>CM030852.1:15362701-15525536 GCA_018105865.1 Metaphire vulgaris
AGTCAGACAGACAGACAGACAGACAGACAGACAGACAGGCGCACAGACTGTAACTTTATGAATCAATTCTAGTCCCGCCCAGCAGCAGGGGCAGAGGCAGAGGCAGTGACTGGGTCGATCCATGAGTGTTCCGTGACAGTTACATGGATTGCCGCTTCGAGACAAAGAGTCGCGCACTGAGTTTCCCACTCCAGGCTCCAACTGGGGCCGTTCGCTGCTCTGCTCCGAAATGTCGTGTTTCAATCGTCGGCTGAATTCAAAGCCGTCTGTGCATCGGGACATCGACGTCGATGAAACCGCTCTCAACGCGATAAATGCGATCACGTGACTGGGGGACGGACGACGACGACGACGACGACGACGACGACGACGGTTGTTGTTTCTGCCATGACAACTGCCAGCAGTCGTGTTGGAACAGGACAACAACAACTGTTTCAGGTGCTAAAAGCAGTTATTGGCCAAAACACACCACACATGGATTAATTATCATCTGTCATCTACTGCTCCTGCCTGTCGCGTCCATTGCACTGCAGCGCTCCTCTGTTACTACTAAACGCCTTAACAAGGAAACGAAGTAACCAGGACGCTATAGACATATGCAACTATCAATATACACAGTTGCATATATTCACATATATATATATATATATATATATATATATATATATATGAATATATATATGCTGTTGCTGTTGCTGTTGTTGCTTACCCGTTGCTCCGTAGGCGAACACCGTTGCACTGTAGCCACTCGTGACGCACGGAATTAGGAATTTGCAGGTCTTTTCAAAAACATGCTCCTGAAAGTTTAACAAATAAGTGGAAAGAGAAACAAATTAGAAGAGAATTGAAGCAGAGGCTGAGTGAGTGGTGGCGTGACCAGGGTTCCGGAATGGAGGGGGCATCCAGGCGTATACAGGGGCTGGCATTTCGAATGCAGACGCCAGAACGCGCCGTCTTACTACAATACTATACGAGAACTAATGACATTGATTTGCGCAAATTCCATGACCTATCCCAACCCGAATAAATAGGGGGCGGGCCCTCTCGTGGCTACGCCAATGTGAGTGAGTCATATGGGGTCATCTGAGGTCATTTGACCTGAGTTGAATTGGCGTCGAATGCGACATCGAAGACGAATCGTTTTTCTCTCGATCGATTTTGACGCAAGGCGTCGTCTGGATCTTCCATCGGATCCATCAACACCACCAGCTGAACAACACACACACACACACACACACACACACACACACTGGTATATAGTCTATACAAAGGCCGCTCAGGTGAAAACATAGGACGACGATGACGACGAAGTGAAATCCGTTAGAAAAGTCTCATCTGGACTTCGAAATACAAAACAGAAGATAATAAACAGAGAGACTGCGTCTAATAATATTAGAATATCACTCAAGATCTCATAAATACAATCACTCTCTTTCTCTCTTGCTCTCTCTTGCTCTCTCTCTCTCTCTCTCTCTCTCTCTCTCTCTCTCTCTCTCTCTCTCTCTCTCTCTCTCTCTCTCTCTGACCATTTAGTAGGCCGCTGTTTCACTGTGTCTTAATACATTAAGACCTAATAGTGCGTCTAATGTTTTCTAATCTAATTCTAATCGAAATCTAGCAGTTTGTCAGGTGAAGCTGATAAAAATGGGTCTCAGCTGATTAATTAATGAACACGAGTATAGCATGAATGCCGCAGCGGTGACCGAAGGGCCCCTAACAATGACCGAAGGGCCCCCCGATGAGGTCAGAATTTCCTGTGCCCCAATCTGTAGCCGAGGACTGTTTTCGTGTGAGACTTTCTCTTATAAAGGACCATTAAGTTAACTGCTCAGAATGAAGAAGCGACTGTTACGTTTCTGTCGACGCAGTAGGCAATTGGGACTTCTCTCCTCTGCACTTCTTCTTTCGACAGAGGACGAATCCTCAACGCAACCTACAACGACAGCAGACACTTCTCCACGTGACTCCCTCGGACAGCGCAGAGAGAGAGAGAGAGAGAGAGAGAGAGAGAGAGAGCACAACTGAACGGAGATCTACGAGAGAAGAAATGGAGGAGTAGTTGTCTAAAATGTCTAAGCCACTCTAAACTCTGCTTATAAACTCTCCCATTACACACGATTAATTCCGATTAAATAGAAAAAGAGAATATTTCTTTATAATGGGGGAGGTGGTTAGTAATGTGAGTTGAAAGGATTAGAGGCGTCAAAAAGCAAGAGTGGATGGATGGATGGACGGATGGATAAAGATCCAGATGGCGGAAGAACGGTGCTTTAATAAGAGTAATTCTGTGAGAGCGATGACCGCTGACTTCTACTTACTGTCAGATTCGAGTCTTCTCCTTTTTTGTTATTTTCCATTTCTTGAACTTAATAAGATTCGGAGATTTAGACGAATTCACTCTTCGGCGATCCTTCGAACGCACCGACTGACCTCTTTATATTCCATCGAATTTCGTCTCATTTTGGTTTCCTATACATGACTGCATGCTATATTCCGAAAACTGGTTCCTCTGTCTAATTAATATTAGGCCTAAGACCAGTGAATGAACAGCAGGCGCTAGAAAAATGCCTACGCTCCAAACACCAATGCATCACACGCTGTCACTGCTGCTGCCGCTGCTGCTGCTGCTGCTGCTGCTGCTGCTGCTGCTGCTGCTGCTGCTGCTGCTGCTGCCGCTGGTCAACATGAAAGACAAATGATCGCAACATTAGAGTCGATGAATTATTCATCGCAATCGCTTTTCTTCCATCATTTGAAATCGTTTTACTTCATCCGCTTTTAATCCGCTTTTAGAGAGAGAGAGAGAGAGAGAGAGAGAGAGAGAGAGAGAGAGAGAGAGAAGAGAGAGAGGCTATAGTGTTTTCCTCTGGTCGGCTGATGATGATCGGCGTCAAATGCCGAATAGTGGGGGCCCAACCCCTCCGCCTCCCCCCCCCGTTCCCCTTCCGTGGCTGCGCCAATGGTGTGGCGCATTATGATTTTTCTAGCAAAAGTTCTTCGATTTAATACTTCTACCGGCGAGTTATTTTGGGACGGAGGAGGTGAAGGAGGAGAGACAGAGGATTGTGTCTTTTTGAGTGCAAAGGCATCACTACAATGCCCTCTACAATTCTCTTGCGAAATCTGAGCGAATTCCGGGTATGAATTTTTCGTCAAATTTCTAAAAAACCAACGATGGTTAGTCCAGGAGTTTTTGTTTGGAAAATTTTGTGTTCTCCGATTCTCTTGAAACTCACAGCATTTGAAGCCCATTCGATGTCTTCTCTGAATCTGCAATTAGATCTTTGATATCTCTCGGGCCCTTCGATTTACAGGTAGGCTATTGCTAATTTTTCGCTAGTTAGTCTAGTAGGCCTCTTTGTCACCCATTATAAGAGAATTCGAGAAATCGTTTTAGTAGAAAAATCGACAAATTCGAGGCGAATGCGGCCAGAATTTCTGGTGCAAATTTTGACCGAGTGTCCCTTGGTAGAGATCAGTGACAACCAAGGGGTTTAACCCCCAACCCGTTCACTGCGCCACTGGCATAGATGCAAGACAACGAATAAGTCTTTCGTCTTCTGTGGAAAGAATTTTCCGAAGCACAGCAGACTAACGTCTTAAGAGTCGAGTTATATTTACGATCAATAAAATAATTCACAATGATTTCCAACGTCTAAGTCTGGTTCATTATTATCAAAGTCAAAAAGGTCACAAGAGGTCACTATTCAATTCAATTTACAAAATGTCACGTCTATAAATAGGCAAATGAAGCTTTTAAAAATAGAAAACAAAACGGATTTCAAAAAACATCTGAAAACAACCGAAAGTTAACTGCAATCCACAAAAACTATATATATATATATATATATATATATATATATATATATATATATATATATATATATATATGCACTCCATACGTTTAACCAAATCCTCAATTGTAAGGCAAAGTGAAAGTTAACATCTTCTCTCTCGAAGACTAATTTTGTCGCTCAATTCAATTCGACACCTTGACGAGACTTTACACATCATAAATGCCACAAATACATTTCAATTTGATTTACGGTTTAAAGAGAATTCCCAAAATCCTCTTGATGTCATCTTTGGAAGGGTTTCTGTCACAGCAAATGGGTAAACTTAATCCAACGCAGAGGAGTTAATTCTAAGATTCAGAACTTGAACTTTGAAATTTTCAATAGTTATATTAACCCCTTAACTGGGTATTTAACTGCAACTCAATGTAAAATGGACGGATATATCCGGGGTCCCCAGTTAAGGGGTTAAATAAAATTCTACTTTAAACAGTTCACGGGTGCGAAGAACTTGCAGAGGCTGAGAGACGACTGAAGAGTAAAAGCCGATCAACTGAGCTTTACTTTTGCAGCAAAATAACTGAACGATTCTTGACCGTTGCTGTTCCTCTGCGTTTTGATCATTTTAAAGGAGAGTTGACATCTTCTGTCAAACACAAAGACATCTAAACACACACACACACAGAGCGACTGCTTCAGCTCCAGGGAGCCCTCAACTCCCCACGCACGCACCTCGTCTGTAGATACACAAAATGCGCCGAGACAGAATCGGACAAATTGAGAGGCAAACTTTAGACTGAACTAGAATGAAAAATAGCTTAAATGAACTAAATGTATGAATTCTAAGAATCTCAACAGAACCATATTTACAATATTAGTGAAGAGGCTGTGATAATAATAACAGTTGCGTCATTTCACACTTTTCTCGGGGGCGAGATAAATTGTTGGCGATTTTTTGCACATTTCACATTTATTTATTTAATGTATTATACATTATTTCTTCATTTCTTTGGGGCCACGACCCCTGCCCCCAAACGACGCCCCTGCATTATAACTTTTATTATGCAGCTGGGTCTATAAGGCATAGTACGAAGTCGGTTCTATATCTTCGAAGTCGGACGTCAAGCGCTGTTCTGTCTTCGAATGACTGATTGACTCCGTGACGAAGAGAGAGAGAGAGGAAAGGAGAGAAAAAGGAACACTTCGGAGAGAGAAAGAGAGAGCCTCTCGCGAAACAAATTCACACCTATACAGAAACAAGCAACTCAAATGGTCAATTCAGTAGTTTCACCAAGAAACGTTTAATCATTAATGAGATATAAATACTCAAAATTATTAAACAACGAATCTAACGTCAATCGATAGGAATACTGAGGTGAAAATGAGCCCTCCTCCCCATCCACTATCCAATCCCCAACCCTCTTCCCCATCCAACATCCCATCCCTCCTCCCCATCCACTATCCAATCCCCAACCCTCTTCCCCATCTAACATCCCATCCCTCCTCCCCATCCACTCCCAATCCCCATCCACTATCCAATCGCCATCTGACGATCTGACCTTGAAGCTGTTGATGCGATTGAGATCGACTGGGACCGAGTGGACGGTGACTGCTGCTGCTGCTGCTGCTGCTGCTGCTGCCGCCGCCGCCGCTTGAAAGGCGGAGATGGAGCAGGAAAAGAGGGCGCCACGTGAATCGATTCTGTCGAAGGTGAAGGAACAGTGAAGGTAGTTGTGACTTCCGCTCCAAATGTGACTTAGAGGAATCTCCTGCAAGAGACAAAGGCAGAGGTGCCTCTTGAATTATGGCGCTACATAAATTTACTTCATAGATCACTTTCAACACCACTTCATTCAATTGTGCTAAGCTTCGAAGATGCCCAAGATATCAGACGACCATGTGACGTCACATCCGGCCATTGGATGGGCGATGACCGTCTCACCTCAACCACCGACATACTCTACCGGGGAATTATGTCTCAGTTGGGATAAACGCTGATTGAAAGCAGGACCATAGGCGCATTTAGAGTTTAATATTTGGGTAGGCTAGCATGGGGGTCTGGGGGTGCCATCCAGCACGCGTGCCATCCGTGGGATTAGTGGGTAGGCTTAAGCCTACCCTAGCCTTTAATAAAATCCGCCTATGAGCAGGACAAGGATCTGTTGAATACAAATTGTAGACAATTCTGTGTAAGAGAAGAATTAACAGAATCTGGGATGGAGACTGAAATACCTGAGAACCAGCAGACTGTCTGCACGTCCATCCCAGTGCCAAGTCTTTTACGGCGACGCAGAGGTCGGCACCATTCGACTGACACGTGATACGTTCTGCCTCAGCCACCAAATGGCCACCGAAGCCACACTCCATCTGCAGAAGACCCTGAAGAAGAAGAGGAAGACGACTGTTAGCAGATCAAGGGGGAATTCAGAATCTCTGACAGTTACAATGTCACCAGAGGTCGTCGTCGTCGTCGTCGTCGTCGTCGTCGTCTATTAAAGAGTTCTAACCTCGATGGCATCCTGTGTATCGTCGACAACGTAGACTCTGAGGACGAGTTCAGGGGTCATCGCCAAGGCAACGCTGAAGATCGCCAGGCGAAGAAACTTGACTGCACAGCCTGACATACTTTTCTGACCAATGAGAGCGTAGCGCATAAGTAGGTCGGTTAAAATACTGCAGCGATTGTCATCCAATTGGACGGAAGGATAGTCACGTGACTGACTATGATGGCGGTCAACGGTTGTAAACAACTACGGAAGCAATAATACAGAAGAAATAAGGAGTAAAGTAATCAAAAGAAACAGACTTTGATATTTTCTGAAAACTTTCAAATGGAAATATCGAATTTCTTTTACTCAATGGATGAAACTGACAAAGAACTATTCAGAGATGTCGTAACCATTCTTTGTATTACCTTCCACGGAGAAGAAATGAGACTGCTGGAGTCGCTGTGATGTTCGCTGCAGAAGACAGACAGCAGCCAGCTGCTGCTGCTGCTGCTGCTGCTGAGATTGGCACAGTGGTCGAAAGATAAGATGACGGGCTTCTTTAGGACGACGTCTCGAGGTCCGCAGACGATCACCGGACTCAGCATCGTCTGCCCAACTGAAATGCACGTCAATCATTCACCTGCACCACCTGTCATCCTCTACTCAAACAGTGAAACGTATGAACGAGAAACAGGTGGCTGAAATTGCCGAAGACAGAGCTTAACAAGACTGAAATACAATCAGAGAAATCAAACAACGGGTCACGTGATCACCTCTGTCAACAACATTCAGTCAGAAGTGAAATGATCGCCTCTGGTCTCTGGTCTACGCTGTTAGTACCTGTAGGTAGTTGCTGAAGAAGTGTATGTGTGTGTTTGTTGTTACCTAGAAGCTTCGGTCGGTCTTTGTCTTCTCTTTGGACTCCGGCGTACATTAGAACACTCTGTCCTTCGCCGATCGTTCCTTCAGGAATGATCAGACTGACACCTGGCGAATAGAACAGAACTACATTTATATTCCCAACACAGGACTCGCCTACACTTTAACCCCTTAACCGTGTATTTAACTGTAACTCAATATGAAATGGATGGATATATCCAGGGTCCCTAGTTAAGGGGTTAAATGGCTTCAATTGACGCACGAGATTTCAATAGGACATCTCTTCAGTAGAAGATGAGTTTTAAGAATTCTTCAAGTCGCGCTCACAGTCAGCGCATTTAACTCTCTCACCCCTATCGGCCTTGGGCGTCCGTTCCATAAACCCTGGCCTCCTGGGGGAAATTATGGGGATGCTTGGCGCATTTCTTACATTGTTCTGAAGCACCTGCCCATCTGTCACACAATTCAGCAACGAACAATGGTTTGCTGTTTTAGCAGAAGAGCATTGGACAACTCTGGAATTTTAGAGTGTCCAATAGCATCGACCCTATCGCCGCCAGGGAGGCGTTATATTCTTTCACTGAATTCTGTTCCCAGAGCGTCACATTCTTTCTGAAGGAACATACCAAACAATGCCCCTATTCAGGCGTGACCGTCTCCCGATTTCCCGCTAGTCATTCTTTCCCGAGATATCCCTTCAGGGCAAAACGGGTTTATGGGCAATTATTCGACACCTGCTATTAGTATCATGTTAACGTTACTTGTTTGCTGGTATGCCTTCACGACAGTGGCGTAGCCACGGGAAGGGGGGTTTGGGGGTTAGGACGGCTAGGTTTGGACGGCGCGAAAAAATATGTTATGTACGTATTCCCAGGCAATTTTTATTTTTTGACGCGATTTTTGGCGATTTTGGGGTGAAAACCCTCCTTGGCGGTTATCGATGACCTTTTTCAAAACCTCCCTTCCGAAATCCTGGCTACGCCACTGCTTCACGACAATTCAATCACTTCAGATGCTGAAAGGGCATTTCAAATATGCATGTATACAATAAGCCACCAGAAATGAGAAATACAAAAGTTATTTGAATCCATTGTAAGTTTAGACACCTGACGAAATCAAATATGCATGTATACAATAAGCTACAAGAAATAAGATTGTTCCGAAGATCAGAGTTTCCAGCAACTTATTGGGCGACCAGTACCACTTCTGGTCGAAAGGGGTTTTTCTGGCAATATATATATATATATATATATATATATATATATATATATATATATATATATATATATATACTGTATAATATATATAATATAATACATATATATTATAATGTAATATAATATGATATGATATAATATAATATAATATAATGTGACCACTTTGGCGCAGACGGGATGTCACTATTCCGGCGAAATTTAGACATATTTATTATTATTTACGCTGGATAAATTATGCCCGCCAACGAACTGAGTTTACTTCCAAGCATAAAATATCCTCCTTAGTGGTTTGAGCGCAGGGCGCGATTTGTAGGGGAAGGGGAATTCCCACTGCCCAACTGCACCCCTACTGCTGCATCTTCCAACAACTACATTCCCCAAGCTCGACATATCGCTCCCCACTGCTCCAGGTCAAAATCGCCACCTGTTTGAGCGTACGCTACCCGGTCCAAGGAATATGAAGCTGAAAGCCTTATCGACGAAAGGTATGCGACCGCATCTACAGGCATTTGAGTCGGCTGAGACCGTCAATTTAATTGCTTCTGTGACAAGACGACACAAAAGCGGTAATTTGCTTCATTGTTCTCTAGCGAGTGTGGTATGGTATGCAAGTGGGAGGTCTGTCCCCTATTGGATGGCGTGCCTTTATTATTGACACATCCAATTGTCCAATGATTGCTTGTTGTCCTTCAGCGAACAATGAATGGTCTATGTCCTCCAGAAGCAATGGATAACTCAAAAAGGACTTCTCGGGTTTATGGAACGCTAGCGGAAGCCGGTTTTGCGGCTTTACGGGTCCACAGGGTTAAGTGAAACTATGAAAGAGTATTTCGAGTGAGAGACCTGAGCGAGGGAGACAGATCCTTCCGCCGCTAGAGGTCACTCTGGCGAACTGCACCGGGTGACCTCCCTCGTGACTACGGCGACACAGGAGAGCTCTACACACAGACCGACAAACAGCAGAAATCACAACAACTCATCGACAGAGAATAATTAGTCTCGAAGAAGAAGAAGACGTCGACTGGTTATACTCGACTTCAGTTGACTTAATTATTAAGAGCATCGACGAAGACGAAAGCAGACAATTCAGAGCATCCACGGAACAGCGAATGAGACGGAGAACGCAAAAGCAAAGCGCAGGAGAAGCGTCTAAGTGTCGAGATTTGAAAACGCTTTTAATTGTGGTTAAAGGAGAATGAGTAACTTATGCAAGAGCAGGAGCACAATATATAATTGCTTCAACTTTTAAACAGATATGAAGAGAAAGCAACAAAATATGAACAACTTTCAAGAATAAACTACAAGAAATATAACTCCCAATTGACCCATAAAATGAATTTTCTCTTCAATCAAAATGATAATGCAGATGAGTCAGAAGAGAGACAGGACGGGAGAGACAGACAGACAGACAGACAGGCAGAGACAGAGACAGAGAGAGAGAGAGAGAGAGAGAGAGAGAGAGAGAGAGAGAGAGAGAGAGAGAGAGAGAGAGAGAGAGAGAGAAAGCGGTGTTGTTCTTACCCCAGTTCAGAGGAATCGTCAATTGACGAATATCCGGTTGCGGAGATTTTGTCGTAAGTCACGGCCGATGACGTCATCGACGGTTTCGTCACATCCGGTTGACCTCTGACCCCTGAAATGACAAGGAAAATATAGAAGTAAGTAAATCGTGAAATAAACACCCAAAGATAAAACAAATCAGAAAATAAGGTTAAGGTCATTGCTAAAGTTTTAAAAAATAGAATCATCAATTCAAGACATTTAATGTAGAATTTATGAACGGAAGCCAAAGGAGGTCGTTCCATTTTGACGTGTAAAACTTGTGACAATTTTTCTGTCAAAACAAAACGTCCTCATCCGGCTTCCGTAGTGACGTCATCATTTTCCTCCACTGACTTCTGTGAGAAGAGCGATGACGAATCTTGATGATGAGAACAGACAGAACAACTACTACGATGATGACGACGACGACTATCGGAACGCCAGCGCGTAGAAGAATGCTCTTTGAATGCATGGCTGTTGTTAACGGACAGAAAACATAACAAAACAAAACATAATAAACAACCTTTTAAAAACTACATTGTCACGTGACTCACAATGCGTCTTAATGGATTCCTTTAATAACTGATCATTATTATTGGCTACGAAATCAAAGACATCAATTCAGATCACTTGAATGGAAGTGGTTCTCTCCAACTGAACCACTCTAAGCCCCAGTTGCTGCTGCTGCTGCTGCTGCTGCTGCTGCTGCTGGCCTGCTGCTGCTATTATTATTATTAGGCTACAAGCGAAAAAGGCACATCAGGCGAGGGCCTCTGTCGCCGAGTGACTCCAGCGAGCGAGACATCGTCTTACTTACTTGCTTTAGCAGTTATCTCAGCTGCTGATCCTGAAATGCAAACAAAGAAGTTTATTCAAACAACGAAAACTAAACTGTCCAATTGATTCAGAAATTATGGATATATATATATATATATATATATATATATATATATAGAGAGAGAGAGAGAGAGAGAGAGAGAGAGAGAGAGAGAGAGAGACAGAGACAGAGAGAGACAGAGACAGAGAGACAGAGAGACAGAGAGACAGAGAGACAGAGAGACAGAGAGACAGAGAGAGAGAGAGAGAGAGAGAGAGAGAGAGAGAGAGAGAGAGAGAGAGAGAATGAGTTGTTCTGACCTTGACGAGAGCAGAGTGACAGAGTGCAGTTGATGGTGTCAAGGTCATTTCCACTGCAGTGAAGACCTCCATTGGACGGCGAAGGACTGTCACACAGCCTCCTCCTGTGCTGACGACAATCGACCCCACACACCGACCACGACGACCAACTCGACCACTGACCATCGTCTACAAACACCCAACAGACACCCGATTCCTACCAGATTCTTCTTACACTTCAAGTAGATTCTACGGGGAAAAAGCATAGAACGTCAACAGAAGTACCTATAGAGCAAGCAGTGCGGCTGCTCGTGAGTGGTAATCTACCTGGACAGGTGTTGGCGCACTGGAGTTTCTGGCGACTGTCTCCTTGGCAAGGTGAACCTCCGTTCAAAGGAACTGGATTAGTACAGGATCTCGTCCTCTGCTGAACACCTCTGCCACAGTTCAGTCGAACGCATTCAGTCCACTTCGTCCAAAGAGACCAACCACCATTCACTACAGAAAAAGAAGATCAACGGAGGATCAAAGACTCAACAGAGGATCAAAGACTCAGCAAAGGATCAAAGACTCAACAGAGGATCAAAGACTCAAAAGAGGATCAAAGATTCAACAGAGGATCAAAGACTCAACAGAGGATCAAAGACTCAACAGAGCATCAAAGACTCAACAGAGGATCAAAGACTCAAAAGAGGATCAAAGACTCAACAGAGGATCAAAGACTCAACAGAGGATCAAAGACTCAAAAGAGGATCAAAGATTCAACAGAGGATCAAAGATTCAACAGAGGATCAAAGACTCGAGAGAGGATCGAAATGAATCAAGGACTTTTGTCAGAGAGAAATCTTCAAATTTTACGACAAAATATGTAAATGTAACGAGAGAACGAAGACTGCGTTGATTATGTGACGAGAAGAGGAGACTTTTTAAGAGAAGAGACTCTGTCTCCATTAGAAACATCACGACAGACGGTGCGTCTGTCTGCATCGCCTACACTGCAGAGCATTCATTGCAGGCGACCTGCCTAGAGAGACGGACGTGCATATGCAATGAGAGACGGTGTGTCTGGAGTGCGTGGAGCCTAAAGGCCGACGCCGTCGTATGTAGTGTACTGTTCTATTCACCGTATACGTTGAGAAAAGCCGGGTCGCTGACACGGCGCGCTGCCAGGTTGTCAGCGACGCAGCTGTAGTTGGCCATGTCAGACATTCTGACGATGTTGACGATCAGACTTCCATCGTTCGATATTATGTAATTGACGTCACGTCCTGCCTCGATCGCCTCTCCGTTCTTCTGCCACAAAATCTAACAACAAACACACACACACACACACGGCCACATTTCAGTAGGACATCTAGGAGTTTTGATACGGATTCAAATGGACCATGCACTGGAGACAGAGACAGAGACAGAGACAGACAGAGTGCTTACCTGTGGGGTGGGGTCTCCTGGGGGAGGATAGCACTGGAGCACTGCGGTTGATCCGAGGCTGACTGACGCACTTACTGGTCCATGAGGATCGAAATGTTTGCGAAGATCTTAAATCAAGACATCGACAAACGATCAGAAACACGAGATGTGCATACTTAATACAACTGAAACCCAGTACACAGTCAGTCAGTACACTCGACCACGAGTACTCTCTCTGCACGACTTTTGCCTTCACATGACACACAACAACAGAGACGACTACCAAGTGACAGAAACGAATTCGATTTTAAAAAGCACCACTGCATCTGTCACGTGACACCGTTGCCTAGTCACGTGGTCCATCTACCCAAGACACGTGACCTCCTCCTTATGATAAACTGCACTAAAGCTAACTGACTAAATATCTTCATCAACGAAAAAGCGTAAATGCAAGAGAGAGAGAGAGAGAGAGAGAGAGAGAGAGAGAGAGAGAGAGAGAGAGAGAGAGAGAGAGGAAGAGGCGGAGGATGAATGGCGCCCAGTTGAGGAGGCCTCCTTGTTATCGCTGAAGTCTAATGCTCTAAGAGAGGCTGACGAGAGACTGAGCGAAGGAAGCGACGAGTGAAGGACGAGGAGGAGGAGGAGGAGGAGGAGACGCGGGGCTTCTCCCTCGGCGACGGCGGCCCCCGGAGGCGGCACCCGTGAGGCGGGTCGGCGCCGGCGGTGACAGGCGGCCGCCAAGTGGGGTCGGCCGGCGGCGGCGGCGGCGGCGGCCGGCGGCGGGGGGCGGGGGGGAGGCGGGAGGCGGGAGTGGATGGGCGCTGAAGAGAGCTCTTCTGATGAGACCGATTCTCAGTCGAAACATTCACTTCGACCAATTCGAAGCAAAACAAGCAATTAACCGAATGCCTATTTGCCTAATCGGCGGCTAACACACACCCTTCCCTCCTCCTCCTCCTCCTCCTCCTCCTCCTCCCCCCCTTCCCCTCCTCCCCTGCTCCCTTCGACCTGCCTCGTTTTCGTCTTGCATCTGTTTGCATCTGATTCGCTTTGATGTTTTTCCTCCTCTGTAGCCTCCTCTCTCTGGTCTATCGCTCTCCCTTCTAGCGCCATCTTCCCGCCATCGAGTTACTTGGTCTCGGCATGTACAGAGCGGCTCCTGAGCACTCGATGAGCGACTGATGAGCAAGAGAACAACTCACATGCCAATCGGACGATGGCTCTTCGGCTGACGACGGGGTCTCTGGTCGATCGATGGGCCCAGGCGTAGCACTGGCACCACAGACCCCCTCCTCCTCCTCCTCCTCCGCCCACCTCCTCCTCCTCCTCCTTCGACCCCTCCACCTGCTCCTTGAAGACGTCGATGCTGGCGTCGATGTATCTGAGTTGCGTTTGAGGGTCGATTCCTTCGGTGACCATGTGCTGCTGTTGGTCGACCCACGACCCGAGACAGCGGAAGCTGACCCGATTTGCCTGAACGACCTTGCAGTGAAGGGTGACGGGTCGACCCCGAGCGATGTAGGTCAGTGGGTCAGGCTCTTCGATGAAACGCGGGTCAGAGGTCACGTTAACAGAAGCTAAAAATAAACGACGTCTCATGATTATTCATTACATCGTCCAATTATAGATAAGAGTTTATTTTTAGATTTGTACAGTGGCGTAACGTGGGTGGGGGCGAGGGGCAATTTGCAGAAAGCCCTCGGGGCTCCGGAAGAAGGGGGCCCCCGAAGAGTGGTTGCAACTTACTAAACAATTATTTATTTTTGCGTTTTACTATTATTTCAATATTACTGCTACAAAGTGATTAATTATTGAATTAGGGAGTAAACCTTATTTTCAGAACGGTGTAATCTATGTTAACCTATAAGGGCCCAATGTCTTATAGGGGCCCCATATCAAGGATGCCCTCTGGGCCCCTGAAAGGCACGCCTACGCCACTGGTTTCAGGAAACTCGTCGATGAAAGACAAAGAATTGGGCTTTCACTTCTTATGCACTGGACTTGATCAGTGATCAGAGGGAAGGAAATGATTGCAAGCCTTAATAAAGACCTTCACCTCTGTTTACTCCACACGAGATTAGCTCACCTATAAGAAAGTCCTGTTTGTCTTAAACTGCTACTCCATCTCCATCTAACTCCACTCAACCAGTGACCAAACTCCCAGAAACCCTAACTGAACCACATCCGCTGCCTAAACTCCTTCCCAACGCAAACAAATAACGTTATATTTGCTATCAGAATTATGTGGGAAGCTTTTTATTTATTCTTAGTTTATAGAAAGTTAGAACCTCATATGTTTTTCAAGAGACAGACAGACAGACAGACAGACAGACCGAGAGAGTCTTCTGACGAGGCAAACAAACTTTTCTATTAAATACGATTAAAAGAGTTCTAAGAACCTGTTCTCTAAAAACGCGCTTAATCAAGACTAGGCGTAGACAGGGGAAGGGAAGGGAGGGGAAGGGGAGGGACTTCGAAATACAAAGGCATCGATGCAACAGCCACTGACGACCACCTGTTGGGAATTCCTGATCATTCAACAGAACCACGCTTACTTACTTACTGTTATTCCAGAAAACGAGAAACAACTTAATAAGAGTAATGTCTTGAAATGCAAATCAAAATCAAGATTATCATAAATGTCTCTCTCTCTCTCTCTCTCTCTCTCTCTCTCTCTCTCTCGTGAACAAGAAGTGAAGATGCAGGTGGTGCGTTGAATATTCAGATAGTAAGAGGTCATCCGAGTGTTGTTCACTTTGTACGCAGCTCATGCAATTGCGTGGCCTGTCTTGTAAGTGGGAGAGGATGGGGGAGGATGGGGGAGGGTGGGGAGGGCGGAAGAGGAGACTTATGAAGCGCCTTTGAATTCTAACCAATTGGCAAACGTCCTTCAGATGACGTCGTCGAATCGAAGGGCAGAGGCACAGCAGGGAGGGCGGAGAGAGAGAGAGAGAGAGAGAGAGAGAGAGAGAGAGAGAGAGAGAGAGAGAGAGACCCACAGGGGCAAATACAGAAGCTTAACTTCTGTATTTGAACGAAACTAAATCAACGAAGACATTTCACGGAAAATGATTTTCATTGCAAGATTTAGATCACGTGACCAACTTCGATCAACCGCTTCTTAGGTCTTCTCTTCATGTGCAGTTTCCATGGAAACGCATGCAATTAAATTGGATGGATGACTTGGCGCAAGTGTTCAGCCTCAGGACCGAGGAATGATGAAGGAATGATTGACAGAGGGAGACAGGCAGAGGTCAAAGGAGTTGACCCTGTTGTGACTTCACCTGACAAAGCGTTTAGATGACGATGAAAGATGGAAGAAACGAAAAATAGACAATTCTTCAAAGAGGAAACTGAAGAGGCTGAGGCAGCAGCAGCGGCAGAGGGAGGTGGGTCTGGGTCTGGAGTGGAGGGGGGGAGATCGAGTGGATCCGTGATCAAAAGAAAATCAACCGATCACAACAATTAAGACTAAGATATTTACGATGACGAAGAAGACGACGACAGAATGCACAGATCAGAAGACGCAGACAACCAGCAGGACACAGCGACGGACGCCACACCAGACACCCGGACGCCTCCGTGGCCTCCTCCCCCGCCCCTGTCCCGCCGCCGCCCGCCGCCGCCCCGCCGCCGCCGCCGCCGCCGCCGCCGCCGCCGCCGCCGCCGCCGCCGCCGCTGCCTTTGATTGATGGCGAAGACGTCGAAATGGATCTCAAGTGTAGAAGAGAAAACTCTCATAAGACACTCAATCGAAACCTCCAACACCCATCTCCTACTCCTACTCCTTCTGCCTCTCCCCTTCCTTCTCCTTTCCTTCTTCTCTTTCTGCCTCTTCCTCCTCCTCCTCCTCCTCCTCCTCCTCCTCCTCCTCCTCCTCCTCCTCCTCAGTTTATCTGTCAGAGATAGATCTAATTTCTGATCGATTCAGATGTTTTTATATTTTTCGGTTTCTGAGACATTCGAAGAATAAGAGAATTCCGGAGAGAGAGAGAGAGAGAGAGAGAGAGAGAGAGAGAGAGAGAGAGAGAGAGACGACGTTACCTTCCCCAATTAACGTAATGTAGCATTTGTATAGCGCCACTTGTATTCCTATTAAGAGGCGCTCCTGCATGGCATTGCATGGAGTCGCATGATGAAAAAAGTGGCATATTTTAGCTTTCAGAGCGGCGAGGGAGCGATACGAGGAGTGATGGTCGAATGGATGGGTTCAAGGCATTCCAGACGGAGGGTCCAAGTCACTCCGAATTCCCGACGCTCAGCAAAAGCAGTGCGCCAAATGAGCACGTCAACATCTTTACCGTCTATATGTCTGTATGTCTGTCTGTTTGTCTGCTTGTCTGTCATCCTGCGTCCGTCGAGTGTTCTGTATTTCAACGCATTGCCTGCATGCTTAATGCGTTTTCTCGTAAGTAAAGTGAAAATCTCGTGAGTTTATATAGCGCTTTCGAAGGCAGGTACCGTAATAGCTGCTTATTCTTCTAGACGCTTAATCTACCCTTGAAATAGTTATATATAGCCGAAGTTTAGGGGTCAGGCGGGCAAGGTCAATTCCAGAGAGATGCATGGAGTGAGGAAGCAGCAAAGAGGAATATTTTAAAAAGAATCAAAACGAGACGAATAATTCCGCGTCTCTTATCCGCTCTATTTTGCGCTTTTAATGAATTTGGAAATCTTTCTCTTTCATAAGATATTATATTATTATCTGTGAAATGACGGGTTTGTAGCAGTTAAAATCGAAGTGGCAACAGTTGGCGATTCGAACTCCGCGTCGTAGACTGTCATTTGTCTTTATTCAATTTTCGCAACAACAAAAACATCGGATCACGTGACCTTAAATGATGAAGAACCAATCACAATATTTTGCAGAGATGTGTGTACACATGCATATATATATATATATATATATATATATATATATATATATATATATATATATTATAATTTTATATAACACTTTAATTTTGGTTACGCATCAAAAGTTACACAAGGGTATAGTATAGAAATGTATACTTCAATTGCTGTGTAAACCATGCACAGGGTCTGTGGCTCAAACGTAGTTCATGTGGCTCTAAGCCAGACAGGCCAGGTGGCTGCTACGCCACCAACCGGTGTAGACGTCTATACCTGTTGACGATGGACGTCTGCCGTCCGTGGTAGCCTCTGCAGTCGACGGCTGCGGCGTCGGTTGGTCATCGGGAAGTCAGTCTTTGGTCATCTTCGTTTAAATCTGCGTTGATCAGTGTCCGTCTAAGGCATTTATGTAGCGCCGTCTCACACACGTTTTGGGTTTCGGACTCTTCCTCAGACACACCGCATCCGGTCTCTCTTGTCTCTCTCTCTGTCTCTCTGTCTCTGTCTCTGTCTCTCTCTCTGTCTGTCTCTGTCTCTCTCTCTCTGTCTGTCTGTCTGTCTGTCTGTCTGTCTGTCTGTCTGTCTGTCTGTCTCTCTCTCTCTCTCTCTCTCTCTCTCTCTCTCTCTTGATATCTCCTCGTTTCCCATTTGACGATTGTCAGTTAGAGCAGCCCATCCATGATCCAGTGACAGGGACTCTGTAATCGCAAGAGTCGTCTGCAATATTTCTTCTTTGGTCAGTCCTTGACCTGTCCGCCGCCGACGACGACGACGACGACGACACAGCTGTAATGGCAGTTATTTCTCGAAATGCATCGGTCGCCATAGACAGATTCATCTCTTGTACACTTACCTGTCTAGCACTTACCTGTCCAACAGGCATGACGTCACCACAAGTCCGTTAAACCGGAAGATATCCTTGGACAGGTGATCTGTCAATCATTCCGAATGTGTAGCAGGGCAACAGACGAGTGCGACGAATCCCCGGGTGTCATTTCTGTTTCCCTGAGTCTCTCTCTCTCTCTCTCTCTCTCTCTCTCTCTCTCTCTCTCTCTCTCTCTCTCTCTCTCTCTCTCTCTCTCTCTCTCTCTCTCTCTCTGCCGCTCAATTGCACTCAATGACATCAGTCACGTGACCAAACGGTCCTTCGTTGGACGAAATCCAGGACCAACTGCATCAGAGACCCGGACCTTATGCTTTGGGGTTGTGCGTGCGGGAGAGGGGAAGGGAGGGGGAGGGAGCCAATTCCTCAGTCTCTCCTCCAACGGTGGCTCTAAGGTAGGCGCCTACCAGGAAACGCTGCAGTTGGAAACTCCCTCCGCGTAGACTCTTGCTATATTTTAAAAAGAAAAAGAAAACATTCGAATTTTCCCATCTCACCAGTTCCATCGACATCAGAAATCCTACAGAAGAAGAAGAAGAAGAGGAGGAGGAGGAGGAGGAGGAGGAGACTCATGTTCTTTCAATTTGCGTCCATCGAATCGATTAATGTGATCAACAAAAACGCAGAAAAATACTCGAAATCTCCGACGAAGAAACTCATCCGAGTGATTTGATCATTGTAACTGCCTCTCAATTAACAACAGCAGACGAATAAAAAGCACTCTCCTCCTCTCTCTCTCTCTCTCTCTCTCTCTCTCTCTCTCTCTCTCTCTCTCGCAGAGGACGACCGACGGCGCTCTGAAACAACTTCAATCCGTCGAAAAACGCTTATATCCCACCGCCCCTCTCCTCTCTCTCCCCTCTCTCCTCTCTCCCTCTCTCCCTCTCTCCCTCTCTCCCTCCCTCCCTCTCCGTCCGTCCGTCTGTCTGTCTCTGTGTCTGTCCGTTCGTTGAAGGGTTCTGTCGCCGCCGCTGCCGCCATCTGTCGACGCCGATTGGTCATTAAATCGTTCGCCCAGATGGAGCCGTTTGCCTCCCCTTCCCCGGCCCCTCCCGCGCGTCTATGGCGCCAATTCATTACGCCTCCCCAGCCCCCAACATCGCCGGAGTGCCCTTATCAAATAATCGGCGACCATAAGAGTGTTTAAAAGCGGTTAATGGGGAGAGAATGGTCGGGCAATAGGGACGCTAGTAAGTAAGTCAGTCGACGAACGCCAACAGTCAGTCAATCACTCATTCGCCGACGGACGATAACTGACATCGAAAGCGATTGGGTGTCAGTCACAGCGGCGCTGTTGCCGACAGACAGACAGACAGACAGACAGACAGACAGACAGACAGACAGACAGACAGACAGACAGACAGACAGACAGACAGACAGACCGAGACAGACAGACAGACAGACAGACAGACAGACAGACAGACAGACAGACAGACAGACAGACAGACAGACAGACAGACAGACAGACAGACAGACAGACAGACAGACAGACAGACAGACAGACAGACAGACAGACAGACAGACAGACAGACAGACAGACAGACAGACAGACAGACAGACAGACAGACAGACAGACAGACTCAACAAGCGCGCATTCTGACGACGAGTCTTGGGCTCTTTTGTAAATGTAAAGTATTTACACTTACGTATATTTATTACGAGATGTACTTAGGGTCGAAGGTCAGATGTTGTTTACCAACTATTAAGAACTAAGACAAGATTGTTGATCGACTGAAGAAGAACACTTCTCAGATATTAAGCAGATGCATGGCATTTATACAGCGCCATTACACACACATCGAGCATTTCTCTTCATTCTACGACCGAATGCAGTTATGGGAGTCGATGATGGATGGAAGGAGACAGACACAGACAGACAGACAGACAGACAGACAGACAGACAGACAGACAGACAGAGAGCAGAGAAGGACTTCCCGAGGAATTCCATCCGATCAGAAGCCAGCGGCGGAAGCAAACGATTCGTTTCCGAATTAGCAATTTCTTCTTCGAGTGCTTCTCTCTCTCTCTCTCTCTCTCTCTCTCTCTCTCTCTCTCTCTCTCTCTCTCTCTCTCTCTCTCTCTCTCTCTCTCTCTCTCTCATGTAAACGATAAGCTCTTATCTCTTATCTAAAGCGACTTTAATGTCAATTTAGATTTCGCTTGGCCGACTGTTTTGATTTGTAGAGGAGCAGAGGAAGAAGAGGAGGACAAGAAGTCGTTTATCATTCGAATTAAGCTTATACAAGCGCTTAAGATATGAATTATCAGACATACGCCAACAACCATACCCTCCCCCCACAATGCACTCCCCTCGTACCCCCATCAACCTGTTTACTACGAGAGAGAGAGAGAGGGAGAGATAAAAGCATTCGAGTTTTGTAACTGAAAAATGAGAAATCTTTACGGCTCTAATAACTCAAAGTATTCGGAGATTAAACGAACAATTCAAGATAAGAGAAGAATGAACATGGATACTGGAACACGCACGTCTATTATTATTATTATTATTATTATGGTGGTGGTTATTATTATTATTATTATTATTATTATTATTAGTAGTAGTAGTAGTAGTAGTAGTAGTAGTAGTAGTAGTAGTAGTAGTAGTAGTAGTAGTAGTAGTTAGTAGTGATGGAGAGACTGGAGGTAATACGTGATAAAATCCAGAAGCGATATTATTTTCAACTGTGGCGAATGAAAAAGACCATTCAGCGCTAGATCATGAAATGGCAACGGCGACAACAGCAACAACGAACCAGATGCAACAAGATCAACAGCAGAGACAACGAAGGGACGTGGGCTTCCGGAAGGGGTGCAATTGCACCCTTTGGAAAAATTGTGGAGTTATGAAAAAAGTAAAATCACTTGTTTCTTTCGTCACGAAACCTTGTTTTGCACCCCCTGCATGGAAACATTTCTGCCGACGCCCATGCGAAGGAGGGGCAACATGGACAACCGGTGCTGAATGGCGGTCGAAGGTCCTGCCGTGTGCCTGGAGTATAGTTGTCGTTTGAAATCCTCTTTCGTCGTTTTAATTAATCAATGATCTGCGATGATTGCGATTAATTGTCTCTATTTTTGTCGATAGGTGGCGACAGACGCTTTCGAAGACCGTTTACCTGGGTTCGCCGTCGCCAGAGTCGTCGTCGACCGGGGCGGCCCCTGCCACGGCGCTTTCCGTCTAGACAGCAACATCGTTTGGCGCTCAGCAAAGTCTCCGAGGATCTCTGACAACACAGACACACGCCCTCCCACTGTCAAGACATCCACCGACACCACCACCACCACCACCACCACCACCAGCCATCGTGACTTACACGCACAAGAGTTAAGGGGCGACGACAGACAGAGACAGAGACAGACAGACGGAGACATTTGGCATTCCTCGGCCAAATGTTCTATCGTCAGATTCAGTCTCTTTAAATTGGCGCTCGAGTTCCTTATCCACCGTCTCCTCCTCCTCCTCCTCCTCCTCCTCCTCCTCCCATTTCTCCTCTTCCCCTTCCTCATCATCTTCGTCAACAATAGCTTTGAATTTTTCCTCTTGCGTTTTCAACAACATTTGGAGGATTGTTGCATATTTTGCTGCCATAAAATGCTTACTATAGCGCTAAATTTTTAAAAATTCAGTTTTTTCTAAAACCAAGAGATGAAAGTGTTTTTTGTTCATTGTGAGAAAATTCACGAATCTCGTGAGTCAATGGAAAGAACTCGGCAGCAGAAGTCCATTTGGAGGATTCAGACACAAAGACGCTCTCAGCCAATAGGAAGTGACAGAGGAGGAGGAGGAGGATGAGGAGGATGAGGAGAGGAGGAGGAGGAGCGGCCCCTTCTTCTCCCCATCTCCATTCTCCACTGAGAAGATCGCAAAAGACGACGCAACAGTTGACAGCAAGGATTCTTCCCTCGTCCTCTTCCTCTCCCATCACGTCAAGTGCTCGACAATTCCCACAATACGTCCATTAGACGGCACCCTCCCTCCGCACGCCCAGCCTCCCCCTCCCCCTCCCTGTCTAAGGGTACCTCCGGAGTCGAAAGGCCCTCTATGACAATCAACCGTGAAGTATTAATAGAAGACTGCACGGCGACGACGTTTAAAGCGCCAAATGCCGAACAACACTCAGACAGACAGACGCAGCGACACGCACACCGACTAACGCACAGACGCAGCGATACACGCGGCCAGACAACGAAGAACAAAGACGCGGCGGGAGGAAGTCTTTCGTCTCGCCGCCGCCCGCCAGACGGCGCTGGGGTCCGCTGTTACTAGGCAACGCCAAGCAGCAGCCATGATGCATTGTGGGAATGGCCAAGACACGCGACTCCAACCTATAATAACAAATTGATTGCATAGTGATTAAAGTATATACATCATTAGGCCTATATAGGCCTATAGTATCATCATTATATATATATATATATAATGATATAATTATTAACATCATTATATATAATGACGTATATTAGGTGCGCTATAAAACCGGTACCGCCCAGTTTCATTGTAAATATTTTCATGACTCTTGGGTCAAAATGCACGAGATATGGTGCACCTCTGTCCTCTGTAGTATGATATAGTATCATACATAATACTGCCATTTGAGTTTTTCTTCAAATTCCAAAGTCAGCGACGCCATCTAGCGAAAGCCAGGCGGATATGAGCCAATACTGTATCATGTTTCATTGCCAAAATTGGAACTGTCATTATTTTGTATGTTTCTGTCAAACCCCTCCTTCCTCCTCTCTCTCTCTCTTTCTCTTCTCCTTTCTAATGTTGTTAATCCACAATATTGAAGTCTTTTTCGTAACTTAAATTATGGCATCCATTGACCATCTTCGTTGCTCGTCTTTGCACTTTTCTCTAAGAGATCTGCATTTTTTCAAGAATGGATTCCACGTTTAAGCGGCACTAGAGCTAGACACGCAACTTCTCCGTTTATCCTTTTTGTTTAGTCTCTTTCCTTCCATCGATTGCTGATATCTGGTTTTTCCAGTCTTCTTTGACCTTATCCATCCACTTTTCTCTAGGCCATGCTCTTCCTCTCCTGCCTTCTTTGCAAGTTCAGTGTTTTGTATGGCGTCTATCAATTCGCAATAAAGAGGCGACACCTAGCGAATGAGATTTATCTTACCACATAAATATGTTCTTATAAATGATATAACGTATTCTTTATAATAGACGCTTAAAACTAAATTCCAAAAAATGCCTTTCTTTTAGATTTGAGATTGCTTCAGCTTTTCCAATCGCTGGCGATTCCGTTCAAACGCTAAGGCGTAGAACCAGACGTGTTACTTAACACACCAGTTTTAAGCGCCTTAGAAGTCTTACATAAGCAGACGGGTGCCTCAGCATTGCTTAAGAGACCATCGATTGATACCTTTTTAATATTTGTAATGGTCGACGGTCAAACGTCGGCCGTCAATGAAACACAAGTGCAAAATCAATGCCAGTCCAATTGACTTCTCTTGGAGGATGTCAAATTCTCATTTAACTATTGTAGGTAAACAAACAGCCGATGTTTAGTACAATACTCTCTGCCATACAATTTATGTCAGAGACATTGCACTCGACTGCATATGCCCCTCCGCCACTGGCCTGGCTCCGCCACTGGCCTGGCTCCGCCACTGTCTACAACTGATTCTACCGACGATCAAAATACGCTTCACACGTTGCATAATTTTATTAAATACTAAAACCTAGAATAAATATAAAAACCCTAGAATAGGAAATAGGCAGCAAATGTAAATTGTAAAACTGTAGCGGCGTTCTGTGACCAGACAGGGCAGGCTAAGAAGGCTTAGCAACCAACCCCAACGATTTGTTTATTCTAGACCTTCTCTGGTGGGATTCCCCCCCCCCAATTCAAAATCCCCCAATGTCAAGGTGGCTAGAACACTGCACAACGGTTCCACAATTCGTGTACAGACTTTTTTGTCTACTAAGATAGCCTAACCCACATATCGTAGTAGACACCCTACTGTCGAGAGACGAAAAGTCTGTACTAAGACGAATAACCGTGATACTCCCCCACACCCACACCCACTGTAGGTGGGGTCCGACTACTTTGTCAGCGCCGCACAAAGAGACGTCTCGCCACATGGCCCTTCTGCCCCAAAACAACGGCCCCCACTAAATCCTCAAATTAAGATACAAAAGATGCTGATGTCATAACTTAAAGTAATGCACCAGTGACGTCACTGATATCTACATTTGATTGACACGCGGGTGACAGGCCTAACCTAACCCTGTCAAATGATTGTATCTGCGATTGATTAATATTCAGGTGAAGATGTCAACTGAGTTGAGTCCTCCCACTATTAGACGCCCCTTACGACAGTCATAGTGGAGTCTATTTGACCAGACCAAAGACAACTGCTTCGCTTCATTTCCAGGGGAAGAGGCGCTTAGAAAGCGCTTCCAGGTGAGGGTGGAGTCCAACTGAACCACTCTGTTGCTCCAGGAGTCGGTGACATACACCTGGTCCTCGAGGTCAACCGCCAGGTACAGAGGATCGGTCAACAGCTGAGTAGATTCCTTAGCAGTAAATCTTTGAAGCAATTTCACTTCCTCAGCATCCATCATAAACTCACTGATGCTCCATTGTGTCCACCTGTCCAACTGATGCAGCAGGTAAAAGGTCCCCGATGACGTCATGGCCACGTGACGCACATTCATGACGTCCGCTGGTAACACTACAGAATGGTTCAAGTGACCGGAAGTTACGTCATAAACGGCCAAAGTGGTGAAGGTCTTCCCTCTGAGAGCCATCAGCAGATGTCGTCCAGTGGAGGAGGAGGAGAGGGTGGCTGGTCTGCCCAATAACTTTATCCACCTTGTAATGCTGCACTGGACTCTCCTCAGCCTCCAAATGCACCTTTCACTTGAATCACTGATGTAGAATGACTCCGTCCTTTCTACGAACTCAAGGTCTTCTGGATCTACGACTCTTTTCAGTTGGATTCGCATTCGAAGCTCAAATGGATCGCAATCGTCGAAGACAAGGATCGAGTTCTGATCAGAGGAGGAGGAGGACGATCGACAGAGGACGTAGATGCGGTCACGTGACACGGTCACCCCCCTCAGTCGATGGTCGTCTGGCAATTGTTTTCTGGCGCTGAACTTCAATTGGCGCTCAGAACTGACGACTGAAAAAGAGACGACAAAGACACTCAAAGACTCGTTTCAACCGCCATCGTCTGAAATTAGCACTCAACTGAACCACTCAGTCGTTCTAAGAGCAACAGAAGAAGTCTTCCTAATAATAAGTAATCAATCAAAAGCTGAAAGATAGATTTCACGAATGGAAAACTTACGAAAGTCTTTCTTCAACTGATCACTGTCCACATTAAGAGACCGAAAAGAAGCAACTGCCTCAGAAAACTCTCTGCAGACGAAGGAAGCAAAGTGTCGCACTCTGTCACCAGGTGGCTGTGAACAACACCACACCCAAGTCACTGGCTGCCCCATCTAGCTCAACGGAAACCAATTCTATTGCGTTGTCTTTCAGTCGTTGCAGCAACCGTTGCATTGGTGGCAACAGTCTTTGTTTTGCTCTCTTCTGGAGTTCTCCAATCCTTTTCACCATTTCCAAATCCTCCGATCTATTTCCACAGCGAATTTCAACTCTCAGAGCAACTACAAAGTAAAGAAGACGTTTCAAAATAAAACTTTTTTATAGAAAAATAAATCTTTTGAGAAAAAGTCTTCAATAAGTTCAAATAAACAGTTTCTTCTATCGAATGAATCTGATGTCTTACTTCCTCCTTTGACAAATAATTTCGCAGTTGAGTTTTGATCATTCTGTCGAAGACAGAGAAGAAACTCCCTGCGCTTAGCATCGTCCAGGGACTCAGTGATGCGTAACAGCTCGTCGTTTCGGTTGAGTGGTTTCGATGTTGTCACGTGACATCGGAGCAGTTGCTTCACTTGGAGATCAGTGAAGCAGTCGTTGATGCGCAGCTGATTGACGACTGCCTTCAGACGAACGGTTTCCTTTGCAACTGCACTCATTGTCCTGTCAATCAGAGTTCGCTTCCTACGTTTGCGCTGAAGCGCTGAAATAGAATTCTTATTAGAATTATTTTGGATTATTTCAGGACTTCATCTGAATCCAGTTCTTCAGTTCTGATCAACATAAGCGCTTCCAGAAGAGAAGATTTTGATTCCATTGAAAATCTTATGAGAGATAAACTAATTATCAGATAACAGCAATTGACTTACACAAGAATTTTAACTCTCACTGATTGCTCTTTGACAAAAAATCACACAGGGCCTGAAATTTCTGTATGGGATCATATCTGAGAAAACCTAAACAATCCCAACTGAAACTTAGATAACAGTGAGGGATAGACAGACAGACATAGAGGAGGTGTCAATTTTCATCTTCAATTAATTAAATTCTCTTCCTTTGCTTTGATTCTAACAGAGTTGCTTCGATTTCTCTTGATAACCAATTGATAATTACCATCACAAAAATTAATTTGCAAAAACCTCAGTTTTACGGCGACCGCTACCATTAGAATTACTTTAAGGCTGCTTTCCGTCTTCTGCATTTACCCGTCAGGTGGCGCCAGAATCTGCGTCTAAAGCGCCTGTCTAGGATCAGCTGAAGCCAGTCACCAGAGGCCGCCATCTTGATGAGAATGTCACCAATAGAGTGCTGTTGACGGTTGCTTCCCAAATCTTCCATTTGGAAAATGAGAAAAGCTTTCAAAAGAATTGTGTCCATCAACTCCACTGGAAGATCAACTATCTACAATTCAGAAGCATTCTGAAGAAATGTCAGTAAAGGTGGCTAGACAGGCAGAGAGAGAGAGAGAGAGACAGAGACAGAAAGACACACAGACAGACAGGCAGAGCAGAGGAGAAATAGTATTGAATCAGAAGACATAGTCAATGAAATTGGCTTATTTAAGTCAAATGAAAGAGAATTTGTGATGACCTGATAAACGGGTGAGTATGTCTTTGAAAGCAAAAGTCAATGGATGGATGTAAAGCAACTGTAAAACTCACCAAAGTCCTTGCTGCTGCTGCTGTTGTTGTATTTGACTTATCTGTATTTTTTGTTGACAATTTTTCTGCACAACAAAGTCAAAGAGAAAATATCAATCAAGTGGATTGACAGAAAACAATCAATTCCAAACGACTGCAAGAAAATTCACAGAAGGAAAATCTGTGAAATAAATCATTGAATTGAGGAAGACCTTTTTCTTCCTAACACATTAGAACTGTCTCTGTATAAGAGAAGAAATGTCAAAATCATAATTAAATTGCTCACCCAGGAAAAATCTCTCGCCTTTCAAGCAATCATCTTCAAACAATTTTGTCTTCACTCGAATGACTTCATCACGTGACAGCAGTTGATTGAAGACGACCTTGAGACTGACCTTCATCCTGTCTGTCTTCTCCAGCTCCTCCAGCAGCAGAAGGTCTTTGAGAGTTTCACAGAGGAAGTACAAGAGAATGCTAGATGTCTTTTTCACAGCTATCAGCTTCAGTTGAGTCGCAGCCAATATTCGAGCGCAGTCTCCCAAAGGCCGATCGGACAGAAGCTCCGTCAGTCGATCGATCAGATCGTCCTCTGTTCTGTCATTCGATGATTCGACTTCACAATGAAGAGGAACAGCCGCTTAAACAAAAGACATGCTCTGAATTATTACAGCATCACTAGAACAACAATACAAAGGCAGTACTGATGAGACAGAGACAGAGAGAGAGACAGACAGACAGACAGACAAACAGACAGAACATAGTCAGGTCCTGACCTGCTCTGCATTCCAGCACTTGGGCAATGTGTCCCTGTTGAGTCAGGTGAAGACTGAAAATTGTCTTCTGGAAATTGTTGATACTGAATTTTCTGAGCAGTTCTAAGAGAGCCTCATTTTGTTTGAAGGAAGTTCTCTTTGATGAAATCCACTCTCTTTGTCTCCTGTTAATGACGTCAGCGGAATAAAGCGTCATGATGAGCTCACAGGTATCCAGGTGATCAACAAGGAACCTCTGATTCACGTCTAGCATCGATGCTTCAGCTTCAGACAGAGGCCAGTCACCTCCAAATTCTTCTTTGTAATCTGTGGATCGGACAGAAGCGTTCATGTTAAGTTTTATCTCTGTTCTTGGCAGTTTCATTTCTCCTTATCTTGGTCCTTATGACCTTAGATGGTTAAAGTTAATCCCAAATGCTCATAAATTGCATTAAATAAGTTGTTTATGATGAATTTAAGACAAATAAAACACAAGAAATATATACACTTACCTCCATTGGCTGAAATGAAATTCGATAGATGATTTTGATTTGAACTCTTTAAGGCTTCCAAAAATTCATGAAAATTGGATTTCCTACGAACCAAGTCCAGAAGCTTTTCATTTCTCTCATACGAGTCCTGGCCATTCTTGATCCTCTGCATTTCGGGTCTTGTGAGGTAGCCGCTGGACAGCAGATCATCAAGGATCCCAAAGTCAAGATCCAATCGATCCACGAGGAAGGATCGATGTCTGTCTAACACTTCAATCCAATCCATTCTCTTCAGCCAACATCCATAAGATCAGAGCAACTAGAGCACGGAAATATTTTCATTTTTATTTTTTGAAATTCTACGATAAGGGAATTCCCCAAATGACCTCCAAAGACAAAGAATATTTAGAGTCGACGCTGTGATGACATCATGACGACTCATGCACCAGCCTCTGCCTTGGCCATAGTCCTTATATATGTATCTATGCAGTATGCACTATGGCCTTGGCTATAATAAATTAATAATAATAATAATAATAATAATAATAATATTTAAAGTAGTTTAGGAGGCTAAGTAAGCCTGTGTAAAAACCACTGTAGCGGTCTGCTTCGACGTGTTCAGCCGATCGACGACTCATTTGGTCAGACTGTGTTCCAGGCATTTAGATGTCGTCGGCCACTGAGCTGGACATTTCCAGGAGGATTCCTAATTATTGTGGACTAATAGCCTACATTTGATGAGCTTCCTTTAAGCTGCGCGTTTATTAGGCCTACTATTTATTGCCCTGAAGTCAGCAGTTCTGAGGCGATGGGGAGTCGCGGCCGAAGAGACTATTAACCCCTTAACTGGGGATCCCGGATATATTCGTCCATTTTACATTGAGTTACAGTTAAATACACGGTTAAGGGGTTAAGACTGAGGATGAACTGAAGCAGAGACCGAAAGAAGAGCGAAGGTCATCGGCTTTTCCTTTGATCTTCTGTCGTCCAATCATCGATCTAAGCCAGCGGTTCTCAACCTGTGGGTCGCGACCCCCAGGGGGGTCGAATGACGATTTGCCAGGGGTCGCCCGAGACCATCAGAAATATGGGGTTATCTCTTTTCTTATTATAGTACAAAATTTCTTCAGTGGTAGTTACGATGTACTAGTTGTTTTGCTATAATTGTCATTCGAGGATAGACATATTAGACATGGAGACAATCAAATAATAACGATTTTGAAAAATTCGATTGTCGTAGCATTATTATTTTTAGCAGGTTACCTTGTGAACGAAAATAATTTTACCGTTGGGGGGTCGCCACATAATAGGGAATTGAATTAAAAAGGTCGCGGCACTATAAAGGTTGAGAACCGCTGATCTAAGCCGATGGCTGACGATTCTCTTTTCAACATTTCCACAACAAATCGAATTTTCCAGTTGGATGACCTCTTCAGATCCGCTTAATCTACTCGAGAGCGTATTCTTCGATTTGTTGTGGTCGTTCATAAAGTACGTCTCACTCCGAGTGAGAGGGTTAAGAAGGCGTGACAGTTTGTGACAGAATGTAGGGAGGGGTAAAGATAACACGTCACACATTTCATGCATAAAAATTCTGAAATGTGGGCTGATATTTTACTTTCACTTCTGACGGATGCCTTCTACAGCAGAAGATGGCAATGGTGTAGCCAACTATAGGCCTAGTAATTATATTATACCGGAAACACGGAACTCTAAATCTCAATTACAATTTCGTCGTCATTGCCGGAAGTTGAATATCTCTATGTTTCGCTGCTGAAAAATTAACGAGAAACTAGAATTTATTAAATGGAAAACTCGCGTGACGTAATTTTATGGACGACCCTATAGGAGTCCGAGATTTGTGACCTAAACCTACTTTAAAGATGTCCGAGATTTTTGACGGATTGTAACAAAGGAGGGGTAACAAAACTGTCACAAATAGCGCGACGTACTTTATGGACGGTCCCTTGACCCTTAGAGCTCGTCTTCGGTAAAAAAATTATGGAAATTCTGAACACAAGAATCACTGAATGAACATTGCTGGATTTGGCCGCCTCGTTCTCGCCTTCATCTGGCGCTACATTATATAATTCTCTCCCTCCTCCCTCCTCCCTCCCCCTCCCTCCCTCTCTCTCTCCTCTCTCTCTCTCTCTCTCTCTCTCTCTCTCTCTGTCTCTCTCTGTCTCTCTCTGTCTCTCTCTCTCTCTCTCTCTCTCTCTCTCCTTCCCTCCCTCTCAATGCCTAGTCCAAGCAGCGTATGTTTAGTGTTTTTCAGTGTTTTTCGTCGCCTATTCATGACTTTTGCCTTCGGTCGATTCATGCAAATGCTTTGTGAAGCAATAGCAGAAGCTGAGAGTTTCTTCTTATTCACGACTTCGTTTCCTTTGCTCCGCTGTTTATGGACCAACGCTTCTGCCGCCGAATGACAACAAAGCAAAGAGACCGAACTGATCGGCGCCGAAAACGACTGACTCAGCCTTACGGGCGAGCACGAGCACATCGCCGCCGACTGCGAGGAGGAGACCCCTTCCCCCTGCTTTCAAAGAAAACCCTCGTTCATTTAGGAAGGGAGGGGCGAGGAGGAGGAGGAGGAGGAGGAGGAGGAGGAGGAGAGGCGAGCGTCAAAAAGAAGGGTAGCCAAATGATTCTTGTTTTGACTAGTTAGGACCAGTGGCCCTTTCACAGCACGCGGCCCTCCAACCCCTCACACCGCCCCCCCCCACCCCAAGAGTCCGAGGCAAGAACCGCTAGAGAATCATCGTGTCGAGGGTTAAACGATTTTAGAGCACTTCGTCGCATTACTGTGACCGTTCAACGATCTTAAGAGTATTTCAAATAAGAAGAACTCTTCCTCTGTGATCGGTCAAATGCGAGGAAGACACGCGACCAGAACTTAAACGGTCAACCGTCGTCCTCCTCCTCCTCCTCCTCTTCCTCCTCCTCCTCCTCCTCCTCCTCCTCTACGCAACGAAGAGATTCAACGGCGACGGAGAACGAGGTAATAAGAGAAGAAGAAGACGACGACGACACTGTCCTTTTCTATTAAACGCGGATGTTGTGTGTCTAAATAGACCTCAGTCCACAATTACGACACATCGTCCAGTGGATTACGACACCTGTATTAGGAACATCTCTAGGGTGAGGTTAGAAAGTGACGACCATCCAGTGAACGACAGAAGTCAAGGAAGAGACCGTGGCTGACGTTTCTCAGATCATTAGCATCGGTTGTCTTCTGTCAATCTGACATCGTCTGACAGAACAGAAAGAGGATTTTAAAGCAATACTCTCTCTCTCTCTCTCTCTCTCTCTCTCTCTATCTATCTATCTATCTCTCTCTCTCTCTCTCTCTATATATCTCTCTTCTCTTTCTCTGTTCAGTCAGTCTGCCTGTCTCTTTCTCGTGTTGCGTTGATAGTATATATATATATATATATATATATATGCATTTATATATAATATATATAGGCCTATATATATATATATATATATATATATATATATATGTATATATATATATATATATAATATATATGATTTTGATTTTGAACAGGCGTTCTTCGCCTTAGCTGAGACTGTGTATTGCGGCGATTACCTTTGATTCAGAAGACTTTCTGATCGACTTCGAAGAAGAAATGGAAGACGAAGCGAAGCCAGAGAGAGGTAAGAGACTCACTCACTCACTCACTCACTCACTCACTCTCTCTCTCTCTCTCTCTCTCTCTCTCTCTCTCTCGGCAGTTGCGTGTTCTTAGCTGTCCTCGGCGGTGCCTATTATATTGGAGGCTGAGTGGCTGTCAACGGGAGATGTTTTCTCTTCAGCGGAGTCTCTCGAGGAGAAAGTCCGCGAATTGTACACGATGATCAGTCGACTTCAGGACGAAAACAGAAAACTCGAAAGCAAAGTGGGAGAAATTACCAGAGAGAGGGTAAAAGACTTCTTCATGTTTCACTTTATTCTGTCTAACAGTGTATATAGCAATCGAACATCAATTCACCCATTGCCACCCTTTTGCCGTTCCTCGGATCTCTCTGCTTCTAAACTCAAAGCTGAATTTTGCACAAATGCTGTCTAAGGATTCTGTTATTCTGAAGAAAGTTTTCAATCTCTCTCTCTCTCTCTCTCTCTCTATATATATATATATATATATATATATATATATATATATATATATATATATCCCGGAGAATTTCCGGGCCCCGGTGCAGAAAATAGCAGACTTGGAGTCGAGGCCCACAACTGTCGAGGCCAAGGCGAGGCCAAGGCCAGGAGGTCGAGGCCAAGGCCAAGGCCAAGGAGGTCCGAGGCCACCAAGGCCAAGGCCAGCAGGTCGAGGCCAAGGCCAAGGCCAAGGCCAGCAGGTCCGAGGCCAAGGCCAAGGCCAAGGCCAGCAGGTCCGAGGCCAAGGCCAAGGCCAAGGCCAAGGCCAGCAGGTCCGAAGTTAAGGCCAAGGCCAAGGCCATCAGATATTTGGCGTTTTTGGCCAAATTTTTAGGTACATTTTGCCAAATTTTTGACAAATTTTTTGCACATTTTACATTTATTTATTTATTTGTTACATTATTTCTTCATTTCCTTGGAGCCACGCCCCTGCCCCCAAATGACGCCCCCGTTAAACACGAAGTCATGAAATAATGCAGAAGTGTTAAACTCTACAGTTTAATCCACAGTTGGTTGCGTAGTTGGCAACTTGGAGGTTTAAGTTGAGGAGGGCCTACGAATATGATTATATGAGAGTGCCCAAGGCCTACGAAGACCTTAAAACGGCCCTGCAGTAGCCACCTCAGTGGAAGGGATGTACATGGACAGTGGGGTAAAATCCCCCTTTCCTTCGCGCGCTGATCAGGCCAACACTTTTGGGCAGATTAAACGTCAAAATATTGAAATTTTGGGGCTGTGGGCTAATCCAAATTATTGTGTATGGATTGGCGTCCATGGCAATCCAACATCAACCATGTTTTAAAAATAAAATTAAAATACCTTTTGATGTTTTGTAGCTGTTTGCCAGTCTCGTGTTTTATATCCAGATGTTTCTTGAACCCACTTGTTCCTCGAGTTTCACTTATTATTTCGCGACAATGCTTGCATTTCGCGGACCACTCTTTCATTTATTATTTTGAAATCGGTGAAAGCAAACTTCAAAATGCTAGGCTCATTTGTGGCCATATTCTTTGCTTGCGTATTTTTGCTTACAAACTTTAATAGCAATAGTCCTACAGCAGAGATTGTTGTCACTATTTCTTTTCCAAGTGCGATCAGTCTACAACCTCCTTAGCCTAAAGCAGATGCAGCCTCTGTCTCTATTATACTTTAGAGACAATAAAACCCGGCCCCTCCGCAGTCTAGAACTGCTCTAAAATAGACGCCATATATCCATTTAGGTTCAAGCCTTTTAATACTTTTATTAGCAAGAAAACCAATTATCTGGTCCAAATGCCTACTTCAATCCCTGAGGCAATGTTCGCTTCAAACAAGGTCAGCCTTGTCAATGCAAGCAACATAATTATATAGACTTAGCAGGAATTCTCAGGGTCTACCGTTTGGATTGAACAGAGGACGTTTTGTTCAGATATTATTCGTCACTTCCAACATTTTGAATGCGCGATTTTCTTGTTTAATTCCATGGTGTGAGGCTTGGCCTCGAGTACACAAGGCCGAGGACCTGTATCCCGAGGCCAAGGCCAAGGCCGAGGACTTGTACCCGAGGCCAAGGCCAAGGCCAAGGCCAGCAGGTCCGCCAAGGCCAGAGGAAATAAGGCCAGCGTCACTTGGCCTCGAGGCGCCTGACCACGGCCTCGAGGACTCAAGTCTGGATGTCACGGGCCCCTGTCCCTGACCTCACAAGTATGTGAAAAAGTTGATGACCTTTTTGTTTGTCGGTCTTTTTATGGTATTAATCACCGACGACAGCCCCTTTGAGCTCCACGGACCCCGGAACAATGTTCCGGCTGCACCCCCTCTCCTCAGAGGCCTGTGCCGCCGGTTCCTCACTGTCACGCGATTGTCTCGTGTGGGTGTTGTTGCTATGAAAGTGACACATCACCCGCAAAAGACTTAATCAGCAATGTGGACTTAAAGGAGGACACCGGACCAAGGCATCCAGTCTTCGATCACTGAGGAGTGCGCCTTTGCTCTGCTTCTGAAACTCTTGCACTGATGAGTGATGATTGAAAACCTTCAATCGATGACTTTGCATTAATCGACTTCTTTCGGGTTTTTTTGAACTCAGATGCGAACCGACCGACAACTGATTCTTCCTCGAGTGGTCATCTCTTCCGGACGTCGACCATCCGCCGGACTCATAGGTCAAGCGAACCGCGCCTATGCAAGGGACACTGACCTCCTCGCCCCTCCGGGTCACGACCCCAACAGGCGTCTGACCCAGGCGTACGATCGACGTCTTGGAGTTCCTGACCACGACCCGAATAGACGCTCGACCCTGGCAGACATCGTCGTCAGGGACGCCGAGCAGCTCTTCCGAACCCAAGTGGAGAAGGACTGGGAAGAGAGAGCGCAGCTGCGGCGCAACTCAGAGGCTCAGTCGACCCTCAGCCTAGCCACTGCCGCCGCCGCCGCCGACCGACGACCGTCGAATTCCTCTCTGGCCGCCGCCGCCGCCTCCTCCTCCTCGGCCGCTGCCGTCGGCGGTCAGTCGAGGAGAGCGTCAAACAACTCGAACATCCAGCGAAAGGAGCTTCCTCTGCTCGTCGTTGAGCCACCGGAGATGGAAATTACTCAGGTGAGTCATCAAAAGACTCAATCAGCCGCGGTCACTGAGCGCATGCAGAGACTATGCTGCTGCTGCTGCTGCTCCAGTGGCGGCTCCAGGGGGGGCCCGTGCCCCCCTGTGAGACCTTCCCCCCCAGTTGGGACCCTACTTAATGCTACGTCAGTTCAACAAATGGTTGGCCCCCATGATTAGAATGAACAATGAGCCGCCACTGTGCTGCTTCTGACGACTTCTTCGTCAGTTGCAGATTCTCTGATTCAACACAATGAGAGAGAGAGAGGGTTCTGTTCTGTGTTGCAGCCGACCATGAAGCAGCCGCAGGCGACAATCTACGACGAACCGGAGCCACCGAGACCTTCGCCAGCGGCTAAGAAAGCGAAGAGGAAGTTTCGCAGAAAAGATAAAGAAATGAAAGAAAGAGTAAAGCTATTTCTAAACGATGAATGGCCAAACTATGAAGGATCTGAAGAAAAGAAGATATATATATATACACAGTATATATATATTCTAAACGAATGAATATATATATATATGCGATTATGCGTGTCACGTGTGTGTGCGTGTGTGCATGCATTTGACCCGGCAAAGAAAGATAACATGAGAACTTAGTTTAGGCCTACATAGCAGTAAAGGCCAATCGCGTAAATTACCAATATAACTGTATTTTGCTATGTAAATCAGATTAAGATATAAGATATAGAGTGGCCCTCGACCAGGGGCAGGAAAATTAATGTGACCCTTGAAGACAAAAGTTTGCCCCTCCTCCATAAGCACAAGAAATTCCAAGGTCATTGAATTCATGGGATTGGATTTAATACAGAAAAAAAACTGGAGAAATTGCGCCCAAAAACGCACAGCCTGGCCAGTTCAGCTGTACAAATGACAAGGAGATGATATTGATCAGAGTTCTTTGTTTTTTCTCTCTCTCACACAGGACGAACACAAACTGAGCAATGAAAAACTGGCAAAACGCTATACAACGAACATAGAAACGGTCAGTTGAAGATTCTCTCTCTGTCTGACATTAACTCTGCAAAAACGGATGGACGCCGCCGTCGCCGCCGCCGATCACTTCGTCGGAACTTATTTTGTCGAAAATCCGTTATTTCTTTCATAATTTAGAATTCTGTCCCAACCCAAATGATTCTAAAGTGAAGTAAAGAGAAATTCTGAATGAACAGCTATATATGCATATAAAAAGTATATATATACATATATATTTTATATGTATGTATATGTATATATTATATGTGTGTATAAATGTGTGTGTGTGTGTTTTGTTGTTAGGGCTTGAGTCAAAGGCAGGCAGCGGAGCGCCTGGAGCTGGAGGGGCTGAACCAATTGACCCCTCCTCGTGAACTTCCAAATTGGATGAAGTTCGTTAAGCAGATGTTCCTTGGATTCAACATCCTGCTCTGGATCAGCGCCGCACTCAGCTTCATCACCTACGGAATCCAGTTCACCCAGACCGACCATCCACCCGGAGACAACGTAAGAACTCATTCGATGTTCAGTGGCGCTATATCAATCGAAGAAGCCACGCAATGACGCTTCTTCCCCCTCCCTCCCCCCAAAGGCCGTGGTCCGTCGATGCCCTCTATTTCGGAATGTCATTTGGAGTCACTCTGCTGAATATGGACTTTTACTTTTCATCTGCATTTGGAAAGAACTGAATAATTTCTGACGGACGACATCACAACTAAAAGGCAGAAGAAAGGAATTCTTCGGTGGAAGCACCCATACGCAATTGCAGACTGCAGAGGCAGAAGTAGGCAGGCAGAGACAGATACAAAGACAGAGAGACCGAGGCAGAAGTAGAGAGAGACAGAGAGACAGACAGACAGACAGACAGACGGAGTCAAAGACAGAGACAGAAGTAGAGAGAGAGAGAGAGAGAGAGACGTACAGGGTTTAATCTAGGCCGTTTCCGGAAGAAAATTGCCACTTCCCCCCGAAAATTTCAAATTCCCCCAGAAATTTTGGCATACTACATCAACTAACAGCAGCCCCCCTAGCTGACTTTCCCCCGGCTTTGTCAGTTCCACGGATGTAGAGTTTCAACACAGCACAGAATGCAAATGATGTGAGCTAAATGACTTATTACAGCTGAAAAGGTACTTAGTCTAACTAGATGGTCATAGATATACAGTGTATACTGTATTCCATGTGTCTCCGGACAATTTTCTATCATAAGTCCCTCAGGAGATATAGGGCATAATATATATATATATATATATATATATATATTATTGTATATATATTGTATATATATTGTATATATATTGTATATACTGTATAGGGCTTTGTCTGTCTCTCGTGATCTCTGTAGATGTACGTGGGTTTTATTCTGATTGGAGTCGTCCTGATAACAGGTGGTCTCGGCTATTACCAGGAGGCGACTAGTTCTGCGATCATGGAGTCCTTCAAGAACATGGTTCCTCAGGTAGGCACCGACACCTGTCGCCACACATCGAACAGGGCAGTCACCTTGCCGACTTCTAGCAGCGGCTGTTTGAACTTGAAGGTGGATGAGTTGAGGATTGACGGGGTGTGTCTTTGTCATTCTCTGCAGAATGCTCTTGTCATTCGTGACGGAATTGCCAATTCGATTCTTGCGGAAGAACTGGTGACCGGAGATCTCATCGAAGTGAAATTCGGAGACAGAGTTCCTGCTGACATCAGAATCGTCAGCGCCCAGTCATGCAAAGTAAGTGACAACTGACGACGTCACGCATCATCACTAGACGCGGCGTGACATATCAGCTCATCAGATGCCAGTAGTAACTGTCGTTGCCTAGATCTCTAATCAACAGGTGTTCTATGATCTGCTTTACCTGTACAGGTGGATAATTCTTCTTTGACCGGTGAATCAGAGCCACAGTCGAGAAGCGCGGAATTCACGCACGAAAATCCTCTCGAGACGAAGAACGTCGCCTTCTTCTCAACGAACGTCGTCGAGGGTAATATTAGCATTTCCATTCGCTTCCATTCACTTCCATTCGCTTCCATTCACTTCCATTCGCTTCCATTCACTTCCATTCGCTTCCAGTCACTTCCATTCGCTTCCAGTCACTTTCATTCATCATTATTTCTAGTCGAGTCATTCGATCGATGATTTCGGACGAAATGTGTCCTTACCAATAGTTTCGTTATTCGCAATCAGTTACTTTTTAATTCTTCGATTTTAGCAATAATTCTCGAAATATGTCCAAAGATATTTTTTAGAATTTCACTTGCCATTGACTGTGGAGAGGGGAGATCGTGTCCACCTGCCTCACGACCTTTACCTTGTTTTAGGGTTTGCCCGTGGACTGGTCATTAGGACCGGTGACAACACGGTCATGGGTCGAATCGCCAATCTGACTTCCGGTCTCAACTCAGAGCACGACGCTGGCGAGGGACATGTCCTACCTCGTTCGAATGATCGTCGTCTCGGCCTTCGTCATGGGAATCATCTTCTTCATCGTCGTCATTCTCCTTGGAACTGATTTCACCAACGCCATCATCTTCCTCATCGGCATCATCATGGGCAACGTCCCTGAAGGACTCTTGGCCACGGTCACGGTCAGCATATAGGCCCTATACCATAGACACCATGCACAGCCACAAATGGACTATACGCGTCCTTCTATTATACTTATAGCAGTGAATGCGACGACGACGACGACGACGACGACGACGATGATGATGATTATGGTGGCGGCGGTGGTGATAGTGATGATGATGATTGATGATGATGCTGTTGTTGTTGTTGTTGTTGTATGCAGGTGATGTTGACGCTGACTGCGAAGAGGATGGCGAAGAAGAACTGTTTGGTGAAGAACCTGGAATGCGTCGAGACGCTCGGATCGACGTCCGTCATCGCCTCCGACAAGACGGGAACTCTCACTCAGAACAGGATGACTGTCTCCCACATGTGGTTCGACAACGAAATATTCGAAGCAGACACAACAGACACCCAACTGGGTAACCATCTCTCTCTCTCTCTCTCTCTCTCTCTCTCTCTCTCTCTCTCTCTCTCTCTCTCTCTCTCTCTCTCTCTCTCTCTCTCTCTCTCTCTCTCTCTCTCTCTCTCAGTCTCTTTCTCTCTCTCTCTCTCTCTCTCTCTCTCTCTCTCTCTCTCTCTCTCTCTGTCTCTGTCTCTCTCTCTCTCTCTCTCTCTCTCTCTCTCTGCTGAGTAATTCGACTGATTTCTAGCGTTGTCTCTCTCTCTCTCTTTCTAAGAAGATATCATCGAGAAAATCCCACTTGGATTAATCTGTCGCGGGTGGCCATGCTGTGCAGCAGAGCGGAATTCAAAGCAGGACAGGACCACCTCCCGATCATGAAGAGGTCAGTCGTCGTCGTCGTCGTCATAGCAACGATTCTCCCGATGACGTCATTTCCTCTGAAGCAGCGCTGCTGTTCTGCTGTGTTCTTCAGCTGAGTCGCTCAACCTGTGTTGTCTGTTGTCTTTAGGGAGTGCGCAGGTGACGCCTCGGAAACTGCGCTACTCAAATGCTGTGAACTGAGTGTCGGAAATGTCGCCGAATGTCGAAAGCAGAACAAAAAACTCGCGGAAATTCCTTTCAATTCAACCAACAAATTCCAGGTAGATTCACTTCTCACTATCCACTCATTCGGTTCGTTGTGAAGACCTTTTTACAGGCCCGCCGAGAGAAATTCCGGGCCCCTGTGCAGAATAAAATTGCCTGACGACCTTTTTTGCTTGTCAACCTTTTCACGCCGGGCCCCTCTACTTTAGTGTTATTATTCATATTATTGTTAATTATACGTAATCATCATCGGCCCGCCGCCCGCCGCCATATTCCCCTGTGCAGTTGCCCTCCCTGCCCCCCTCTCGGCGGCCCTGCCTTTTTATCGAGCGACTCTAAAGCCGGGAGCGCCTCTGAGTAGAAAAATATTAGAGGCGCTATATAAGTCTCTGATTACAAGAACGTGGCGCAGTCAATGACGTCACAGTTCTTTGAGTTCTTTTTAAAGACGTGAAAACCATAGAAATATCACAAGACAGAGTCTATGGTATCAGAAAGTGAGGCCAGTTTGCATGGATGGTGTGTCAAGAAATGTTTATCCCGCTGAAATCTTGAAAATTTTGGTACACTGTTGGAACGAATATCGTTTAGCCGTTTAACTTATTTAGTGTGGACTAGTTGTTTAAAATATTGTGTAATTGATCGTCTGATTTATGCGAATAGCCGCGACGTTGCGCAGTCGCTTTTACATAGTCATAGGTCACATAGTAACATATGCTTATAGTCGTATAAATCAGCACTGCACAAAACGGCTTCAAACTCAACTAATAATCGACCTAAAAATCTACTTTTACGATACGATTATAGTATTTATTTCGAAATCAATTGGCACGAATAAGAATTGTGGAAAATATGAGTAAAAGATCAAACGGAACACATTTAAAGCAACTATGGTACACCATATTAAAGCGGTGACGTCGTCCATATCTAAGTAAGCGCTGCACTCAAATAAAAATGATAGCGCTAAAGAATTATGAGGTCTTCAAGATATCTGCGGGATAAACATTTCTTGACACACCATCCATGCAAACTGGCTTCAACTTTGGCCTGACTTTGCCATAGATAGACGGCATCCAGTGTATTATAATAAATCTATGGTGAAAACAATTTGCAGATTCTTCTTCGGATGAAATGTCAGGAAAAAGAAATTTCGCGTTAATTTTTTATTTGTTGTGGAATTTTGGATTTGTGCATTGGACCATAGGCGGATTTTATTAAAGGTTAGGGTAGGCTTAAGCCTACCCACTAACTAATCCCACCAAAACAAAAAATTGTTTTTTCCATCAACACCAGGTCTGTTGGGTGCTGGATGGCATCCCCAGACCCCGCATGCTAGCCTACCCAAATATTAAACTCTAAATCCGCCGCCTATGCATTGGACCCATTGATTGCATTATTGTTGCTGAGGTGTCGATTCACGAGGTGGACACAACGGAAGGACCCGGTCATCTGCTGGTGATGAAGGGGCCCCGGAGAGGATCATCGAACGCTGTGAATCGATTCTGATCGGAAGCCACGAACTGCCTCTGACCAACGCCTGGAAGGACGCCTTCGAATCCGCCTACCTCCACCTGGGAGCCCTCGGAGAGAGGGTGTTGGGCTTCTGCGACCTCGTTCTCCCATTCGACCAGTTCCCCATCGGATACGAATTCGACGTCGAGAAGACGAATTTCCCGCTCAGTGGACTGAGGTTCGTTGGCCTTATGTCGATGATCGACCCTCCGAGGCCAAATGTCCCTAACGCAGTGAGCACCTGCAGAGACGCAGGTATCAAGGTAATCATGGTGACAGGTGACCATCCGATCACAGCCAAGGCCATCGCCAGAAGCGTTGGGATCATCTCGCCAACCAGTGAGACGGTCGAAGACATCGCCGAGAGAAAAGGAATACCTGTCGACCAGGTAGACCCAAGGTAAGCACTCATCGTCATCAAGAACAAGAAGAAGAATAGTCGCTCACCATGCTTTGCGGTCTCTCTAGTCACTCGACATGACAACGACGACATGTTTTTGATCGGAAGACGTGTTTTGTAAGTCTTTGTGGATTAGACGTGCATGGACAGTCGCATGCTATACCGGTAGTGGACGGTGTTGTTGTTGAAAGGGAAGCGAAGGCGGCCGTGATGCACGGAGCGGAGCTGAAGGACCTGGAGGAGGAGGAACTGGATAAGCTGCTCGCCTTCTATCCGGAGATCGTCTTCGCCCGGACGTCGCCTCAACAGAAGCTGTTGATCGTCGAAGGATGTCAGCGTCTGCGACAGATTGTGGCCGTCACAGGAGATGGAGTCAACGACTCGCCCGCTCTCAAGAAATCAGACATCGGTCAGCAAAAGACAGACAGAGGGAGGAGGGAGGGAGGGGAGGGGAGAGAGATGGAGGGACAGAGGGACAGGGAGTCCAATAGATCCCCATGCAGTTATTAAAGCCATTTCAATTAGAGAAACAGCACAGAGGCCTAATAACTTAACAGTAATAGTAATAGGCGTAATATGAGAGAGAGAGAGAGAGAGAGAGAGAGAGAGAGAGAGAGAGAGAGAGAGAGAGAGATTAAGGAGAAGAAGTCAGTAGAAGGATTTTTATTCATGATTTTAAATTGATCTTTAAATTTGATTTCCGATCGGAATGACATTTGACCTGTCGATGCTTTCTAGGCATTGCGATGGGAATCACCGGGTCAGATGTCAGCAAACAGGCGGCTGACATGATCCTCATGGACGACAACTTCGCTTCCATTGTCGTTGGAATAGAAGAAGGTCTTCGTCTTCTTCTTCCTCCTCTTCCTCCTCCTCCTCTTCTTCCTCCTCCTCTTCATCTTCTTCTTCTTCATCATCTTCTTCTTCTTTCTACTTTCTACTTTAACTATTACGTCTAAATGGAAACGAGCGCTGAAAACAGTTGTACACTGCCCTGTGTGTATGCTCTATGTGTACGGAGCAGCGCACAGTGACACGACCGAAGCTTTGGTGATAGCGACGACGACGACGATGATGATGATGATGATCATGATGATGATCATGATGATGAATGGTAAGAAGTGTAGTTGAGAAGCTGCTGCTGCTGCTGTTTTCTCTGTGTTCCATCTGAATGATTGTGTGTTGTTCTTCTAGGTCGTTTGATATTTGACAATTTGAAGAAGACGATTACTTACACCGTTGCGCACATTCTGCCCGAACTGGCTCCGTTCCTTCTCTACATGGTGGCCTCCATTCCACTGGCAGCCGGAACCATCACTCTTCTGTTCATTGACCTCGGCACCGACATCATTCCCGCCATCACTCTCGCCTACGAGAAAGCAGAAAACGACATCATGAGAAGAAAACCAAGAAACCACCAAACAGAAAAACTAGTGACACTGGCGTATGTACTCTCTCTCTCTCTCTCTCTCTCTCTCTCTCTCTCTCTCTCTCTCTCTCTAGTATTTCAAGATTATTCAAAACGCCATTGGAGAGACAGTCTGTCTGTTAAGAACATTTCAATCTCACTCGGGAACAACAAAATCTCTCCTCTTCGTCTGTGGGAGACGGAACCATTTGCCGCATTCCACGGTCGTCTCTTCCTCCGGAGCAACTGTGCGATGTCTCAGGTAGAGCTGTACCGATTAATCGGGAACATTCACAATCGAGCCGATTATTAGGACAATCGGAACAATCGGTAATCGGGTGCCAATCCGGCACCGATACCGATTAATCTATAACATTCGTATTCGGGCCGATTATTAGAACAATCGGAACAATGATTCAACAATCGGTTATGTGGTGCCGATTATTTTTTTCTGGGTGCCGTAGGTCCGAGTGAGTGGTGACTGGTGACTGGTGAGTGTCGCCCTCTGGGAGTCTAGACTCTTTGGTCGCTTCTCTCTCTGGGGTCGGTGGCGTCTGAGCTCGTCTGTCGATGGAGGGAGGGACGAGGGAGGGCCGGTTTATCTTGAATCCTTCATTCCATAGTCGGTCGTCTCTTAATGTCACACCAGATTGCCAAATCATCTGTTAACCATCGGTCGGAGACTCAGAGACGATTAGTGTCCGATCTGACTTCGTCGGCATCTCTTCACCCTCGGTCGGAGACGATTAGGTCCGATGATCATATCTGACTTCTCGTCATTACTCAGATGCATTAGATGATTAAAATATTAGTGTAGCTTAGCTTGGTACAAACTACTAGTCTCAACAGCTAACTGCCCGTGTTGATGTTTCAAATTTCAACATTAGCGTCTTTCTGGCGGAGACGTAGCCTACGTCAATCAAGATGGGTTTACTGGATGGGGCTGCCACTTTGATTTTAAAACTCGAACGTTGTCAACCGGTCTAATACGAATTTCACTTTATACATTAATGCATACAGTTATATAACAGCTTAAATAGGATATACGTTACATATATTTGACTCAAATAATAAATAAAATATCTGCGTAAAAATACAATGTCGAAACAACGGACGAGCTGCATTTGGAATTATTTCACTATAAGTCCACTGAACAGCAGTAAAGCCATTTGCAAACTTTGCAAATCAACTTTCTCTCGAGGTGGTCATCACCAAAGCTTTTAATACATCAAATTTAGTTCAGCACTTGAGAAGACGTAGTTGCATACGCAAACTTTCAAAAAGAATCAAAGTTACATTAATGCACCTATGTTTATTAACATTTAACAATATTTAATTATAGTCGTTTATTAATTGGACACTTTCAGCTTCAGGCCATCGGAGTTTGTACAAAATAAGTTAGGCCTACTTCCATCTGACTACCACTTGTGGTTTAAAATTTTGATGAATGAATACTTTCATAATCACAACTTCAGATATAAAATTGTAGATTACAATGTGAATATAGACATCTAAAATTTGACATAAGTGTTATGACAAAATCATATTCATTAATGATTAAACACACATTCTGCATTGAGTCTTTAGCAGGTCTCGAATTGCACTTGCATATCGGAGTCCGAAGACATTTTTACGCTGCACCTTTATGGTTTATGATCAGTAAAAATACCCGATTTGGAAAAGACAGACAATCGGTATCGATTAAAATCGGTTGTCTGACAATCGGAACAATCGGTAATCGGAACAATCGGCAAAATGTGCAAGGGTACAGCTCTAGTCTCAGGCGCTGACCGTTCATGAGCTGTCGCCGGTTATGGCAAATAACAGATTAAAATATGAGCACACACAGAGGGAGACAATATGTTTATAATGCAATGCAATAGTAAAGTGCACTGACGGGGTGGCTGTGTTTCTTCTTCTTCTTCTTCGTCTCTTAATTAGGACAATTGGAGTCTCCTGTCTTCAGATCGGAGTGATCGAATCAGCCGCTGGGATGTTCGTCTATTTCGTCATCTTCGCTCAGAACGGATTTTGGCCAAAATCCATGTTTGGACTTCAGAGCAATTGGGAAGACCACACACTGAACAATCTGCTGGATTCCTATGGACAAGAATGGGTGAGAGCCAAACAGACCAGTTGACATTGCGTTGCCAAGGAAACATCCGTCGTCAATCATTCGAATGCAGTTTCTTCTTTCGTGTCCTAACGCTAAGACTACAGTTGTTTCTCTCATTTCGTCCTTAGCACTTATTCATGTTACATGAGGAGACAGAGGAGGGACGTTGGGATACAGACGTTGACGAAATCAGTGATTGTAAGTTCTTTCGTCTCTTGTGTTTCGTAGACTTTTGCTCAGAGGAAACTCGTTGAGTTTCAGAGTTACACTGCGTTCCTCGGGGCCATATGCGTCGTCCAAGTGGCAAACATCACAGCGTGCAAGACCAGAAGAAACTCACTCGTCGAACAGGGAATGCTGTGAGTCATCGTCGTCGTCGTCGTCGTCTACACAATCGCTCGACTCTTTGTCGTCTTCATCATAGTATAGATGAGTGTCGTCGTCGTTGTCTGGCCGTATATGGATGATTTGTCGTTGTTGTTGTTGTTGTTGTTGTAGTAATCAAGCTCTTCATGTGGGAGTTTCCATTGAATTCGCCTTCTTCCTCTGCATCGCCTTCATTCCCGGCATCCAGAATGCACTGGACATGTGCTCGACACAGTCAGTCCATGCACCCTCCTCTTAATCTATGGCAATATTTGCGTTTCACTTCGTCTAGTTTGTAATGATAAGACGTCATCGATTCATCTGTCACTCTTCGAAGGCAAACGATGCTCGACTCATACGTCGTGACTGCACTCGACTGAGCAGAAGATGGAAGGAGAGAGAGGGGGAGGAGAGAGAAGAGGGGGGGGAGAGAGAAGAGGAGGGGCAAGCAAAAGCCTAGCATTTAGCTCTGCCCTTGTTTTCTGGTGAGAGCGATTATTTAGCTCTGCCCTGTTTTTTTGCTTTGCTGTTGTTGTTTTTGCTATTGTTGTTGCTGTTGTTGTTTTTGCTATTGTTGTTGCTGTTGTTGTTTTTCAGTTGGAGTTGGATGATCGCCGCCTCTCCGTTCGCTGTTCTTATTTTTGCTTATTCTGAGGGAAGAAAGATTGTGGCGAGACTCAATCCAGGAGGATGGGTTGAGCAGGAGCTGATGTGAAGAAGACGTATATCCCCCTCACCTCCTCTCTCTCTCTCTCTCTCTCTCTCTCTCTCTCTCTCTCTCTCTCTCTCTCTCTCTCTCTCTCCGCCCAGAACTCTTCATTATTCCCGTGCAAAAATTGCTAAAGCGGTATCTCTATTATGCGACGCGTACGTCTAATTATGTCTGTATAGATGCATGCATATTGTTGCTATAGGCCTATAGGTGATTGGGTGTTGACTATTGAGACCGTGTATTTGATTTTGGGTTGTGAAATAATTACGATGATTTATAATCATTCGACATTTTACCTTGCTGTCGAATTTTCTCAGAAAATCCGGTTGATTAGATTAAACTGACGACTGAAATCAAAAGACTTCGTCTAATTCATAGTTCATCGTTTGAACTGAGCAAAGAACTGCAACGAGAACAACTTATCTAGCGCCACACGACGCTCTTAGCGCCATCAATGACGTCCGTCTGAAATGGCAACATTAAGGGCTCGATCATTATGGTTCCTAGATGAGGGGACAGAGGAGGAATGCGCCAACTGCTAGCGTAGGTCCCTTAATGGGCTTCTTAGCTGTATATCTGATTCTGTAGACTCTCTTAAGAACTCTTTCGTCAAAAGATAGCGACTATTCCGCAGTCCACAGGTTCTCTGCTGGTGAATCCTTCCGCTGATCATCTAATAAGACATCTTATTAGATGATCAGCGGAAGGATTCAACAGCAGAGAACCTGTGGACTGCGGAATAGTCGCTATTCGCTATGGAAAAAACATTTTTTTGTTTTGGTGGGATTAGTTGGGTAAGCTTAAGCCCACCCTATAGCCATTAATAAAATCCGCCTCTGCTCTGCGCCAACCTTCGCTTCCCAGACGCCCTTTCCATCTCAACGTCCTCTTCTTCCATTGCTTTTCATCTGTCCAGCTATCTCCCTCCCACTATCCCACTATCCCATTGTCATTTATATCGTTCTACATAATACTGTGGTTTTCCATTCACAGCTGTTCCTTTGCAGTCAACAGATATACTACAGGCTGTAGTACATACAGTAGAAATAATTGCTATAGATAGGCCGTAATTCATGAAAAGTCCTTCATACCTGTAATTGTCATATACCCACCTCTCCTATCGGCCTGTAGTCTAAATGCAGGCCTATCTTAATCATTGACATTACAACTCTCGTACTTGGCAACATGTATTCCTGATTTGCTAGAGCGCGTGTCTATCACTAAGTCATGTACTAGATTCGTCAATCTTTGTATTGCATTCAATACATTGGCTGCGGAGTTCAATAATGAGCGATGACACTATAGGACAACGGTTCCCAGACGCTCTCTCACGCGAATAACAGCAACTGAGACGTGGAACCAGTATAGAGGACAGCAAGAGACTGAAGAGACATTCAAGAGAGCGCCCCCGACGCCGAGAGAGATGAGTTCCAGAATGAAAAATATCAAGTCTTGATAATCATTAGTAATTTAGTAGGCCCTGTCCCTGGAGTAGTGGGCGGGGCCCAGAACCCGTTCAATACGATGCTATTTTTGTTCAGTATTTACAGAAGAAAATACAAATACTGTACCAGAAGCCAAACTTGTGTTCGATGGAAACGCAGAAGAAATGCTAACAGATAGACTGTGTACAAACTATTAATAATCATCACCATTGTGTTCTCAAAAAATAATAATTGTTATAAACAGCCTAAATAAATAAATGCTGTTAGCAACGACAAGGTTTAAAGCTGTTCAGTAGGCTCAGGGTCTGCCCTGTGCTGTAAAGTCCTCCTACCCAACCATAATGTAATATAATATAACAAGGTTTAAAGTGGTTCAGTATGGACTGCCCTGTGTGCGAACCACTGTAACCGTCATAGAATAGTCCTTAAATTCTTTCAACTGACATGGTATCTCTAATTCCGTAGCACTACTGCCTATGAATAGATATACTTATAAGAGCCAAGAAGAGACCAGAAGACTGCTAATAATTAATTATCTCCTATAGAGATATCTCGTTGGCCTTTGGCGCCGTTATCAGTGACCTGCTTTCACTTTAGCACCAGCTGTTGCTTGTGACCAAGAGGAGAGGGGCCCTTCCATCCCATAACCCCACCCACCCCCCCCCCCTCCCTCCCTCCGCCGCCCTATTGAGATTTGCGTGGGACGAAAGCCATTATGTCATTATGCTAATTATAATGTTATTTATAGACTAATCAATGTGCGCATGCGCACCTTGCTATATTTTGAAAACCTATGAGACAATCGCATCAAGTGTGCTAAGTCACTCATTAGAATTGCCGTTGGACTATTTGAAAATCATTATAGCAAGTAGGTCAGAATAGAAAACACATAAAATTATAGCCCTTACAAAAGTTATGCGAAAATTATTTATGCTTGTCATTTTCAGCCTCATTTCATCATTTTATTTACGATTCAGGTTTCAGCCCTAAGGGACTGTCCATTAATTACGTCAACAATTTAGGGGGAGGGGTTTGGAAAAGTTTGACAGTTGTTGACAGGGGGAGGGGGTCAAGAGAAGTTGACGTCAACAATTTCACTTTTTACAAATAATCAAAAATAGGAAATTTTTTATTTTATGGAATACTATACTTACTACAATGGAAAAAAATCATGGCAAAAAGGTCATCACCACCACATTTTGACACTCGATGAGCAAAACAGGGGAGAATGGTCAGCACCGCAAAAATACTAACCTTGTTATTGGAATAACCTAATTGTTATTGGGACCTGTAATTGATCTTGGAGGGGGTCAAAAGTTTTTGACGTAATTATAGGGGTAACTGAAAGTTGACTGTTGTTGACAAGGGGGAGGGTCAAAAATTGCCCAAAATTGTTGACATAATTAATGGACAGCCCCTAAGAGTATTTTGATATTTGATTTCGATATATATTTTTTCAAATATTTTTCAGCAAAATGTCTTAAATTTGAAGCGAGACCTGAGGAATATGCAGTGTCTAATTGCAACCTACCTTTAAGTCTTTTTGAAAAGAAATTGCTTCCAAGAAATTGCAAAGCAGCCATGGTGGTGGCCAGGGATATTTTTACACCCCCTAACACCCCCAACACCTTCCAATTTGAGGTCGACACCCCCAAAATTTGGTAATGTGACAATGCTATGCATACAAAATGCATACTAATTAGCCCTGAACACCTCCCCTCAAATGGAGAAGTACACCCCAGCTTTTATCCTCGTATGACCTTTTTTGGCTTGTCAGATTTTTCGAGACTTGATAACATGTTTTTTGCTTGCCAGACTTTTTCGGTAGAGACTTGCAAATAACGACAACCCCAGATTTTCCCGACCCCCCCCCCAATTCACAATCCTACAATCCTAAAAAAAATAACAGCACCCCAGATTTTCCCGACATCCACCCAAATTCACAATCCTAGAAATAAGTTCAAATAACCCTGGTGGTGCTGGTGGTTTTGGTTCTGGTTTGCTCAAACATTTAATTTTTTAAAAGGTTAGGCCCCCTGTGAACATTATCAATTCTTTGACACATGGCTTTAAAATATCTGAACGCATCCAGTACAAGATAATAACGATTACATACAGCTCACTTCGTTCATCAAAATTGGTTTACCTGCGAAAACTCTTAGCGCCTGCATCTTATCGTACGGCGTGCAGTTGTCCGTCATGCGGCGTCTGTGATTTTCGTGTGGATCGATGCATTTTAAGAGGAAATTTCTTTGAATTTTGCGTCAAATGGCGATTCAGAAGCCTGGCGGATGGGTCCAATCGCTCATCACCCGCTTCGATTCGCAGGTCCTCTTACGATCGCCAACCCCTCTCGGGCTCCCACCGACACAACTGTCATTTATGTAGCGCCTCCTCTGTGACCGACTCACGTACATTGCCTCGAATCGCTTAGACTTAGCGGAGGACATTTATTGTGAGATCCGACAGTTTCAACAATAATTGTTGAAGTCGTCGGGATGTCGTCTTATTATTGTTATTATTATTATTGGCTGGACAATTTATATAGCGCAATAAGAATGGCAAAATGGCCAAAGACAAGAGCGCTTGACAATACTACGTATACCCGATGGTGGATCGGTGAGTCTTAAGATTACTTAGGAAAAGTACGAGAGAGAGAGAGAGAGAGAGAGAGAGAGAGAGAGAGAGAGAGAGAGAGAGAGAGAGAGAGTTCTCAACATAGTCCGCAACATAGTTGTTACTCTACTTTGTCGAGGGGTAAGACAGATCCTACTGAACCACTCTAAAACCAATTATTATTTTTATTTTTATTATAAGATGACTTAAATTCTTAAATTGGAATTTCTTTAACTGCATTATTTACTGTTATCTTTCTTCTGAATGTTAGAAATTAAGCAAATGTGAAACGTTAAGAGCTTTGAAGAAGAATTTGCATGTGATTTCAAGTACCACGAATCTATGGATTTAATGGATTTAATTGGATTAGCATTTAGTCTGAGGTGATGATTAATGATGATGACTGTGTATTGTTTAAACTGCAGTTGCCAATTCGAACGGGTTTGCATACAACACAGTCAATTCAAAATGTTGAACAGAACAAGGATTGTCTAATCAACGTCAGTCGCCATAAATTCTCTCTCGTCATCAATGGACTGACAAAGACACTTCAGTCAGTCGACTCAATGGTAGGTCACATGTTGCATAGACCTGTAATATCGTTTGTGATGACAGCAACATAGATGATGTACATTGCCTATGAAGTTAAAAGTTGTGGCAGATGTAATGAGTGTTTGGTACTAAATGAAATTCTGACACTTTAATAATTATTTTTCTCTCTTTCTGGTGTTTCTGTGCATAGAGGATAGTTGGCGCTGAGGCCGAAAGAAACTCCTATGAGTCTCAGCTTATTATTCTCGATACATTGGAGAAAGTGCTAAATAGCGTAAGCCTTTCCTTTTGATTGTTCACTTTGCCTCTGTATATGAATGAATATAAGAAATTTATGAAAGTTAATTGTTTTTGTATTTTTTAGTTATTACTTTTATATGTTTAACATTATTATTTGCTATATCATCATTTGTGATGACACTTGTCAAGTGATTAGTGTAATGCCCGCCTCAGGATGAGCCAGGGTTCAGACCTTGGCCATGGCAGAAGCTGTTCAGTTCTTCTGCTCCAGATTATTCACTCATTTGACTCTTTGGTGAATGGGTTGAAAGGTGGCAAGAGAACAGTAGTCACCAATTGGCCAACTCCTGATGCCATTGGAATTAGGCAGTTGGTTCTCTCTCTCTTTGAACGTCTCGAGCAACCTTTTAATTTTATCATCATTCATGTTTCACCCTTTCATTGTGGATGATTTGACGTTGATCGTCCGTGTGAATGACTTCTTTCAAATGTTTTGAAATGTTAATTTAGGAATCCCGATTTATATTGAATGTATTTCAGTCTTGTAAGTTAGTTTTGAGATTTCTTGTGAATTTTATTATTAGCAACCAAAAGATACAACTCGTCTGGACGAAGCGATGTACGTGCGTCTTCTGCTTCCAGAGTTATGTAAGGTACTGTGTTCTGAAGCGGTCGTTCGATTAGTTCTGGAATTTCTGATGCCTCGGTTGAAGGAATTAACTATTGCACATCAGTTAACTTCTGTGTAAATATATTCTGATTGTGGTTTTGCTGCTTAGTATGTTGTTGTGTTGTTTTGTAGTTTCTTAATCTTCAGATTGATTATCCGTTAGTTGTTCAGCTGAAGCATTTGGCTTCAAAAGTTCTCTTTGCTCTTAGCCTCAACAACTTCACGGCTGTTTTCAATCGTATCTCAGCCAGGTAAACGCTATCATTGGCTTATTACTCTTTTCACAGATTTCTTCCTAGTTTTAAAACAATGTCATAATTTCTTGTCTTATTTTTAAGAGTCAAGTGATTAAGAATGAAATAAAGCGTTGCGGTCATTTGGGAAATGGATTGTGATTGGGTTTTGTATTTGCTTATTAAGATTGTTATATAAGGAGGTGTTATTTGTTGGTGAGGATCTAGAGTGAATAGGTTTAAACATAGATAATAGTTGCTTAATCTACTGAGTGTTTCATCTTTCCAGACTGGCTGCTTTGTCGAATTCTGGAGAAGATACATCGGATTTCACAGATTTGGAGCTGATCCAACATATTAATGTAGACTGTTCAAGACTCATCAAGTTGCTGAACGGTGAGTAGACGACATCAGTTGAAGACACTGCATATCGTGTTATCCTGTGTTGATTTTAGAGGCATTTTCAGATTAAAAGATTTAATTTTTATTGCATAGGGCTGTTTGCAGAGCATTTGTCTTGTCATTCACTGTTGCATGTGTTGTTTCCTTGTTGCTTCTCATTGGTTGGCTTTTGTTGTTTGTTGTCTTCAGAGACAGCACTGAAGTTCAAATTTCTCAAGAAACCAGTTCAGTTGGTTTTGTCGTGCAATCTTGAAAAGGTAATTTTCTCAATCGTTTATGTCTCAGACAAGATTCTGTTTGTTTTTGTTGCTTCTGTTTGCAGATGAATTTGTGGCTTATGTTTTATTTTTAATCTTCAACTGACTTTTTAGACCTTTTCCTTAACCATCAACTGATGTTTCTTGCCGTTGTTATTGTGTAAGTTCTTTCCAATTGAATTAACATTGTGAATTTTACTCTTTATTGTAATTCATCAGTTGTTTTTGTTTTGACTTCTACTTTTTCCAATTTCACTCGGTCTGTGGTTAAATACTTTCTTTATTCTTGATGTTATTGGCAATTATATTAATAAATTAAAAGTGACTGTTAATGTAAGCAGCTATTGGATATTTGTAATTTTCTGTAGGCCATTTGGCACTGGATGGATAACTATCCGGAAGAATTTACTGATTTACAGAAAAGACCAAACGATGAATTGGCCGGTCTGTTCCTTGTTCTGTAATCTTTGGGTGTTTTTTCAGTTGAGAGAGAGAGAGCGAGTGAGTGAGAGAGAGAGAGAGAGAGAGAGAGAGATAAGTGAGGTTTCTGTATTTTGGCAATGTCTTTGGTGAGTCTTTCATCATTTTGTCTTCAGATTGTTGTGATCGTCTCTTCGAACATTACAACACATTTGCAGCTGAGAACTCGAAGAAGAAGGCCGGTGTTTGGCCTTTGCAGATGATGCTGCTTGTCCTTTGTCCGGTAAGCAATTGCGAGCATTTGGGCTTTCAGATTTTGCTGCTTGGCCTTAATCAGGATAGGCATTTGTCATTCCATTTGCTGACCTTGAATCCAGGTAAACTGGACCAGAACCAGATGGACGTCCATTCGCGGCTGACTCTGTCCTGCTATGTGGTGCTTCAGTTTTGCCCTCCTCTTCCTCGTCCTTCTTCTCCTCTGTTCAGAGCCTTGGTCTTCATTGTGATCAACCCAGTCGACTTGCTTTTACAGTCCCTTCTACCCTTTCTTCAGTTTCCCTTCTGCCCTGCCCTTCATTTTCCCTTTGCCTGCTGCCTATTGGACGGTCTTGTGCGTGAATTTCTGCATTAGTCTGGTCTTCAACACCGATTCCATGAAATCCAGAAGGCTCTCTAAGTGAGCAAAAAGCACGGCATTGTGTGTCCTATTTGAAAGTACCTTCATTGGTCATTCAAAAGACTCGTGATCGTCTCCATTGGCCGCTTACTGCTGAAGCACAGTGCCTGGCGTTCAAGGTCTCCACAGCATCACCCTTGGTGCTGGAGATTGTCTTCTTTGCTTATAGTCTGAGTTATGGTTTGAAGTTCTAATCACTGGTTTTGTGTTTTCAGCCAATACTTGAAGAGATAATCAATGCAGATAACGGCGCTCCTTGTTCACAGCAGCATCTGAAGAAGGTCAGACAGCTTTGTTTGTTGCTTGGCGTCTGACTTTGACGGCCATTCTTTGTGTTTGTCATTGCCTCATGTATAGCGTCTTTTGCTCAGCTGTTGCTCTGTTGATTCTCTGGGTTAAATGACTGTGAGACAGGTTGCTTGCTCATTTGATGACGCTGGCAGAAGAGTGATTTTCTGTAGAATTTGATTGACGGCCGTTGTTTTCTTTTGACGAATGCAGAAGCAGTTCATAGATGAGTTGAAGCGTGCTTTAAGCCCTCATCACGGAAGTCACGGTCGTCAGCTGCAGGATGCGGCTGCTGTGACTTGTGTCAAGCTCTGCAAGACGTCGACTTATGTCAACTTCACAGACCGTGCTAACGTCCTCTTTGCTCTTGTTCATTCGGTTCTTCAGGATCTTAAGGTTCAACTGAATTCTTTTAACTTTTATCTTTGCTTCATATAAAAATAGTGCACTTATTAAGTCATTTATTTTTTTTATTTGAACATTGTTATTGTAAGTTGAGTGTTGTAGTGATCATTTGAATTTCGGCTTCTGATTGTCTTTGTTGTTCTGTTGACCCTCTAGCACCCGATGGGCATGGAGAAGGCCAAAGTGAAAAGGGCACTTTAGCATCTGTCACTTGAATTAAATAGAAAATAAGTAGATGTTGAGATTTTGCTTAAATAATTGCAATTCTGAATGTAATTGTAAGGTTTTGTAGATGTATTTCAATTGCTTTGTTTTGTTTAGAGTCTTCTCTTTAATACTCAGAAGCCGTTCTCTCGTGGCCAGAACTGCATCAACCAGGATGTTGATCTTATGATCGACTGTTTTCTCTCTTGTTTCCGCATAACTCCTCACAATAACGATCTTCTCAAGATCTGTCTTAACAATCAGTCTCCTCCGACATTCCATTTCGTTCTCGTCAATGTTCTCCATCGCATCATCACCCAGGCAAGAGCTGCAGAAGCGTCTTTTCTGCAATTATTTGTCTTTGCGAATGTTTTTGATAAAATGTCATCTTCTTTATTTTTCATTTTCTCTGGATTCTTCTGTTCCCTGGATGTTTCTGTTTTGATAGCATTTTTTGCGCCTCTGTTTGTTCCCATGCTAAATTATACGCGTTTGCATTTTTGCGTCCTGTATTTTCATTGCAGCATCGATTGCCGTGGTGGCCAAACATAGAGATCATGTATGGCAAATCGTCTGAACTGAGGAATCTGTTCACAGATACTCTCAACAAAGTCACTCAGATGAGTCATGCTCCGCTTCGAATATCACAGGTAAAAGATCTTTAGTGCTGTTTCTGGTTATTTATGTGGCTCAATGTTTATCTAGTATTATCAGAATGGTTTGCTTTGTGGTTTTGCTCTCTGCGACTGTCTGCTGTATTTGTATTTTCCCCCTGATTTTGCTTTGTGAAATGTCTGTTGTTGACGTCTGTTCATTTGCGTTCTGTTTTTAGAGTTTGACTTTACGAGAGAAAGTAACAAGTCTGAAGATAATGAAGGTCGAAAAGTCAACTGAAGAGATTCCCAGCTATAAATATCTGCTGCTTGGAATTGTCCGTCTCATTCACGCAGACCCCATTCTCATGTTGAACGTAAGACAGTTCGGTCACAAGAGGAAGCATTTCCAGTTGTTTATGAGATGAGCAGACTATTGTGCTCTTATCCAAATGGAGGGAATTGTGACTGTGGGGGATGTTGTGATCCTGTGGCTGTTCAGCTGCTTTTGGCCGTTGATTTTTTTTTGTTTTTTTGTTTTATGTGATAGAATCCTGGTAAAGCTGGTCATGAGATCCAGAGTAGCACCCTGGAGCTGATCAACGGCCTCGTTTCCCTCGTCCACCAGCAGACGATGCCAGACGTGGCACAGGAGGCGATGGAGGCGCTGCTCTGTCTTCATCAGGCTGACATCATTGAACTGTGGAACCCAGAAGCACCCATTAACACCTTCTGGGATGTCAGGTATTGACGGTTGCTGACGATGCGGCTGGAAATATCGTCAGCTGATCTGACTGAGTCCTTCCTTATTTGTATTCTGAGAGGCAGACGATCATGAAATATTTCAATGCTTTACTTAAATAATGAAGAACTTGATTTGTCATCTCAGAATATTTGCTAGAATTCTGCGCATAGTTGTTACGGTTAATGTGTCACGTGGAAGGAAGCAGTTGTGGCTGTCTTTGTTTTCAGTTCTCAGATGCTGTTCTCAATTTCTCAGAAATTGATTCAGCATCAGATCTACAACTACACAGAGATATTGAAATGGCTGAGAGAGATTCTCATCTGCCACAACAACTTCCTACAGAAACACAAGGAGTACGCTAATGTCGGCAGCAACATTCCCATCTGCAGACAGGCGCACATCAAACTAGAGGCAAGAAACTACCGCTGGCCCCTCAATTGTCCAGCTTCTGCTTACTTACACACTCTGCACTGACATTGCTTTTCCCTTTCGAATAATTTTATCATTGTCTTTTCTCTCACTTTTTATGTTTTTACGACGCTGTTAGTCGAGATTCTATTTCATCTCTTTAAATTTTACAGATGAATAGTTGTTCACTTGATTGATTGTTTGTTTTCTAGGTTGTCTTCTTTATGTATCTATGGAGCATAGATATAGAAGCTGTTCTTACTTCCATGTCTTGCTTCCGACTGTTGTGCGATGAAGCTGATGTTCGCTGTGGAGCGGACGAAGTTGCCGTCACTCAGATTCTGCCGAATTACAACATCTACGCTGAACTGGCAGCTGCCAGCACCGTCCTCACAACGGGTAAAATGTGGCTTCCCCAGAGCCTCCTACTCTGCCTCTTGTCAGAGAATTTAGCCGGGGGTTGATATATTCGTCAGCTGAGGTGTCTAAGTCTAATTAATCTGTGCTTGTTGTTATGTTGTTGTTGTTGATCAGGTCGAGCTGTTTTGCAGAAGAGGATCATGGCACTACTGCGCAAGATAGAGCAGTCCACTCCAGGTAACATGCAGGTGAGAGCACTTGACCCAGATGGGTCTTCAACCGGGTCTTTGGCGGTCTTTTAGTTGACGTTGTCATTTTATGTCTTGTTGTGGAGCATTTGTTGCTGGAGATGTCATTTGACGACAGCATTCTGCTTTCAATTAGGCATGGGATGACACGTTTATGAACTGGGAGAATAGCACGAGATATCTCGACAATTATCCAAAGACACGTCTTGAGGAAGGCGTCATCGGAGAAACATTCCATCGCTCTGGGAAGATGAACACGAGCACAGAAATTTATGAACTGTTGGAAAACGGAGTTTATCTGGGAATAGCCGTTCGTGATGGGTGATGCTACCATTGTCCCCTCAGAGTGTGTGAGGCTGCAATCCTCCAAACTCTGTCATTTGACACGTCTTGATGTGATCAGGCGTGCCATTTCAACTGAGAAGAAACATTCCATCGCTCTTTGGTTCAGGCCTTAGTGCTAACGAGGATTGATTACTGCAATAGTGTGTTGTGGGGTCTCCCGGTCAATAAACTGGATCGCCTGCAGTCTGAATCAGTCATGCGGATCGTGTTCGGATGTCGTTGGCGTGAGAGCAGCGGATTGTGTTCAAGAGATGCTGGCTGACGACAGAGTGCTGACCCGCACTGTCCGGAGTATCTCGCCTCTCTTGTAAAGACACCGCAGTGCAGTGATAGGAGATCGCCACTCCGTTCGAGTCGTAGGGTCAAACTTCAGGTTCCTCCTCCCTCCAAGACTGCCAAGTTTGGAGAGAGATCATTTACACGCGCAACCCTATCTTGTGGAACTCTCTTCCTGATCACGCTACCACGGCTGATACTCCTGAACACTTCATCAAGAGCTTAAAAACTCTATTTGGGTATAGAGATGTTAAAGCGCTTTTGTTGTGGGCCTCAGCCTTGTTACTTGAAATCGGAATGAATGAATGAATGAATATATATATACACACACACATATATATATATGTATGTATATATGTATATATATACAATTATACATATACATATAGTGGTGTCTCTGGTCATGCCATGCTTAGACTACTGAAACATGCTCTTGGCTTCCAGGACACATGCCATCCTAATCAGTTCCTGATTATTATTATTATTATTATTTTGTTTGTCGGTTGTGAGCAGTTTAGGGCAGTGTGGGGTGTATAATTATTTAATTTTTCTGTGATCTGGAATGTTGACAGCAATAAGCAGTGAAACTGCTGTCAAAAAGAATCATTACAAGAAATATGTATATGTGACTAATAATAATAATTATTATAATAATAATAATCATCATTATAATAATATCAACTGTGAACCCAGATTCTGCCTAGTAAAGAAGTGTGTCGTTGATAGTAGCTGTAGTTATGTAATGGTGAATGGTGAATGTTAGTTGTCCGTGTTTTTTTGCTCTGCATTTATCCAAAGATGATCTTGTGCGATAGGACCATGTGAACGAATGGGCTAACATGACTGGGTTCCTGTGTGCCCTCGGCAGCGTTTGCCTCCAGAACAAACTGCACAGAGGAAGCATCTCGACACTGTCGAGCATCGACAGCAACAGGAAAGGCAGTGTCCTTCCTGGCTGTGGAGATCCACAATACTGTCCGGTTACACAGTAAGAGACTTCTGGTCTTTAGAGCAATTCAGTGAATGCACTTGTTTTAGATTTTTCCAGCGTTTTAGTGAATGATGACCAGCAGTTGATAATAGTCAGCGAGAGCAACTGATTAAATGTAAGATTTTGTTTTAGGTTCATTGGTCATCTTTTGAAGCTTCTGATTTGTAACAACGAGAAATTTGGTCCCCAGATCCAGAAACATGTGAAAGAACTTGTTGGCCATGAGCTCAACTCACACATTTATCCGATCCTGTTTGATCAGATAAAGATATTTGTTGACAGATTTTTCGATTCTTCTGGTCAGGTGAGAGACTTTTGCTGTTTGAGCAAACATTTTGCCTCTAATGATGTTTTAATGTTTGATTTAGTTTTGATTTCTTGTGAATGTTTGTTTTGTAAATTTGTGGATTCATTGTCTGTTGTTGAAGGCGATTGTGACAGAGACGAATACGATGTTCATTGAGAATGTCATTTTCATAATGAAGAACATTCTGGAAAACAAAGCAGAGCAACCAAACGACCATCTTGGCATTACAAGCATCGAGTCACTTATGTTGGCTGTTGTGAGGTATTTATAGTTTTTCTCCTCCTCCTTTTCTTACCTGTATTTGCCTGGAATTGTCTTTGACATTTGCTTATTATTAGCAGGAGTTTCTTCTGTATCTTTGATCCATGTGTAATATTGTGTCTGTGATTGTACATTGCTTTTATTTTTGAAGGTATGTTCGTCATTTGGATTCGACCATTCACGCGATCCAGATCAAGACAAAGGTCTGTCAGTTGGTCGAAGCAATGATGGTCAGACGTGACGACCTGACCTTCCGTCAGGAGATGAAGTTCAGAAACAAACTGGTCGAGTATCTCACAGATTGGATAATGGGAAGTTCACATCAGCTGAATGTTCAAGGAGATGTCTTCACAGTTTCAAGGTCAGTTTCTGTTTGCTTCTTCAGGTACTTCTGTTTAAAGTAAAACCCACCGACTGCTACAGTCACAGACCCACTCAGATCGTGTGGCGGCTTGAGATACTCTGCTAATGTTTTAAATGCTGTATTGAATTCGCATTGATTCTCATATTATTTAATGTCTTGATTTGTGTGAAATGATGAGCTGTTTTTATGCCTAAGGGACTTGGACCAGGCGAGCATGGAGGCAGTTGCATCTCTGTTGGCCGGTCTGCCTCTTCAACCGGAAGGAGAGCGACAGGGGAGATCTGATGGAAGCAAAATCTCAACTGTTTCTCAAGTACAATTGCTTCGCTTTCATCTGCGGTCGAGAATTTTCACAACATCTGTTTCTCTGATGGTTTCTCTCATAGTCAGATGAGGAATAAATGTTGAATTGTCTTTTGTTTGTTCAAATATTCAAATGCTTTGTGAATCCGATGCCTTTGACTTGGAGTAGAGAGTGACCGTTGAACAATGTTTCTTGTTTAATTTGTAGATACTTTACTCTGTTTATGAACCTGTTGAACGACTGTTCAGAGGAAGCGACTGAGGAAAAGTGCAGTGAAGGAGGCCGTAAGTGCACGAGCTCCAACCTCAGTGCTCTGCGCAATTGCACCGTGCTCGCAATGTCCAATCTACTCAACGCCAACATAGACAGCGGTCTCATGCACTCAATCGGTCAGCAGCTGTGTTGTGTTTTATGTTTCACTTATTATATTTTTATGTAAATGCCAGAAACTTTGAGTCAGCACTTTTGTCAAATTCAACATCACTAATGATGTCGGAAATTAATTTGATTCCGGTGAAAATGCTCGTCTGACCTTGACCTCTTAGCCAGCTGACCTTGGATTTGACCTTTTAATCTCAATGCAGCTGCTGCATTGTAGGTCTTGGCTACCACAGAGATCCACAGACAAGGGCAGCATTCATGGAAGTCCTGACTAAAATCCTGCAGCAAGGAACGGAGTTTGAGACGCTGGCGGAGACGGCGTTGGCCGATCGATTTGAGCGTCTCGTGGAACTGGTGACGATGATTGGCGACAAGGGAGAGCTTCCGATTGCGATGGCGCTCGCAAGCGTTGTGGCCACTCCACACATGGTGACATGTCATGATCTCTCTCTCTCTCTCTCTCTCTCTCTCTCTCTCTCTCTCTCTCTCTCTCTCTCTCTCTCTCTCTCTCTCTCTCTTATTTCGTTGTTGACTTTATGTTTCATATCTCCATTTTTGCATTTAAATCCACAGTTAATTTTATTACAATAGTAATGTAAAATGAGGGGTTGAAAATATTTAAATATGAGGTCAGCCCTTCAAGAACCATTTATGATTATTTGCTTAGTTGTCTATTTCTGTGTAATGTTTGATTGGTCTGATGCTGTTGTTTTTGTTGTTGTAGGATGAACTTGCTCGTGTTTTTGTCAATCTGTTTGATGCAAAACACCTTCTCTATCAGTTGCTTTGGAACATGTTCTCCAAAGAAGTGAGAAGACACATTTGCCAAATATTACATTCAACTCAGTTTATTCCGGTTTTGATTTTGTGCAGTTTATGTTGAAATGATCATCTTTTCACAGTTCATTTGCCTGACTTCATCGACTGCGGAGGTTGTCGTTTGAACACTGGCTTAAGCACTCTCAGCTGGGTTTGTGTACTTTTAATTGTGCAGGTAGAGATAGCGGACTGCATGCAGACCCTGTTTCGTGGAAACAGTTTGGCAAGCAAGATAATGGCATACTGCTTCAAAATCTACGGCCACAGTTACCTCCGTGAGCTTCTGAATTCGCTGATTGTCGATATGTTTGCTGCCGACAGACAGGGCATCTCGTATGAGGTAGACCCGGCCAGGTGAGGTTGTCTTCCGATTTATATCTCTACGGAGACACTCTGATAAAAAGCGATCATTTTCTCTGAATTCATTTGGATGATTTGAGATTTCTATCTGTCCATGAGTTTGTTTTATGAAGCATCTGTTGGTTAGTCATCGTCACTAGATCAGCATTTGCACTTATCATAATGACTGAATGGAGTGTGATGGTGACATTTTTGAAATTCTTTTGGCTGTTAGATTGGAAATGGGAGAAAATATTGAAGAAAATAAGAAGAACCTGATGATACTCACTCAGAGGGTTTTTGATGTAATTGTTGCTTCATCTGAGAGGTAGGTTTCCCTGGAAAAGGATTTATTTAGAGCCTCTTGTCACAGGGAATGTGGCTTTAAAATTGATGCAGAAACCACTTGAATCACTATTTGATTGTTGGATTATAGGACTCGGTTAAATTAGCATTTTTTTGCTACGGTGTCAATTATTTCATGGTGTCTAAGAAGTAAGAAGCGTTGTTTCATTTAAGAACACTTTTTCAATATTTGTAGAGATGTTGTCAGTTGCCATTATTTGAGCTTTAGGGAAATGCTGTTGCCAGACTGCCAACTTTTGTCTGATTCACTATGAAAACTCAAAAGTATTTGAATGTAATATATAATTGATTTAGCTTATTAACAAGAATTGTATTTGGAGCCAATTTGACTGCAATAAATGTGAATAATTTAACTCATCTCCTGCTTGATGTGGCGGCTTCATAGGATCCGCATTCTTCCAATATTTCCAGTCCAACTGCGCAATTTATGCCACTCCTTTTACCAGGTCGTAGTCAAGAGGTTCCCAGATGAGGCTGCAGCTGCTCTTGGAACGGTTCTTTTCCTTCGTTTTGTAAATCCCACTTTAGGTAAATGAGTTGAATCGCAGGCTTCGCTTGCCTTTAATTTTCCATATGCTGCTAATATGGGGATCGTATTTGTAGATGTTAAGTTTCCATCTTGGTTCTTCTGCTTGATTCTCTTGGCATGCTTTGCATTGATTCCTGTTCTCAACTTCTCTGCCACATTAGACTCTGTGCTGCAGCAGCAGCTTAGCTTTCATTTCTCATCTGCTGACAATGAATGGTTCTTTCAGACTCATTTAGATATTTCACTTTTGGCCAAATTGTTTCTGATGCTATCTCCTCTTCTTCTTCTTTCCTGTAAGACTCGGCTCTTTTAAGAATGATGACAACCCTTGATATTTTAGGAGGCTGTTAACTGTCTCTGAATCTGTATCCAGATGCTTTTCATTAGGCATGATAAATGACGCAGGGTCTTAAGCTTATCACTGCATCTGTAATATCTGTCGATGAATAGCTATATGCTATGCTATTTAAGAATGTCATTTCTAGTTCTGAGGCTTCTACATTGGCTGGGCAAATGTTTCTCTTAATAATACATCTGCTTTGCTTTCATTATTATGCTTCACTTATGGAACTAAATCAAGCTGAAAGTAGTTTTAAAGTCACAGCGGAAACAGTTCTCACTGTTAGAGACTGATCGCTTATGACATTGGTTGTGTGTCTGTATTTGTAATAATTGTGAGAGTGGTTTTCACCACATAAGAGCTATTTCTGGATGTGATGTAGTGTGATGGTGCTGCTTTGTTTTGAGACGCTGTATTATAAGATGTGAGAGCCTCTGTGAGAGCATCTGGGTCCGATGTTGCATCTTCTGCCGTTGATGTGGTTTCGTAGATTTCCACCGAAGCTGCGTAGTATGTGTCACTGCCTCTACCAGGTGGTAACTCAGCGCTTTCAGCAGAGCACAGTTGAGGCGGTTTGGATTGTCATAGGAACAGTTATTTTCCTGCGTTTTATCAACCCTGCTATAGGTACTGTGTTTCACTTGAAACGTGTTGTATTTCTGTCTGTTTCATTTTGTATGTCTCTTTGTTTCTGTCTGTTTCATTTTGTATGTCTCTTTGTTTCTGTCTGTTTCATTTCGTGTTCTCTTGTGTGTGATGCTTACTGGCTGATTTCTGCTTTTTCTTATTCATTCCCTGCTTTTCACTTATAATTAACTATGCTTCAATGTGTGTGTGTGTAATTAATGGATGAGTCAAGTTCCAAATGAAATTATTATGATGAGTCTGATGTCTTCATTGAAATTAATGGAAATTTGAAGCTTTTCTGCTATCTATTATGATGTCTATTAGTCTACCTACACACACACACACACACACACACACACACACACACACACACACACATATATATATATATATATTAATATATATGCCTGAAACATTTTCACTGGTTATTTGTTGAGTATTGCTTACTCAGCAATCAGATGTTGTCATAAATGTATTGTCACTTGTAACTTGCCTTTTGGTTTAAATGCTTTGGAAAATATTCTCAAGTTATTTTAAATGTGAAAATCATTTAGCTTCTCTTTTTGACTATATGGATGTAATAATAATAATAATAATAATAATAATAATAATAATAATAATAATAATAATAATAATAATAATAATAATAATAATACTTTTAAAAGACAGTTTCAATATTATTTTGCAAATTATTAAATTAATATTTTTATAATTAAAATATAGTGATTTAAAGCAGTCAGATTTTGGTTAATCTCCTTTGATTTTTCTATAAACTCTGCTGAGGATATTAAAGAAGCTAAATTTCTCATAATTTTGACTAAATATCATTATTGGCATTAAAAATGAATTTTTTTTATGAAGTGAATAGGAATTTTTGATGACTATTAATTGTAAAATACAATGATGAAAGTGTCGTTGAGTGTAAATAAAGTCTCCTTGGTTATTAGTTATGTTGCCCTTGTTGTTGTTGTTGTTGTTGTTATTGTTGTTGCTGTTGTCAGCGGTTGCTGTTGCTGCATATGCTTTTCAGTGTCTCCATGTGAGTCTGGCATTATTGATCAGCAGCCGACCATTCGAATGAAGCGTGGACTGACGTTGATGTGTAAGATCATGCAGAACATCGCAAACCACGTTCTCTTCACCAAAGAGCTTCACATGCGACCATTCAACGACTTCCTCAAGACCAACTTTGAATCAGCTCGAAGGTACAACACCGTTCCTTTGATTATAATGGATGGATGGTTGGCTGGTAATTACCTCATTCCTACTACTGACATTAGCTCTACAAGTCTTCTAAATGCCGATTGTTAGAGTCTGACTGCGGTTGCTTTGAACCATTGATGATAGAACACTGATCACAAGAGAAAAAGTGAAAGACTGCATTGAAACAAAGCACTTTAAGACGGTGAATTCATCTCAAGTCAAGTCCAAAGCAAAGCAAATCGATTAAAATATTCAGACGAATAAAAAGACTCGAGTGAAATTGTGTAAATTCAAATGAAGCATATTGGCATATATGAGGTGTTTAATATTATAGAGGTTGAGTTTTGTAGATTCTTCATTGAAATTGCGTCTGACTGTGAAACGCTCGACACTAGCAACCACAGTCTTTCGTTCATCAGCGACGCCAACGTCCTTGCTCTTCATCGTCTACTGTGGATCAATCAAGAAAAGATCGGAGACTATCTGTCAAGCAGTCGTGATCACAAGGCAGTTGGTAGAAGGCCATTTGACAAAATGGCAACACTGCTGGCCTACCTCGGTCCACCGGAGCACAGACCCCTCGACTCACAGTAAGACTCTCTCTCTTTTACTCTTCAACCGTTGTGTTTGTTATAGTTTGAGGAAAATGCAGAATAGCTTTATCGTCATTGTGTTCTCATTCAGACGATTACTGTGGCTGTTGTTTGATTGACAGGTGGAGCAGCATGGACATGACAAGCACAAAGTTTGAGGAGATAATGTCGAAGCATAATATGCACGAGAAGGATGAATTTAAATCTCTGAAATCGTTGAACATCTTCTACCAAGCAGGAACGAGCAAAGCAGGAAATCCCGTCTTCTATTACGTTGCTCGAAGATACAAGTGAGAGTTGAAATGCATATCTGGTTGCTGTGAATTGAATGCTTTTCATCTGTTTGATGTTTCTCTTCATTGACGGTTGTCAACTGAATTGTTGTGGTGAATTTGTCTTGCTTAGGGTTCTTGATATTAATGGTGACCTTCTGATCTACCATGTTCTTTTGACGCTGAAACCGTTCTACCACAAACCATTTGAACTGGTCATTGATTTCACTCACACATGTGCTGACAACAGATTTCGGGTGAGAAATATCCGGGATGCTTATAGTGAATGTGTTGGAACTGTTTTTGGTTGTAATAAGATCAGTTCACAGCAGATATTTTATGTCAGAAGACTTGAATGAAATTGCTTTATAGATTTCTAATTTGCAGGAACATTTTTATTCCTTAATGTTTGAAAACATTAAGATTTTTGCTCTGCTTAGATTTATATTGTGTCTTTATTTCTTGTTTGAAAGACGGATTTCTTGTCCAAATGGTTTGTTGTGATGCCAGAAGTTGTCTATCAGAATATTCTGCAGGCATACATTTACAACTGCAACTCGTGGGTTCGTGAATATACAAAATATCACGACCGTATCTTGGCTCCGCTGAGAGTAAGTCACTTGAGAATTGAATTTAATTGAATTACTCGGTGCTTAATGTTGAGTTTTCTTTCTCCTCAATTGTATATCAATATTGTTTATTTACGTTTTGGTGATTTATTATTATTTTTATGTGTTTAGAACAACAGGAAGTTGATTTTCATTGATCATCCAGCAAAACTCAATGAGTACATCGACTCAGATCAACAGAAGTTGCCGGGAGCAACTCTGTCACTTGAAGAAGACTTGAAGGTCTTCAATAACGCCCTCAAACTGTCGCATAAGGACACAAAGGTTGCCATAAAGGTCTGTCAACGTCAATTTCTTATTTCAGTCTTTTTCACCGAGCTTTACTTTTTTCCTATTTAGTTCTGCAGACTGTGTGTGTTGTTGTTGATTTTGAACTACTGTATACTCATGTTTACTGCGCTATATAAATTGGCTTGTTTAATAATAATAATAATAATCTAAGGAAGAGTAGTTTGAGGTTTGCACTTTGCGTTGACTGTTTTCTGCAAAATAAATAATTGCTGTTGGAGTTTATTTAGAGACTCTTTAGAGACTTGTTGTTGTTGTTGTTGTTGTTGTTGTTGTTGTAGGTTGGTCCGAATGCTATTCAGGTGACGTCATCGGAGAAGAGCAAGGTTCTTGGCCATTCAGTGCTTCTCAATGATGTCTATTATGCGTCAGAGATTGAAGAGGTAGAGGCAGTTGCTCTGTGTAATTAATGACTGCATTATCTGATTGTCATTTTTTCCTCTTGCATTCTGCTGTGTAGCATATTGTGACGTTGTCTGCAAAGTGTCTGTATTAACTTCTGTTTTGTTTTTGTGTCTTTTAGGTGTGTTTGGTGGATGACAATCAATTTACTTTGACGATATCGAATGAGAGTGGACCTCTGAGTTTCATCCATAACGATTGTGACAGCATCGTACAGGCCATCATTCACATTCGCACACGATGGGAACTCTCACAGCCTGTGAGTGTTCTATTGACGTTGGTTTCATATGTCAGATGCAGCTCCTGCTATGACTGGACGCTTAAGAGTGCTTACGGTGTCTCAAGAACTCATTTTGAATATTATTGTTTTTGCTCAGATTTGATTTTATTAGGAGGAAAAGCCTTGTAAGTGTTTGTTAATAATTTCATACTAAAATATTCAGTTAATTTGTTGCATTGAACTTGTAAGCATTATCCATTGTAATAAGCAGTAATTGAGTTGTGTAATAATTATTTATTCAATTGCTTCTCTAGGATTCAGTGACGGTTCACACGAAGATTCGACCAAAGGACGTTCCAGGAACTCTTCTCAACGTCGTGAGTCTTTTGCTTCTCCTTCTTAGTCTGTCAAATGCAACTTAGTTTAGATTTTGAGCAGAGGTTCTATGGAATGTTTCCTATTTGGAAATGAAAAGATTTTAGCTGTTGAGGTCAGTTAATGCTATTGGCAATGGAGAAGAACTGATGTGTGGTTGTTGGACAGATGATTGGCAATGACTGAGTTATTCTTGTTTCTGTTGAATTTCAGGCTCTTCTTAACCTCGGTAGCTCTGACCCAAGTCTTCGATCTGCAGCCTACAATCTTCTCTGTACCTTGACTCAGACATTTGATTTGAAAATCGAAGGACAGCTGCTTGAAACTGCAGGCATCTACTGCTGTTTTTATTTGCTATCTTACCATTGCAATGTACTATTTGATATTTTCATTTCAACTGATTCTCTTTATTCCTGACCTGGTCAAAGTCAGTCGTTGGATTTCTGATTCTAAGCCTGAAAAGTATTGTTGAATTTGAAGTGCTCAGTGGACTCGGTTGTTTTGCTGGGATGGATTGGAGGTGGCCGATGAGAGCCGCGTTGAATGTGCTTGTCTCTTGTAGGTCTCTGCATTCCGTCAAATAACACCATCTTCATCAAAAGCGTAAGTGAACGTCTTGCGGCGAACGAGCCTCACTTGACACTTGAATTCCTCGAAGAATGCATACAAGGATTCCGTAATTCAAATATCGAGATGAAGCATTTGTGTCTTGAGTACATGACTCCCTGGCTTCCAAATCTTACGAGGTGACATCTGACTGATCAATGCTCTTTTAGATAATTTCTATAAATTTTGCTCATTTGAATGCCATTTCCTCAATGCAGTTGCCTTTACCTTGTATTCAGTATTTTTATGTTTTACCAACTTCCGGTGAAGGAATTTTTTCACTTTGAATTTTTGAATTGGCACTTTTCTGTCAGATTTTGTCGTCATGCAGATGAAAATAAGCGACAGAAAGTGGCGCTGATTCTTGATAAATTAATAACAATGACAATCGATGAAGTTGAGGTATGCACATTTCACTTAAGATTTTACTTGCGAATACCTCTTTTGACTTTGTCTAACGTTATTTTGATATGTCTTCTATGTATTCTTTTGACATAAAATCACAAAGGATTTTGTGTTTTAAAGGAGCAGATGTATTGAGTTATTCTCTTGGTTTTGCCGCTGTAGATGTATCCTTCAATTCAAGCAAAAATCTGGGGAAATATTGGACAAGTTTCCGATCTGTTGGACATGGTGCTGGATAGTTTCATTAAGGTTTGTCATTTGGATTTTGGTCACACTGTGTTGCCTATCTGTGATGTAATTCATGGCCTAATAAAGAGGAGAGAGCTGTTTATCTTCGGTTGCATTGGGACGGTGGTTGTCGTTGTGTGTGTGTGTGTGTGTGTGTGTGTGTGTGTGTTGAACGGTCTGATTGTTGTCTTTAGAGGAGCGTCACCGGTGGTCTTGGTTCCATTCAGGCAGAGATCATGGCAGACACGGCAGTTGCTCTTGCCTCTGCGAATGTCCAGCTTGTCTCGAGAAAAGTCATTTGGAGATTGTGCAGAGTAAGAGACTAATAAGCCTCGTCTCCATTTACGTCTAAGACGTCGTTTGTCTGACTTCATTCTCTCGAAACTTGATCTGATTGTTGCTGTGGTCGATGTGTTTTCTGACGAAAGTCTTTTGTGCGTTTATGTTTTCAGTTGATAGATAGAACCTGTATGTCTCCAACTCCAACACTTGAGCAGCATCTGATGTGGGATGACATTGCCATTCTGCTGCGTTATCTTCTTATGCTTTCATTCAACAATTCACTTGACGGTTGGTCTTCAATGCATTACAGACTCTGTGTGTGTGTGTCTCTATTATGCATTTTCCTTTCCTGTTACCATCTGCGTTCTCAGAAATTTTATATCAATGCACCATCATTGTTGTCATCATCATCATCATCATCATCATTTGTATTTGCGGTTTCCTGGAGTAATAAGGAAGCGCTGTAAGCAGTTTTGCTGTCTGCTTGTAGAGCTGATACGTTGAGTGTTTTCTGTTTGTGTCAGTTGCCACACACTTGCCGCTGTTGTTTCACGTTGTGACGTTGTTGGTCTGCACTGGTCCCCTGTCACTTCAGGCTTCGACTCATGGCCTTGTCATCAACATCATACATTCGCTCTGCACTTGCTCCCAGCTGAATTTCAGTGGTACGTACTGAGTCACTGTGTTCTCGGAGACTCAGAGTAGTATTTCTCTTCATTGCTGTTATGAATTGAATTTATATCTTTCATCGATTTATGTGCATTTGATAAAACCTTTTAAAATAGAACCGTCCAGTTGCTGCTTTGCTGTCATTGTTAACCATTAATTGGAAGTGACTTGGTCTTTGTCATTTTCAGAGGATATTCTGCGAATGCTGAAGCTCAGTCTGACCGAGTTCTCTCTTCCGAAGTTCTACCAGTTGTTTGGCATAAGCAAAGTGAAGTCGGCCGCGGTCAGCGCCTTTAGGTCCAGCTATCGTCCGGGCGACCGGTCGTTTGCTTACACTCCGCCCGAACAGGAGAGAGTCTCACTCCAGTCGCTTGAAATCATCACAGATTCACTTCTGGAAATCATGGAGGTACATGGAGCTCCTTTGATTTCTCTTTATGGACTTGTCCTTCAGTGGTAACACTAAAAGTGTATCTGCAGTTTTTCTTGTGTTGTTGACTCGGCAGTGTGTTGTTTGTGTCGGTGTGCTGCTGCTGTAGGGTTGCATGAAGGGAATGAAGGACTGCCAGTGGCGTCAGCATTGGACGGAGTTGGCTCGTGGCTTTGCTTTCCAGTACAACCCGGCCCTTCAGCCTCGAGCAATCATCGTCTACGGCTGCATCAGCAAAACTGTCACCGATTCAGAGATCAAGCAGCTTCTCAGAATCCTAGTGAAGGTGTGAGTCCTTTGCACGCGGTGAAGCGTTCGTTAAAGAGAAGAAAAGATTGTGTCGTCCAATAGTAAATATGCTAATGCATCATTTCAGTATATTGGCTGTAGTATCTTTTCAGCCATATTGGTTCCTTTTGATGACTGTTTTGTTGGTTGCTGTATTTTTAGGCTCTAGAATCCTACACAGATCTGACTTTGATTGAGGCGATTATAATGTGTCTGACCAGACTGCAGCCTCTCTTGAGACCAGTGAGTTTCTCTTTCATTTGCAGCATTCGGCTGTTTCACTCATTTTTTACCTCAAAAGTTGAAAGTTGTTGCAGGAACTGAGTGTGTAGACGTCTACTGCGTGGTTAGCCGGACTGCAGCGGACCTTATTAAGCGCTGCATTCAGTTTCAATGTGTTGACCTCTGTAGCCTTTGTTGGTTCTCTGCCATCGTCTAATCCTCAAATGCAGCCTCAACTGGTTGGAAGGACGGTCTCTGTGGATGAGCAATGTCATCTATCGTTCGACTGAAACGCATGACAGATGAGTCTGGGTTGACTGACAATAGGCAACAGACATAAGATGCTGTGGCTAAGTTTTTAAATGCTCTGTTGTGCTTACTTATTATCGCAGTTGGGCAGTTGTTCTGATTGTTGCTTCCACGTTCTGATGAGAGCGTTTCTCTGATGATTGTAGGATTCACCGATTCATCGTCATTTGTTTTGGGTTGCGATCTCTGTGCTTCAGTTGGACGAAGTGTCTCTGTATGCGGCCGGTCTTGCTCTCCTCGAGCAGAACCTTCACATGCTTGACAGTATGGCGCTGTTTGAAAGTCAGGTGATGAGACGATCCCTGTTGTTGTTTCTGTTGATGCTTAGCAGTTGCATTGGAAAGTGCTGTGCAGACGATGTGGCTGTGCTGTTTGCTGACGTCGTCTGGTAGTGATGCGAGTTTATTGTAATCTCTTGTTAATCTTTTTCAGTGAACTTTCGACGTTAGTTTGTGTATCGGAAGTGTTGTTTTTGTGTCAAGAACTCTGTTGTGCTGTTGACTGTTGACGAGCAGAGCCTCGAGCGAATCATGATGGAGACGAGAGAGCCGCTCGAGTGGCACTTCAAGCAGCTCGACCACTCGATGGGACTCAGCTTTAAGACCAACTTCAACTTTGCTCTCGTTGGTCATTTACTCAAAGGTTGGCCACAGAGGCACATCAATGACGATGAAACACTTCTATATTATGCATTTGCACACATTAGAACCCACGCATTGTGAAGACGTTCACTTGCCGAAGAAAGTCTGTCTGGTTGCATTTGTTGTGCACAATGCACATCGTGCAAGTGAAAAATACAATACGCCGCTTTAAATATAGGGCTGGTGACTTGGGTGATGATTTTATAGACTTTAGAAGAACAATCATTTTTAAACTCCAGTTCATAATCATTTTTAGGACTTTATTTTGGTTGCTTTTGTAGTAGTCAGTACTAAGTTCATTGACTAATTGTATTTAAAGTTAATGATGAGATTAGTAACCTTGTTTAATTACATGTTTTTGTATTGCTGTCTAGGCACACGTCACCCGATAACAAACACCGTATCACGTACGATAAGAGTTCTCAACATGCTGCTTTCGATTATTGCCAAACCATCAAAACGGTACGATGTGCTCGTTTTGTTGTCAAACATCTGTGTTTAAGTTCATCTTGGTTTTTGCTTTGACCATGGAATGCTTTGTTTGCTGCAGGGATAAGTTTGAAGTCACGCCACAAAGTGTTCCGTATCTGGCTGGTACGTACATTTGACTGAAGTTAAAACATGTTTCAATACTTTTTGCAAGAATTTTGATTTACTTTTGCAGATTCATATTTGAATCTGTTTTGTGTTTAGAATATGCAAGAGAGAGAATGAGTGAAGCGAGGAAGTTGGGGGTGAATGATGACCTGTTGCACTGCCCCTGCCTCCCTCCATTCCCTACATTCCCTTGTTTGCTTGCTGCTGCTGCTGATGATGATGATGATGTTGTTGTTGTTTCTAGCGTTGGTTTCTGTGTCAGAAGAAGTCCGCAGTCGCTGTCACTTGAAGCATCGTTTCTGTACTCACATCTCTGAATCTGTCTCAAGCGACAGCATCAGCAACGAACTGATTTCCCATCATCCTTACCCTCCGCCATCTGCCACCTCTCCCCAGCAGCATCCTCAACCTTCGGCAGCACCATCCATTAACCTGCCTCTGTCAGCCGTTGCCCCGGCCGGTCAGCTGCCATCGTTATCCACAGGACACGGCACTGGCAGCATATCGCCCACGTGGTCCAGCGCAGGAACAGCGGCCACAGCAGGCACGGGAATGGCTGAGGGCACTGGTACGGGGGGTCTGTCCCCACAGGGTGTCTGCAGTGCCGGTGGCCCCCAGTGCCTGCTCGAAGGCAGAAGAGCTGCGATGCCCTTGATGCTTCTGCTCTGGCTCAGGCGAGAATCCAGAAGAACTCCCAACTCACTCAGCTGCAGGTACGCTGTCTTGGTTATCATCTTTGTAGTTATTATTGCTTTGAAATTATAATTTCTGTGTCGTAATGGTGTTCTTATTCGGTTGGAAATCATTTATTGTTGAATCAATGCAGCACTTGCACGTAGAAAAGGTTTGATTTGTAAGTTATAATTGAAAAGCTTACTTGGCATTTTCTGATATTGAGCATGTCATGTCTTTCTCTAAATACTTGCTTTTAATTTACTTAATTACTTTCTCACTATTTATCTTTGAAGATTTATGTTTGCCAGTGATAGAGATGCAGGTTTTCTGTAGCTGAACAACTGCCAGTGATTTATTTGGTTAAGAAGATGATGATGGTGGTGGTGGTGGTGGTGGTGGTGGTGGTGGTGGTGGTGGTGGTGGTGGTGGTGGCATTAGTTTGGTGATTATTGCTATATTTTTCTACTCTTCAGCAGATCAACAGTCCAAAGTCATGGCGTAGCCTTGACCTTGACAATGGAAGTCGTCCGCCCTTCAAGACCCAGCGCAGCAGTTCCATGCCGACGCCAAAGGTCTACAAAGGAGTCGATGCGACCAACGCCCACTACAAGAACTGCAGCGGCATCATCCTCACGACGGCGCACTCCCCGTGCAGCGACATCAAAGAACGCAGCACAAGAGGATCCATCTCAAATGAAAACAACATTCTCCTCGATCCAGACATCCTCATCGACTATCCTACACAGGCCCTGCTGCTGACCGTTCTTGTACGTCTTCTCTTTGCATTTGTGTTAACTGGACGCCGGTGTATTGATGTTTTTTTTATCTTTAGACCTCAGTGTCATTAGTTGAGATGTCAACCTGGGCCTTTGTTGTTAATGGCTTTAACGTGGGACATTGTTATGTCTTAGGCGACGTTGGTTCGAAACACCACGGACGAGAATGAAGCTCGTATTCTGTATGAATATTTGGCTGAGGCATCCGTTGTTTTTCCAAAGGTTTTTCCTGTGATGTAAGCTTCTCTTTTTGCCAGTTAAAATATTTTTAATATCTTGAAATGGTTTTAAATACTCTTAAGACATTTATCTGCCTAGCCTCTTAAAGGGAAGTTATGAAGCAAATTCCTTATAGCTAACAGCTTAGGAGTCATGTGCAGTTAATGACTGATGGAAAGCTATGAGACTTTAAATGTTTTTGTTGTTGAAGTTAAAATGTATGTCTTTGGACTCCACAATCAGTCTAAGGATTTCAGCCGTTGTCGTTTGTCCTTTGATGTTTAAGGTTCTAAGAGTTTTTGAGTGTTTTTTGTGGCCATTTTGATTTGTTTGTTTCTGTCTTCATCTTCACAGTGATTAACCGTATGCCTTTGATCTTCCACTCTTATTCTTCATCTCCTGAAATTGCCACCGGTTCTAGATGTTCTAACTGTTTTTATCGTCTGCCGTTGTAATAATAGAGCGTGTGTGTGTTGTGCATGAATGCAGTCACAGCCTCTTGGATGCAAAAATCAACAGTGTCCTGTCACTCTGTCATGACCAGGCAATTCTCAACGCTGTTCACAGCATCATTCAAAACATGATTGCCTGTGAGGATGCTTCGCAGCAGCAGCTGTCCTATCTTCAGAGTAAGTGATGTTGGAGGGGGAGATGAGGCCGTCACCGGGGAAACGATATCCGTCATACGACGGACAGGAGCCGTCGTTGTCTTCTTGTGTTTGCATGGCCGTCTCTGTGTGTGTGTTTGTCTGTGTGTGTGTGTTTACCGTTGCATGCTGCCTGCATTGTTGCTTGATGTTTGGCTTTTGCTGAATCTTTAAGTTTGTAACTTTGCATGAAGTTTCCAAGTCTGTTTCTGTGGATCGGCGGAATTCTTTTTGATCTTCTGATGTTTGTCTCTGGCGTCCAAATTTCTCTGGAAACAATGTGGAACATGTCACTCTGTTTGCGATTGAAGTGTTGACCTCGATGAGTGATATAGCCCGGTATTTGCAATTGATTGACATAGCAGAAGATTACATGACATTGGACAAGGGCTCTTTAGGCAGTCCAGCAAGAAACTTGCCAAGTGTGTACCCTCTGTTTTTGATGTGTTGAAGTTGTTTATTTTATGAATTGCATGTTTGTTGTTTGATGTGGGTTTTTGTTCTGTTGAATTTGCATTTCATTTTCTATTAGATTTGAAGATTTTGGTTTTTTCAAGTTTCTTGAAATTGTTTTCTCTCAGACACTCACTATTAGATTCAAAAATCACCAGTTCCCTGTCACTGTGTTACGACCAAGCGACATTGAACGCACTGCAGAGGATCATACTCAGCACCATACTCACGGACGACCCATCGCTCCAGCCGCTGTCTTGCCTACAGAGTGAGTTGCGCTTTGCTATCGACTCTCCTCGCCGATCGAGCAGGACCCTGAGCAGCTCTGAGCGTTTCTGCGCTCGGGTCTCTCGGAGGATTCTCAGAGACTGTTTGAAACAACTCGTGATTGATTTTGCTAATGAATATCTTGGTTGCTCTTCTGTCTAATGTGCTTGAGACTGCCATTTGCTGTCTGTTATGCTTTTTGCATGTCAAATTCTGAACTAAAACAGTGTGCGAATTTACACAACGGCCACATTTAGTATTTGATATTTTGAGTTTATCGTTTGCCTCAACTGTGAGTTGCTTTGTCTAATTTTATTCATTTACCTCTGAAGATGACAAAGGAACTTTGTGCAGTTCAGAGGAATTGTGCTTGTCCATTGTGCTCTAGTTTTCTTAGAAGGCTTATTTTGTTGTTTGCTTTTCTTAAACTGTGGCAGTCATTTATTTTGCAGTGGTGGTCTTTTCTGTTACAAACATTTTTCTTTTCTTTTAATGCGTGTTATGCAGAGATTCTTAGCTGAGTTTGAGCATCTCAAAGTTAAATTGGATTTCAAATTGATTTTTTATGCATAGAGATTGTAAAACCAAAGAGATTAGTTCTTAATGTAATCGCTTGGGAGTCGAAGCGAATGAAGCAGCAATTAAATAGTTGTAGTTGCTTTTAAGTGGAAATTCGAGGCCAAGATGCCGCTGTTCTTGACTTCCAGTGTGTCTGTTGTAGGCATTGGTTTTGGAGGACTTTGGAGATTTGCCGGACCTTTTACAAAGGTATTAGGCATGTCACCTGACCATTCAAGTTGTTTTTATTTTGTCATTCTGGTTTATTTATTTATTTCTTTGACATTTGTTTCAGTGTTTAGAGGGAAATCCTTTTGTTTGCTGTTTAACCCAGAATGACTGTTGCTCTTCTTCAACAGACAACTCAGAACCAGGACAATGCAGAGCTGTTTGTCAACTGCCTGGAGGCGATGGTCGAGACGTGTCTGCCGGGCGATGACCTCGACGTTCACAGCAACTATCCCGGGTCCCTTGGCATCTCGTCCAACCTCAATCTGTCGTCTTCTATGTCGAGTCTTAGCATGGGAAGTCTTCAGTCGCCGACCGACAAGGACTCCTCCGACCTCATCCTGTCCTCTCTCAACGGAAGTCGCATCCGTCACGGCTCGGCCAGTCACATGGCCTCAAAGCACCCACGAGCGGGCAGCTTCAAGGGACCGAACAGCAGCAGCGGCGGAGGGGGAGGAGGGGGAGGGGGAGGCAAGAAGCCTCCTGATTCGTTTGAATGACGGCGTTGTGATTCTTTGAAACACTTGATCAGAGGAGATGTTGTCTCGTAAATGGTATTTTTGTTGATGTATAGTTCTACTTAAAAGAGTTGGTATGTACTTGCATTTGTCTATTTGGTGACTATGAGATGTAAATTATGTGTGACAATCTAAGAGAGATAAGATTAAAGAGAATGGATGGTGACTGACTACTTGATTTAAGACGTTCTGTATGTCACTCAAGTGTCGAGTGACGTCATTTGGACGGCTTCTTCACTTAGAAAACTGTGATTTGTCATTTCAGTGTTTGAATTGTTGTTAGAGTATAGATGGCTTGTGAGGGGATGTCTAGTGCTTCTGAAGAACTTACATAGTGTTAACCTTTGATGGAATAATCTCTTTGTTTTGCTGTTGTTAATTTTATTGTGCGTCATTTGAACTCAAGTGATTGGTTATTCTGTCGTGGAATTCATAAAATGCTGACACTGTAGAATTTTCCACTTGTTATCATTTTACTTGTGATTAGTTTGTTTCATCGTTTTGCTTAATACTGTATTGGTCAGTTATTCATCTTTGTAGTCTTCGATGATGTTCTTTCAAAATGTATTCGTGTTTAGTTATTTCTAAGGAGCAACCGTTTCAGATGATTCTTTAGAATATGATCGGGCTTTGGATTCTCTCAGTTTCTGGAGATGACTTGCGTTATGTCGATTGGCCGCAGTGCACTTGAGAGAGGTCCTCTCTGTCGACCGGTTGCATCATCTGATTGGCTCTGTTTCCACTGCCGCCATTTAGCGGTGGTGGAGATGTACTAAACTTCTGCTGTGTACAGTTGTTGATTGCCTTTCGTTTGTTCAGTACTTAAATAGTTTTTGCTTTACAATCAAAAGGCATTCTTGTGAAATAAATGGGAAATATTTCAGCGACTGTTTTGAGGTTTTCTTGATGTTAGAGTGTGTTTCTCATTTTGACAGTTTCAATGAACACAAAGAACGCTCACAATGCACAACGACTCTCTTCAGCTGCGTCTGTCATCGTCTTCTTCTTGTTCTTCATGAACTGAAATGGAGGTGACAGCCTGAATTTCCTTTCTCCAGCAGCAGTGTTCATCCCGTGTCTTCATGACTCCTCCTGATGCTGCTGCTGCTGACATCTGCAGTCTTGTCCATTCTTCCACATCATCCGCCCATCGTCTCTTTGGTCGCCCTCTTTTTGTCTTGTTCCCGCCTTCATCCATTCCTTGTTGGATTGTCCTTTCCAGTGTTGACCTTGCGTCACTCACTGTTCCGATGTACGTGTCCCAAATATTGCACCCTCCTTCTTTTGGACTTCATGTTGACGAACCGTCTTTCTGGCAATAGGAAGACAAAAACGCACTCCAAAGAGTCAAACACAATACATACATGGTCTCTCCATACTCTCTGTCTGTCTCTCTCTCTCTCTCTCTCTCTCTCTCTCTCTCTCTCTCTCTCTCTCTCTCTCTCTCTCCAGCTAATATGCATTGCATAAGCTGCGTCTATACAAAGTTTGAAACCAACAAATGCTGTTAGAATATCGTATAAAGTACAGAAAGTAGCTTACTGTAGGCTATACTTAAAAAACGAAATTGCCACTGTGAACAAGACCCGGTAAAACTTAGATCTACAAATTGAAAATACATCATTGATGATGATGATGATGATGATGATGAGTTACATGTACGGTACTCATTTGATACATCGCCGACAGAGCTGGGATGTCGTAACTGAAGAAACGGGGAACTGGAGTAGAGCTGATTATTTGTAAAAAGTGAAATTGTTGACGTCAACTTCTCTTGACCCGACCCCCTCCCCTGTCAACAACTGTCAAACTTTTTCAACCCCCCTAAATTGTTAACGTAATTAATGGACAGCCCCCATGACCTATCTAAATACAAATCATCTCGTTGTTAGGCTCTAGCATGACGTCACTGAAGCAGCGACGATTGCCATGACGACTAGTCGCTCGGAGAATTCGTAAAGTGGAGAGCTGTTTCGAATGGTTTCTATGGGAGAGGAGGACTATTATTAGAGAAGCGAAGACCCAGTGGAGTTCTACAATGTTCTCATAAGAACCGTCTATAGGCCTAAGTGCGTTCGTCGTTACTTCTTCTAATTCTTCTCCTTCTTCTTCACAATCTAAGCACGCCTGTTAGGGTTTGTTCTTTACAATAATAAAGCGATTGGCATATTGATCCGCAGGTGATTAGTCATGATAGACCTTGACATGAATCACATTAACCTCACAGCTAAGGGTTAAAGGACGACACCCGCTCGGGTTTCCTCGAATTTTCAGAGACCTAGCGAAGTTACTTTATCCGTTTATCGTGTGCGTTGATTTCCAACCTTGGTAGGCCTACATTCGGTGAAACGGTCGTACCGTAAGCAGAGGGTGGCCCAAGAAAGAAATTTGTTTTGGTGCAGGTGTTGTTAGCAGATGGAACCATTGGGACGAGGTGGGGTGACAGTTGAAACACTAAACGGATTAAAAAGCTGTCTCGGAAACCTTGGTTATTGACAGTGGCGGCTCCACCGGGGGGTCCGTGCCCCCCTATTGAGAGCCTGCCCCCCAGTGGACCCCCCAGTTGGGACCTTATACTTAATGCTACATACATTAAACAACAAATGGTTGGCTCCCATGATTTTGCCCCCAACGGCCCCCACTTGCCAAATCCTAGAGCCGCCACTGGTTATTGAACACATGCTTAGGCTACTTAGCCTTCTAAACCATCTTAAATCACATTATTACTAAACCCCCCTTTGAACCGAGAATTTCAGGTTCGATATCTAATGTCTGAATGCAAAATGTAATGTAGCCTACACTGTGACTGATACTGACTGATTGAGACATGAGCGTAGCCCTAATGGTGGGAAACCATGTTTAATTGTCACCTTGTATACACTTTTGGCCAAATGACGACATGACTTCAGCATTCGATCGGTCTTTTAATATGCGAAAGTCTGACAATCGCTGAATCTCTATAGGGCGGCCATGTTTGCGTGATCGAAAACATCAGCGACATGAAATTCCAGTGTTGTAGAGCTCTAAATGCAGAATTCTTATTTAATTTTCGGAGTCTTGTAGATAAAAGTTTAGCGATCCTTAACCCCTTAACTGGGGATCCCGGATATATCCGTCCATTTACATTGAGTTACAGTTAGGGAACATGGGGTACATGGACCCCTAAGCATTTTTTCTTTTGATTCAGGAGTTTCTAGGCTAAAATCAATTTATAATAGAAATACATAATACTTCAATAAACAGTGTAAAAAGGTTAACATTGTCTTATAATTTGCAAGAAAAATTTTTTTTAAAATTATTTCAAATGGTCCATCAACCCAATGTCTGGGGTTGTATGGACATCACGATATTGCCCCAAATGTCCATAATATTAGTCAACATTCCTGTTCAAGTTTTTTTAGCCTACAGTCACTCACATTTCTCAAAATGAAATTATCTTCATTTTCATCAACACCTGCACATGCAGTATGAGCCCATTGCTTGCAAAGCTGGCAGCATATCCACTCTTCATCAAAATTGTCCATACAATACAGACATAGAACTTTTTCTGTTGAAGATTTCAATTCCCTTTCACTATTTTCCTGCGACTTTACTTTTTACATTTTCCCTCTTGACAGAAGATTCACATAGCAGACTGTTCTTATTTGATGACACATGTTTTTCTTGTTGTTTCACTCCACTTTCCTTCTATGCATTGCACGGTCCCCTTGAACAAAATGCAGAAAATGATTGAACCATTTCAAGAATGCCTCTTCGTTACCCAACCAGATTTTGTAGCTACGCCAATGCTACCATTTGGTGCTTTATCTATCAATTCAGGTTTCATTCTAACACGCGGAAAGATCATCATAGGTGGGATAAATGTTCCAATGCCACTCACACAACAGATTACAGTAATCGTCCTTCCTTTCTCAGCACTTGTCAAGGATCCAACACAGCGTTTTCCTTTAGCAGCAACAATCTTTGTCGGCTTTTGGCAAACTGTCAATCCAGTTTCATCAACATTGTATATATTTGATTCAGGAATAATCAGGGTTTCATCTTCAAAAGTACAGACTGTAAAACTTCATAAAATCTTTTAGTCTTTTCCTTATTGAAGCCAATAGCACGACCTATGGAAATTGCTTCTGGCTGCCTGATTGTCAGATTTGGATGTCTCTTTAAGAAAGACCTGGCCCAGTCATCTCCAGCCATTTTTCTTTCTTTATTAAATGGATTTGTTATCTTATTTATTTCACAGTATTGGTACACCAGACGTCGTAGATCCATCAAATTAAGCCCAAAAGGTGGCTTTCCATGGACAAAGTAACTTTACCAATTCATCTTCCTGACTGGCAGTTAAAACACTTTTCCCAAGTTGTTTCGCAACTTCTTTTCCACTTTTTGTGCTTCCACTTGACGTCGAAGAGTGTTGCGCGGAACACTGAATTGCTTGGCAATGGTTCTAAGCTTGCCACCATCTAAAACAGCAGCTACAGCGTCTCTCATTGACTTCACCGACCATTTCCCGGATATTCTTAGAGACATATGTTCGCACCATCACTAAAATAAGCAACATATAGACCTAAGATTTTGAAAAATAGCCAATCAATCAAAGATTCAAAATATAAGCATGTACTGGCATCCCAACTAGATGAAAGGAAAATATAATATTATAGACAATAGGACCAATAACACTACAGACGTTGCCAGCTTCATCTAATGAGAACCGAAAAATCTTGCACAAACATATACAGGTCACATAGACATGTATCTCGGGTCGCATGGACCGGTCTCGGGTTGCATGGACCGGGTCCATGTAACCCCTTATTCCAACGGCCCATGCAACCCCACACAGGGCTTCAAACAAGGTACGATGGCAACATTCTAATTTATCGCCCTTGCGAGCGTAGTTTGCGCGAGTTTAACAGACAATTAAACACACAATCCCTAAGTAATGACCATCTGAACAAATTATTTCTGTGTCAACATTTATGAATGATTAAAGTAGCAGTAAAAATTTTAAAATCTAACTAATTTTTGAAGCGTTTTCGTGTAAAAATTGTCAATTCGCGAAATCGCACGCATTCCTTCGAAACCACGCGTTGAAAGCAAAGATTATCAATTACGCAAGATACCTATATATTCTGTTGAAAATATGCTGCTCATTATTTGTTGTAATTAACCTGGAAGGGTCCATGCAACCCGAAGGTCCAAGTAACCCCATGTTCCCCTAAATACACGGTTAAGGGGTTAATACAAAATAATTATTACTAATAAATCGTCTACGATTGTTTAACAGCCGTCTCTCCCTCTCCCTCACCTTCTGTTTCTCCTCCATTGTGCATTATCTTCGACTAATAGTAATGGAGGAATTTTCCGATTGTCTCAGTCGAGTTCTCTCTCTTCAATCCTTTCTGTGCGTTGTATTTGCGGCTGCGGCGACTGTCGACGACAAAACTGTCGGTAAGAATCTATATTTCGAAGTTTTCTGCACAAAAAGATCACCAGCCAGGCCTATCAGCTTATATTAACTGCAGATAAATCTTGAAATTAGTCTCTTAGTCTCTCAATACGTAACCAAAATCTGTATTTAACAACGAACTGCAATTATAACAGAGAAAATAATTATGCTTCTACCGATTAATATTTACAATATATGAAGGTCTATGTTGGGCAAATGCTGAGGTGAATAATTCTGTCGACTGCAGCCATTTCATTAGGTGAACAACAGAGGACGACCGTGGCTCCACTTAAACTGCATCTTACCAACTATTTCGCTGAAGACGGATCAACGGTCTACATCGCAAATCCACTGACGCCATCCTCTTCATCTCCTCCTCCTCATCATCATCAGCTGCAGAGAAGCGTTCGCTGGGCAGACTACCTGGTCGACAGGTGGCTTGGCTCCCGCATCCGCCGCAGACCGTTCCGCTCCGCTGCACATTATTCCTTCGCTTTCGTCGAAAGGTGCAGTCGAGCGTTCAGACGAAGATGTTCGAAAGTGTTTTCTGTTCCAGACGAAGACCAAAACGCCCTTGTTCTTCACTCGGTCCACAGGGCGGACATCATCAGAGTGTTTCAAGGTCAAGGAGGACCCTCATTCGGAGGAATACCCGAACAGCTACTGCGACAACAACAGGAACGAGAAGACTGAGAACGAATAGCAGAGGAGGAGGAGGAGGAGGAGGAGGAGGAGGAGGAGGAGGAGGAGGAGGAGGAGGAGGCTTTCTTCGCCTGTAGACGCCGATCACCAGGGACCGCGAATCGACGGAATAGACGAAGAATGGGAAATTCAGAACGCGTCTGATCTGAATCTGCTCATCTACGTTTCCGTCTACGGTGCGTTTCACTTAACAGCGGTTGAGTCGTTCGCCCTCTGGAGTGGTGGGTGCAGGGGCAGAATTTTAAAAGAGCAGAAATCTTTAAATGGCAACGGACCCCCATAGGCCCTACAGCTGTTTTATTTCATTAACCAACCCCATTTTTAAAAGCGTAAGAGCTCAACCTCCACTCACCCACCCACCCACCCACCCACTCACCCACCCCGTGTATATAGACACTATGTATGCATTTTCCATCCGGTATCAACGCGTCGTTTGCATCGATTGCGTTCCTTCTTCCTCTGGACTTTTGCTGGGCGAGACTTCCAATGCATTGACGCAGAGAACGGACATTTATCATCTATTGATGGTCGTTGATGAAGTCCCGCGGAATATAAGGACGGATTATGATGGCCAAACGATAAGAGAGCGATCGATTTAGACCTTCATAGATCGGTCGCTTTCTCTCAGTTCTTGCGATTTCTTTCGTTCAGTCTTCCCTCTTAAAGCTTCTTCTCTCTTCCGTGAGCGTCGGGTTTGACAGAGTGACGGTCATAGGACGTGTGTCTATGGCCTATATGCTGGAGAGGCGAAAATGAAACTGTGCTAAGAGGCTTCTAAGAACAGAGGCAGTTACAGCTGCAGCAGAGGAGGAGGCATATATATATATATATATATATATATATATATATATATATATATATATATATATATATAGAGAGAGAGAGAGAGAGAGAGAGAGAGCGTCATTTTCTCTTTTCCTTCTTCAGCTAATCACGTCTGTAGCTACGCGCTGAGACCAACGGTCGTCGACCGTGGAGACATTCTGCGGTTGAAATGTCGGATCACGGTGAAGAGCTTCTGGACGCCGACAATCTACTTCCGCAACGACCACGAAGGATCGGAGGCGGAGGGAAGCACCGTTCCCTGCGCCACTCCACTCGCCCCTAACAGCTACTGCAGCACCGTTGACGTTCGGGCAACTGGAGTGGTCCTGGAATACTCGTGTCGCGTCAGGTACTCAGCCGCCGACAGATTCATTCCGACGGTACTGCCTCAGTATTCAACTGCCACCTGGACTACTCATTCGCATCAGAGTCCAGTATGCCATTTGGAAAAAATCTACATCAACAGTCAGTATGCCGTTGTTATCCTCTGCATCTATCTACTCATCATCAGCATCATCATCATCATGTGACATCACACTAGAAATTGTTGGTCCGTTGTGTTCGAATGGCTGTTGATTTTGTCTCCGGGCGTTTTCACGAATATACGGAAATTGTCTTCAACGGCAGTCGCTATTCAAGAGTTCTTAGAGAAAGCTGTAAAGTATTGTAACACAAAGAGATCTGTCGTCTCCGTCGGTGATCACCCCACCCCATCCCCCAATCAAATCTCTCACCGGTTTTCAACAAGTCCACGATCGGTCTAAGTCCGAATAGGGGGGGGGCAGAGGGTCCCTTGTGACTATGCAAGAGACAGGGACGAGAAAATGTACTAAAATTCCAACAGTAATGATAATGATGACGACGGTACATTGATGATGTTGATTTGTAGCCATTCCGAGTGACGTGGAGTTGCTGTGTGACCGGATGATCTGCGACTCATCTGTTGAGGTGGGAGTGGAGATACTCTGTCGCTCCTCCGTTGCCCACCCCACCCCAGAGGGTCACCTGTCAGTCGTGATCCTTCAACTGAGTCAAAGCGACGCTCAGCTGTTCTCTTCTTACGAAGACAGTGACGACGGAATTACGACAACTGGAAATGAGGAAGGGAGAGGGAGAGGAGGAGGAGGAGGAGGAGGAGGAGGAGGAGGAGGCAATCCCCAGACGACGACCACTCAGATGCAGGAGACGGCGTCCAGAGGCAAACGAAGGAGGAGGAGGAGGAGGAGGAGCGCCGACGGAATCAGTTATTCACCTGACGTCGACTTCTTCCACTGACTCCCTCGACTCCCCCGCAGACACCGCCCCCAACTGACGTTCGTTGTTCTTCCGGAGCATTTGGGAAAAGTGCTCGAAGTGAACTGTCACTTTTCAAACTCTCTTGGATTTGGTTCAAATACTATGATTGTAGAAGTCGTTGACGCGTCTCAGAGCATCACGTGATCAAAGACATCCAATGGACGAAAAGAACAAAATGATCGATTTTTCTTCTCTGAATCAATTTTTTCGATCGTCTCAGCATTCGCCATTTAGATCATCGCTGATTATACTGAAGAAATTTCTAAGACTTGTTTTGTTATTTATCATCATCATCATCATCATCATCATCATCATCATCATCATCATCATCATCATCATCATCATCATCATCATCATCATCATCATCATCATCATCATTTGGGAGTGGCGTGTCCACGGAGGAGCGGTGGAGGCAGTGGCGTATTTAGAATTTTGGTAAGGGGGCAGCCCATGGCGAGCGCGAAGCGCGAGCCTATAATGGGGGTCTGCGGACATGCTAGGCCAAGACCAAAGGGGGGCATGGCCCAAATGGCCCAATGGTAAATACGTCACTACCGGCTGGGCTTCAATCGGTGCAAATATGAAAGCCCTACGACACCACAAATTTTCGCTCAAATTTCGAAAAAATACCCTGGAATATCCATGGAATATCCATGAAAAATTTTCAGGCGACCCAAAAATTCATGTCGATTTTTCACCCAAATTTCTCTTTAGAACCCTCAAACGCTTTGCAGTGATGTCAGTGGACTAGAAAAATCCGTCACTTTCTACCTTATTAATGTGTCTATGTTGGCAAAATAATAATGGTGGCTATACATTGTATAGATTTTAAAACCTTTAAAGCAATCAGACACCTGATAGATATCCAAAATGCGGGTCCAGATTCCTTGTAGGCACCAACTGGCAGTGGCGTATTTAGAATTTTGGTAAGGGGGCAGCCCATGGCGAGCGCGAGCTATAATGGGGGTCTGGGGACAGGCTAGGCCAAGACCAAAGGGGGGCCATGGCCCAAATGGCCCAATGGTAAATACGTCACTGGGTGGAGGTGATCTTGTCAATGGACCATTTTAAAAGTCTAAGTGATTACACACTTTACTGTGTGTATTGTAGTATTAAATGTCCTTGGTCTTAAGCTTGAGGAAGATTTCTAGCATACAGGCATCAAAAGCAAATGCTTATTCTGTTTCATTGTAGGTTGTTAGATCTCTACCAAGAACCAACAGATTGGTCTGCAGTCGCCGTTTTATTTACTTCGATGAAAGTCAAACGCGAACTATAAAAAAACTCAAAATAGAAGTTGTTGTGAGATTAGATTCAGTGAATAATAGTTGCAGCGTTCATAATGAGAGTCTTATGGTCACAGTTATCATTCTAAGCAGATGATTAATCGAAAGCACTTTATCCAGACTGATTGGCGCAGTGCACCAACTTACAGTAATGACGGACGCTCAATCCTGGTAAAATCCTCAGTCCCTAATCCGTAGCCGTGGTTGTGAAGGATGGATGTTGGTCTAGGACTCTAGGACTCTGGGTAGGCAGTCGCGTGAAAGCATTTCTAACTGGACGAATGCCAGAGGAGCGACTTCCATTGTTCAGATCCCGCCACTGAAATTGCCCGCTGACCAAGAGACTGTTGAATGTTGATAAGGATTAAGGATCAGCAGAGATGGAAATGGGTCATTCAAAATGACGCATCAAATACTTGACCCATGACTCATCGGTCGTTGACAATTATAATATATTTTCAAAGTCGTTGATTCATGTCAAAACTAAAGCGAAGCTTCGATCGAACATAAATGCCAATGAAGTGATTTCAGTATAGAAGTGATCTCAACATATTTCACCCAATGGCCCGAACGAACTTAGGACGTTGAAGGGAGAACTTAGAGATGCAAGCAGAGAGAGATTTACAGTAGTCAAGGCGACTAAATACTAAAGCATTGGCAACTGGAATGAGTGGAGAATAAATCAGAAGGAACAAGGCCCCGGATTCTAATCAAGAATTATAATATTATGATAATGAGAAGAAGACTTGCTGACAGCATAGACGTGTTTATCAAAATGATGCATTTGATGAGTCATTATTTGAAAAGTCGACTGTGAATTTGGAATTTGAAGGACTTTCTAAATAATTCAGTAAATCCTCTTCGAATGTGATCCCAACAGCACTCCAGAGACAGATAGACATGAGATGATTAGAGGCTTAGAAGTTAGAGCATGGAAAAGCAGGCGGAGACCGCAGTGAGAGTAAAGACCGTATGGCAGTTGGGCGTTAGGCGCTGTCGTCCATACTTCGATAGGCAGCTAGCGACCGACTGCAACTGTTGTGCCGTAGGCCATATACCCACTGACTTAGCCTACAGAGCTGTTGTTGGTGGGAGGACGATTGAAGTCATTAGCTGAACGGCTGAGGAAGTGTTTCGATGCCCATCGTTCACAGCTGCAGTGTAGAGGCTGAGGGCCTTAAGGCAGACACGCCTCCTCCTCCTCCTCCTCGGCAGCCGGCGTATTCTTAGGCCGATGACACACCAACCGTTGACGTTAAACAGGACGGAGGAGGAGGAGGAGGAGGAGGAGGAGGAGGAGGAGGAGGAGGAGGAGGAAATAGGACGACAACAACAACCGGACGTTAGCTCTTCTCAGTGGATTTGATGTTAGTCTATATTATTATTCTCCTCTTTTCCTTAGTCGCCCTTTAGTTGTACAAATTAATAAAATTGTCCGAAATGTTTAATCGGTATTAATGAGAGGCACAAAGTGTTTATTAATTAAGCAGTGAATGATATTTTCTGCTGAATGGGCGTTGAATCTTTTCCGTGTATTCGTTGTAGACTGATTAATTGTGTCATCCGTCAATTTCCTAAGAACATTTCGTGGCCTTATTTTCTAGACAGTCGGATCGTCGGCAGGTGGCGGAGTGAGCTAATATCCGCCGGAAAATACCGTCGCTGTGACGTCATACGCAACAGGTGAAAATGTCGTGGAAATCGGGTGAGAGAGACATCTGCAGGAAGTGCAACAAACCAGTTTACCACAACGAAGCTAAGCTCGGAGCGGGATCAAAATGGCACACAATGTGCTTCAAATGCAGTTAGCAGCGAATCAATTGCTATCAGCATTGCAATGGATAATTATCACTGAAACTATAACACTGAAACTGGCCAGAGAGCTTTTTCTGTGATAGGCAACTCTCTTCCTCTGTCTGTCCAATGAACTCTTTGAAATACAGACTGAAACTCAATGACTCTTTCCGATAGCTTTTCGTCCATAGTGTGTCTCGCTGATTGATGTCTCGATTGCCAACTGGTCTTCTATCTGCTTTGGCTTTCGAATAGCAGCGATTGATAGACGGCGCCACAAAGGCGCGTAATTGTTATTATTACCACCACCACCACTACTACTACTACTACTACTACTACTACTACTACTACTTTTACTATCAATTGTATCAACCACACGCGACGTGGACTGACCGTGTCATCGTGAATTACGAACCAGATGGGGAGGGGCCTTATGCGACGGTTTCTATGACGACCATCTCTATAGCTGCCGCTGCTTAGGCTGCAATAATGCACATCCAGTTGCAAAGTGTTACTGTTAAATGGGATAACAGTTTAATCTAAAAGGATTTGCTTCAGAAACTGAGCATTCATTTGGATTCTGTCGACTGTTGTGAGGAAATCTTTGCATCTGAATTTCACTACTTTTTTGATTAATGACTTCTTTAATGTACGATTATGAATTCATTTAATTGAAGATGCCTGCAACAAAATGCTTGAAAGCACAACAGTCGCCGAACACGACGGAATGCTTTACTGCAAATCCTGTCACGGAAAGAACTTCGGAATGAAAGGCTACGGCTACGGGGTGGGGGCGGGAGTGCTCAGCACAGACGCCGGAGCAGCAGTACCCAGGTCAGCAGTCTCACAAACGACTACAGGAGGCCTAATGCCTATATATATATATATGCATATATATATGCATATATATATGCATATATATATATGCATATATATATGCACTTCATATAGGTTAAATGCAGCATAAAGACATGTCCATCTGCCCTCTAACTGACTAACTAATTGAACAAGTTCTTAATACAGTAAATGCAGACACAAGGGACAGTGGTTTGTCGATAGAAATCTTCCGGTGTTCTTCTTGCCCCGAGGTGGCGCCGTCCTCCTCAACTTCACGTGTAACCGTGACAGACAAAGCAAAGAGCCGTCACTCGGAGTCGTTACTTTATAGTTATGTGAGCGCGGACGCCCAATTGCAACTAAGTTTATGTTTCTTTTTGCTTTTTTCCAACCTTGAACTCGATTTTGGTGTCCCTTCCACCTCGGCGCCCGGGGACATATGTACCCCCGCCCACTAGCTACGCCTCTGTGAAGCCGCCTATGTGGGGGTGGGGGGTGTAAGTGTGAATATTTGTGTCTATTTTTTAGAAAAACTGCTAATGAACCTGTGATAGGAGGTGGGGTAGTCGAGGGCGGCTGTCCGCGCTGCGGAAAAAGAGTCTACGACGCAGAGAAGCGATTGGCGATTGGACTGGTAAGTGATGACGTCGTTTACTAGTATACAGTATATATATACATATATATATACATATATACAGTATATATATATATATATATATATATATATATATATATATATATATAGTGTTCGTTACTTCGTTCCCGAGGGACTTAGATAAAGAATGAATTGTGCGGAGGAGACGTGACATGACGGGGTGTGTTGGTTGTCGTTCGGATGATGGAGATTAGAAAATATTCCTCGGAACGCGATGACGTTCAAGCGTTTTTTTATTGTGACAGATATTCTTTGAGGCAGATAGCTTCCTTCTCTGTTATCCCCGGATTATAGGACACGTGAGTACTGTCATTTGACTATGCTGCCTTCTTCTTCCTCTTCTTCTTTTAGAAATGGCACAGCGCCTGTTTCACTTGTGCGAAATGCAACACAACCCTTGATTCAACGAAGATCAGCGACAACGAAGGCGAAATCTACTGCCGAGGTCAAGATCTCTGCACGAATCGGAGCTTTTCATAGGAACTAGAATCATGTTACACAGAGAAAAAAGTTGTGTAACGTTACACCAAGACTTGGTGGTAATTCAGCTGCCACCATCGCTTGGTGTAACTTCACCAAGCGATGGTGTACTCAAAACGCGAACCAGGTGTAAAGTTGACACCATGCTTTGGTGTAACCTCTTTGGTGTAAGTTAACCCCAAATTTTAGAGTAAATTTACCCCGAAAGCAGGAGTAGGGTTACATTAACATTGTGTAAAGTTGACACCATGCGTTGGTGTAAATTCTGGAAAACTTGATTTAAGTTTCCCTCCAAATTGTTTTAAAGTGGAATAGTGGATACATACAATATACAAAAGTACAAAGCAACATAACAAAACAAAGAGTAAGTTTACACAGGAAGCAAAAGTAGGGTTATATTTAATATATTAATATTGCGTTACCTGCAAAATCTGTACCGCTATTTAGGGAGTTCTAAACCGGCGATAGAAAGGTGTGCTAAACTCACTATCCTAATATTGCTCCCTTTCCTTAACGTTTTGCGCCATATACAGAATACTTGTTTCTTTGTTTCTCTACGCTATTTGGGTAATTATCATCTATGTATTATTTCTATAGGACCTCAGGCTTATTTATTATTGATTATTAATTCTTTTCACTGCTATTTTCTGATTTCGCCACACTATCGGTTACTCGACTAGGGTAACATTTACACTTAATTTAATCGTAACGTTACACAAAATTTTCTCGGTATACACTTCAGTGTAACCTGGTGTAACGTTACACGCAGGTTACTCGACTAAGGTAACATTTACACTTAAATTCATCGTAACGTTACACAAATTTTTCTCTGTGTAGGTTTAAACATTATTGTAGAGAGAGAGAGAGAGAGAGAGAGAGAGAGAGAGAGAGAGAGAGAGAGAGAGAGAGAGAGAGAGAGAGAGAGAGTTTGCTAAAGCACAGACAGACGCATACTCTTCGAATGACAGACCAATCAATGCTCAGCCTCAACTTCTAACGCTTATAAGTAAGTAAGTAAGTAAGTAAAATCTCGTAAACTTCTACAGCGCCCCGGAAAGCAGCACAGCAGTAGCTGCTTATTCGTATGCACTTAATCTTTCTTGAAATAGCTATAGACAGGGTGGTTTGTCGGCCGGGCTTATAGTTATGGAGCTGAAGGCGAAAAGATTGCTAAATAAGCTTTAAGTTTAATTAGGAACATTGAATACGTTTACGTCGTTTGTGTTCTGTAGGTTGTCATATGAAGCTGTTTGGACCAAAGGGAGTTGGCTATGGCTTGGGAGCAGGAACACTGCAGACGAACTGACGACCGAGACCAAGGCATGCCTTCTTCCGCCTTTTGAGAACAAATTCTAACGATGCACTTTGATAAGCAGCCTATAGTCCAATAAACGACCAGGAGACCCAACTTAAGTCCCTTAAATGCCTTGTAAACAGATGGTCGACAGTAGACCCACTACAGGACATTATAGACATTAGACCGTCCTGTTTAGATATTACTGTAGATTGTGCCATAAAAAGTTGTTATAGGGTGTGCTCGTAAAGACATTTATCACACCCCGCCCCTATTCTGGGATCCTGGCTACGCCACTGACAGAGACAGATCAACCGACGAAGCCAAAGGCGGTGTCAAATATGCAGAAAAAAAGTCGACGGATTAAAAGACTAATCTAAATGTTAGCTCATTCTCTGTTGGTGTAGATTAGAAGAGCAATGGGTGTGTGTGTGTGTGTGTGTGCGTGCGTGTGTGTGACAGAGTCCTTTGTGTAGGCTACTTAGAGGTCCATGAGGAGAGGGGAGGAGGCAACGTCGCCGATGAAGAGCCCTCGTGAGAAACATCGACTGACTTCGATGTCATCGGGTACAACTCAACTCATGATGATGACATTGAACTTTACAAGAACTAATTCTCACATTTTACGACATGGAGTCATAATATTGGTTTTACTTAAATGTACGAATATAAAAGATAGAATACCTTAGTACAACACGCAGTTAGGCTACATACTCAGATCAGAGAGTTTAGTTTCATTTCAGCAACGAACAATAAATGGAAAATATTAAATAAACGAAGTTTGATTAAATTCTGTGAAATTTCAATGACAAAAGGTACATAGAAGTTTAAAATAACTCTTAAACGCCTAATATTCACTTCAAAGTCTCGGTGTCATCCGAGCGCCAGCTGCTGCTGCTGCTGCTGCACTCGCAATGTGAATGAGGCTAAGATGAACTTCGTCAAGAATAACTGGGATTATGATGAATAAACAAAAGAGTCTTATTTTCACGATAAAGTCAAAACAGAAAACTAGCTTCTTCGTAATATTCTCTGGCAAAACTTCCGGGAAAATGCATTTGATGTGAGAATAGAATGGAGTCAATTGAAGAAAAAAGAGGAACGGAGATGTCGTTAATGGCATTAAATACGAATAAGAGCACGCTACGGGATAATAACAAAACACAATTAAATCAACTGGAAATTTATCAGATGAAAACGGAGAACTTGAAGACGCGGCACAAGAGTCTCCAGAAACAGTGAAACAAAACTCTCCCAGCCTCTTTCACTCCAATTCCGTCCTCAGTTTCCTTTTGTGAGGGCAAACATTTTACTAAAATCTTGAGATTTCCGAATCTTCCAGTAATTTTTCGCATCATTTTTTTTGTCAAGTGCAGAAAAACGCACAGCAACGCGTGACACGCGACCTCTGCATAATTCGATAAATGTCACAACCGTTGAGTTTCTCTTAATTATTTTGGAAAAGAATTTGTCATGGTGGTTGTCCCAGCGTTGACGACGAAGGTCACAGCTGATTGAACGCCAAGGGCTGATCGCCAAATACAGGCATATATACTCTGATTGAATAGTTACGTGACTTTGGTTACGGGAAAGTGAGTAGAAGCAGGAGGAGGACGTTGGTGAGGATGAGGATGAAGAAGCTTCCTGGTCTTCGTTTTCGTCGTCTGCTTAGTCTCGTCGGTCACCGCGACGACCACCTGTGGCTTCGTCGGTCGCCACAGAGCGTCTGCGCGCACCTGATGGTAAGTGGCCGAAAATCCCTTCCAGAAGATCGTGTCGTCCGTCTTGAAGTTAAGCATCAGGTTATTTCCGGATGAAACGAAATCAGGAGGAATCTAGTTGCAAGTAGAAAACAAAGAACAACAACAAGAAGACGATAACAAGGAGCAGCGCCGCCCAATAGCAGTTAGACAAGAAACGCAGACAGGCGTCACTTTGAATATACATCCACTTGCGAGGATTAAGTCTCTGTCATTACGCAGAGACAGAAGAGCAGAGGACCGATGAGGAGGGCCTGGAGGGGTGGCACTCACCTCGTGACCGCAGTGACGACCTAGCCTTCTCGAAGTCTTATTCCATCCGTCGTAGATTTCAACGAAATCGTAACTGAAAAATAATTTCATCAAAGTTAGGACGAGGTGCAGGGAGTGACAGTTGAAACAGTAAACGGATTCAAAGGCTATCTCGGAGCGGAGAGCGGAGAGACTATAAAGTGGTTTTCACACAGGCTTTTACTACGACTCCTAAACCACTTAAAATCACATTATTATTGGTGTTTTCACTTTTGAAAACTACGGAGATGACTTACGGCTGAAGATTCAGCAGATATGAACGAAGGTAAGAGTGAAGAAATTGTGCAAATTACATTTGCATCCTATAAACAAGCTAAAATATCTCGAATCTGCCATTAACTTCCAGCATTTAAATAAAGACTTATGATTGTCGTCGTCGTCGTCATCATCAGCCGCAGTAGTTGCTTCTAACCCGCAATCGGTTTCCTCTTCCACTTCGAATGTTTGGAAGTGAAGTTGGACTCTGTAATTGTCTTTTTCTGCTGTTAGATACCAACTGCAGTCCTCTTTGTTTTCGTAATTCTGATCTCCATATTTGGAATGTGAAAAGATTTCGGAGTCAGAGTCACCGGCCATCAGCATTCCCCCGCACACTACAACCAACAGAAATCTCAAACACAGGGATGACATCGAGCCAATCAAAAGGACCCACGTGACCCACTGAACCATTGACCCACGTGACCCATGTGATCCTCTGAACCCATGAGTCTGAAAATTAAATAGCTAATATAATTTTTCAAAACCGTCAATCCATGTCAAGAGAAGGCCTCTCTAATGTCGAGTATCAATCGAACATAAGAACAAATTGAACAAATAAGCCGAGCACTAACACACATCATCATCATCATCATCATCATCATCATCATCATCATCATCATCATAGAATAAAATACTAACAAATTGGACGTTCCATCAGAAATGGCTTTTCTTTACAATAAAACGGTATACGATGGACCTCAGGACATAAGACGAAAGTGTTTAAGAAACGGGTTAGGAGATACAAATGGCACTTCTTTAGTGTTATAGAGTGGTAGATAGATGGAAGGAATCGGATGAGAGAAAATAGTCATGGCCACTAGTGTAGATGATTTTAAAATAAATCTAAAGACTACAGGATGCTAGGATACTAGATTGGTCTGATATTAGACTGCAAAGAAAACAAAAGAGTACACAACAATGTCTTAACACAGGGAAGATCATCTTACCTCCGAACCATGCCCTTTAAACCTTATTATTATTATTATTATTATTATTATTATTATTATTATTATTATTATTATTATTATTATTGAGTAGATGGGGAAATTGTATCAGAACGATTTTTATCAACGACAGAGCTTCCCTACGTGTCCTCGTCGTTCGTCTGAGAAACAACAGAGAGGAGGGGGAGGACTCGTGAAGACTCACCCGTCCTATGCGTAGCGTGAAATCCCTTCCTTTGAACCGAGGGGTCAGAGGTGAAGGTCATGGACAGGCGGTTATAGTTGCTCGTAATGGGAAGCGGAACGGAGCTTCCACACAGCAACGCCAGTCGAGAGGGGCGCGAGGAGGAGGAGGAGGAGGAGGAGGAAGGGTCGCCGTCGTCGAAGACCTCCAGTCGGTCGTAGGTGCAGTCCTGATGCGCCTCGAGTTCAAATTCATTGAAGATCTGTCAACAGGAGAAAACACTCCATGCAGAGGCGTCATTTGGGAGCTGGGGCTGGCCCCCAAGGAAATGAAAATATTAATTCATAATGTATTAATGTGCAATAAAAAACAAAAACAGGGTGCGTGGCCCCCCCCAAGGAAATGAAAATAATAATTTTCAATGTATTAATAATGTATTAAAGCGCAATAAAAAACAAAAACAGGGACGTCACTAAAAAAAAAAAAAAAAAAAAAAGGTCGTCAGCTTTTTTTAGAAACTGAAACTTAAACTTAGTCGAAAAAATTTCTAAAAATTGAAAAAAAGTTAAAAAATTTAAAAAGAAAATTTAACAAAATTTCTCGCCCCCCCAAGAAAAGTGTGAAATGACGCCACTGACTCCATGCATGCTGTAATAAGGACGCTGTCGCAGAGAGAGAGAGAGAGAGAGAGAGAGAGAGAGAGAGAGAGAGAGAGAGAGACATAGCGGCTGAAATGCTACGTATACGAGTGGAATGGTCAATGGAAGACAGACAGACGTCGAACTAGACAGGACACTGAGCACGCGATTAGACGTCGTACACGAGGCAAAGACTCTTACTTACCAGCTTAATCCTGTGTCCTGGAGTGGAATGAAACAGCCAGACGCATTCCTTTCTGTTCGGATAGTTCTGAGGCCAGTTGGGACTGCTGACTTCACCGACCGGAGCATCTATCGTCTGCTGACAACCACCTGTTCACAATAACCATTCCAATATATCCGCATATGCTATCATAGACATATCACTATCTCTCCATCAATCAATCCTATATCTAACCTCTGCGTGACGGTCAGGTGAGATGGCATTGGGCGCGGTTTCAACCTCTAATTTGGTCAGTTGACACGATTTTAAGAAACAACAAGAAGTTCTTTCAGCGAAATCTCAACCACCTGCTTTCATTCGTCAGAATCAAAGACGAGGTGCGACTGTCGTATGCGATGGCCCAGCTGATAGAGAACTGGCAGCCTGACTGTCTGCCCGGGTTCGATCCCCGGGCACTCGCATGTCCATATATGGTCTGGACGATGACTGATTCAATATCAAGACGCTATATAAATGCACATTTTAAAACAGAACGGCGGGGAGGAGGAGGAGGAGGTGGTGGAGATATCTCTGTGGCAGTTGAATCCTCACTCAACCACAGTCTTTGGTGGAAAAGACAGAGCAAATGTTTTGTGCTTCTGACTTTATTACATGTAGCCTACAGTAATAGGCTATTTGCCGCTGCACTGGCCTTTCTGATATTCATGCGCTATATAAACTATTCGCAAAGACCTGGGACGAACAAAGACTGTTGTGGAAAAGATCAAAGAAAGAAAATTATCGATATTTGGACACATCTGCAGAATGAGGGATGACAGAATAATAAAGACAGTGATGATGGGCAGGTCAAATGGTATGAGAAAAAGAGGAAGACCAAAGAGAAGATGGATCGATGACATTCTTGAATGGACTGGACTTGACACCACCCAAAATGCGATACACATGGCCAAAGAAAGGAAAGGGCCATGGGCGAGCACTTTTACACCGTTGGCTCCGACGGTCCTTATGGACTATGGAGTGTGATGATGATGATGATATAAAATAGATTCTCTTTAATCGCCTTTTGCGTAGACAGAGTTCCAGAATAAGACGGCATCATTGCTCATGAAGCCGAACGTGGCCTAATTTGACGGGGAAGGGGGGTGGCTGAGTTTCCCAGCGCGTTTTGAGGCAGGCCGTTGACGCCAAAACAGGTTCATTTTGGATTCAAACGGGAGCCATTTTGCAGACTAAATGAAAGTCTATCGTCAATGTTACTACTTCTTAGATGAAAGTTTCTCGTCTGTTTTGAAATTGAAACAATCTCACAAATTGTCTCTAGACCCAAATGCTGGAGCCGCCCGTGCCCTTTGTGGCTGCGCTGAGACCCTAATAACCAGTGTCAGGGCTCCAGAACAGGGGCCACCCAAGGCCACCAGCAAGACAAGCACATCCCATTTAGCCCGGCTAGAGAGTTTGGGCATGGACAACAATGGTTTGGGGATATTGCGAGTCCCACCCCCCCCCTCCTCTCCCCAGCTGTGCCAGGACAAAGACAAAGAAGCCTTTGAGAAATAAAATGGCGCATCTGGTGCATATACTTTACAAGAATTTAATTGCCAATTTGCCACTTAATACAGAGCACCCAAAAACCGCAGTTACAGTCTGAATGGGGGTCCGACCCCTTCGCGGCCATTTGACATTGCCATTAAGAGGTCATAGGTCATAGGTCACATAGGCAGGGCGTTTATCATAATAAAGACCTCGGCTAATTCTCACAGGACGCAATTAAGCGACGAACGGTCTTCCGACTTCCTAGACATCTGCGGACCACGCCCTTTCATTTTGCATTAGAAGGGAAATGGAGGAGAGGGCGAAGGTGGAGCAACGTCCTCCCTCCCTCCCTCCTCCCTCCCTCCCAACCCAACGCCCAAAGACAAGAAAGTGCCGATGGGGGGAAGCAGAGGAAGGAAGTGTAGCCACCTTCTTTGCAGTCGTGTCGGTTGTCATGCAAAGTGAATCCATTCTGACAGAAACACTCATAGCTTCCGATTGTGTTCTTGCAGATCTGTTGGCATCCACCGTTGCTCACGGAGCACTCGTCTTTATCTAAAACGAACGACACACACTCTCTGACCATTGCACAAGAACTTGCTCTAAGTTGCAGGTGTTTATCAACAATCTTCACCTGCAATTTTCCTCCACGAAAATAATTTTCAACACGTTTCTAAACTTCGTTTCACTCTGTTTTGAAATTATAGCCAATCATAATGTACGTCAGCGCTGGTCGTTGGCAGGGAAACCAAACAGAAACTCATATACAGAGGAGTATCGAAATTTGAAAGTGTTAATACTCGTAAATTTTATTGAAATAAATGCAAGAAATTAATGTGAGTCCACAGATTTTAAGTCAATCAATTGCAATCGATCTGTAGAGGATTCGCGCGGAAGAAGCGGCAAACAGTGTTTTATAGAGGCCTGATAGGGGAATCCCCCAACCACAAAAATATCCCCCCAAATCCCAGAAATAACACACGCATTTTGCGTTGAACTGTGTTCTTCCTCTAAGTCACCCCCCCCCCAGCCAAGGCCTGGATAAAACATTGAGCGGCAAATAACTTCATCAAAACTTATTCCTTAGACTTAGAGCAATGACTCTCAATAGCCCCTATTGAGAGTCATTGTCCCCGGTGGTACCCTGGGTGACCGCCAAGCGGTTTCAGGGGGACCGCAAAGGGATTACTTTCTCAAGAGTCCAGATATCTCACCAACACCTCAGAACACAAAACACACTGATGATACTACTACTACTACTACTACTACTACTACTACTACTACTACTACTACTACTACTACTACTACTACTACTACTACTAATAATAATAATAATAATAATAATAATAATAATAATAATAATAATATTAATAATGCACTTCTATAGCACCATTTCTAATACTCAAGGGTATCAATCGATGGTACTTCAAATCCATCTGCAAAAGACCAGGTCATTCCAGAGATCAGTCAGAGAAATTTAAATTTTATTACTAAGATTTGCAATTTTCTGATTAAATAATTGATAGACAAAACAAGTAACCCATAAGGCCTATGTTAATTGAAATTAGTTCAAATTTTATAAGGTACGTGAGTCATCACCAAAATTTCTAAGGGAACGCAATGCAAGAAATCCTAAAAAGTTTGAGAACCACTGACTTAGAGTGTAACTTTCCATGTTATTACTTTCTAAACGTTATTCGTCTGCAGAAGCTCACTTCTCTTTGAATACGCAGCAAAACGATTGCCTTAATGTTTTAAAGAAGAACTCTTATGACTCTCTGGCGTTATGCAATTGATAGTAAATGGGGAGTCAATTCGTTGTCATGGAAACGTAGCATTCAAAGCAAATTGGTGTCGATTACAAGTGCAGAAAACAACGAATAATGTAATCTTTGCTGTGCTCATTGTCTAAGCAGTGGCAGATGTACAATTGTTTCATTAATCATAGCGTGTTCAATCAGTTCAGATTTGAGATGTCTATATCTGAGATGTGCATGCATGTCTAGACTCCATAGCCTAAGGTAGGCAGGTCTTTGCTGGTGTTAATGCACTATAGATAGGTGCATAAATACTGTAGGAGGCCTACCAGTGAAGAAGAAGGCGGAAAATCCGGTTTTCTGAACCGTATTGTCGCAGTTGAAGGTGACCCTGAGCGTGTTGCTCTGCGACGTGATCGGCGAAGGAAGAACGGATCCACAGAAGGTTCCGTGATGCTTCGACTGCGCGTCCAGACCACTTCGGATCTCAACCGAATCGTATTCACAGTCTTGCTACAAAAGAAGAGAATATGAGGTGCATCATCATCATCATCACCATCACCATCAGCAGCAGCAGCAGCAGCACAAGTGAACTGCGCTCATCCACTAAGCGTGAGAGAGGAAGAACGACGCAGATGGAGACAGAGAGAGAGAGAGAGAGAGAGAGAGAGAGAGAGAGGGAGGGGGCAGCATTCTGTACTAACGTTGTTTCCTTCGACGTCGAATGAAGTGAAGCTGATCGTTATGCGATACTGTGCTGGAGCGACGATCAACCAGACGCAGTTCTTACTCGGAGGATAGACGTCAGGATGCAGAGGACTTTGTATCGTTCCATTGGCCGCGTCAATGTAGCCACCGCAGGCATCTGCTACAGCCACACACACACACACACACATCTCTCTCTCTCTCTCTCTCTCTCTCTCTCTCTCGCCTTGTTTGTCTAAATACATGCTACTAGCTGTCTGTCTGTCTGTCTGTTGATATTCTCTTCGCTGACGTCAGTGGCTGCTGCAGCAACAGCCAATCAACTATTTCCTTTGACCATCTGAGAATGATCTACCTTTAGATAAGAGGACGGAATCGTCTTACCTTCACATCGCTTTCCATCGGAATTCAGTTCGAATCCTATTTCACATTCGCATCTGTATCCGCCCAGTGTGTTGACGCAGACGTGTTGACATCCGTGATGTTCGCTCTTACATTCGTCGTGCTCTGTGCACAGAAAAGAAACACTCTCTCTCTCTCTCTCTCTCTCTCTCTCTCTCTCTCTCTCTCTCTCTCTCTCTCTCTCTCTCTCTCTCTCTCTCTCTCTCTCTCTCTCTCTCTCTCTCTCTCTCTCTCTCTCTCTCTCTCTCTTAGCAATTAATGGCTCTCGAATCAGAGCATCTCACTGGGACGATGACGACGAATGAGCAGCACTGCAGACTGAACAGCTATTAAAGTCAGAATGAACGGAACAACTGAGAGGAGATGTTTGAACACTTGAATGGGGAAATATAATTGGGAAGAGACGAGCGACGACGACGAATACCTTTAACGAATACGGCGGAAAAGCCTTCCTTCTGGACGGACGAATCGGAGACGAACTGAACGAAGAGTTTGTTTGAGGAAGAGTGAATGTCCGAGGGAATCAAGTGACCGCAAAACTTTCCGATCAGAGGAGAGTTCTCCGAATGACCATCGCGTACCTCCACATAGTCATAAACGCAGTTGTCATGGTTCTCCACCTGCAAATCACACATCGCCATACATAAACAACTATTCAGAAAGCATATGTCAGTCTATCCGAGGTTTACATTAGTATGCGCACCAATAGTTTGCGCACCAGTAGTTTGCGCACCGGTAGTTTGCGCACCTGAGAGTTTGCGCACCTGAGAGTTTGCGCACCAGGAGCTTGCGCACCAGTAGTATGCGCACCGAGTTAAGTTTCAACTGTTAATAACAATGAGAACAAATACCTTGCATTCCTTTATAGCCTTTCCTTTATAGCTTGACCGCTGGTCTATGGCTTAGGGGTCGTCCATAAATGACGTAACGCGCCCAGGGGAGGGTCAGGAAATTTGTTACCAAGTGTGACGAGGGGGAAGGGGATCCCATAACTGTGACGTAACGCAAATATAAATCTTTAAGTTACAACCTTTTTTTCATTTTTTGCTTGTCAGGGTATTTGGAGATGGAAAATACAATGAAGACTTTTTTTGGCTTGTCAGTATGTGTGAAGAGGGACAAAATAGAAGGATGAATGACCTTTAGTTTGCTTGACAAGACTTTTCAGAAGACGAAAAAGTGGGGTTGGCCCATTGTTACGCCATATTAGGGGGCCTGGCTTTTTGTTACGCCGCGTTACGCAGGGGTGGAAGGGGGTCAATAAAGTGACAAAATCTCGTTACGTAATTTATAGACGACCCCTAGCAATTATTTGAGCACCTGTACTCTTACACTTGTTTTAGAGGTACACAATCATATAAAGGTTAAGAACCACTGCTATAAAGGAATGCAACGCATTGTTATTAACCGTTGAAACTTAACTTGGTGCGCAAACAACGGGTTCGTAAACTACCGGTGCGCAAACTCCCAGGTGCGCATACTATGCAATACCCTGTCGGATGCCCCTTAGTCAGTGGCGTATTTACCACGGTCAAATGGCACAAATTGTACCGGGTTCACCACCAAAATAAAAATGTAGGGGTCCTATTCCTTTTCTATTAACAATATTTCATAAGGATTTGTATGATTTGTATAAAAACTTTTTTCCGAAATGCAACCATTTGTCACGCAACGTGTCCTGAAAAGAAGAAAAAAGGTCATCGCCACTATTAAGCCTACTCATAGGACTACACCTGATCTGTAACACTTCCGCTCTTCCGAAAGTTTCCAGAGAAAAGCTTTTAAAAAACTTGACAAGCAAAAAGATCATCTCGCCACTATTCACACTTGAGCTGTAACTTTTTAGAGGAAAGTGTACCGGGGCCTTAGAAATGTAGATCTGCCGCTGCTCTTATTAGGCCAGTTACCACAGTCAGTTGTTGGAATGACTGAAGAGATGAAATAGGGGGCATAGCAGTTGTCGTAATCGTCTTCTTCTACCTCAAATGACTGGAACTTGAGAGCTGCCGTGAATCTCTCTGGTACAGTGATCTTCCAAACGCAGTTCTTGCTTGGTTTGTAGAAGTCCGGATAGTTGGGACTTGACAACATGCCATACTCTTTTACTATTTCTCCACCACACACAGCTACAATAGCACATTGCCTAATAAATTAGCAATAATGGAGCATCCACAAGTACCTGTTACACGACCTACCTAGTAAGCTTTACGGGGCCTGAGCTGTAGCTAGGTGAGCGGGGAGCAAGCTGCCCCTGGCACCATCCAGGGGGCGTCAGGAACGATGGTTGATTTTATTCACGACGGCATTGCCAGTATGACAAGGAAAAGGGTTACTCTGCACACAACATGACTATGCACTGCTTCCTTCATTCTTTCACCACTTTACTCCTGCAATTACGTCATGAAAAGTCTGATAAGCAAAAAAGGTTCATCACCGGCTTTTCGACTTTTAGGGGCGAAAAATCTACCCGGTATTATGGTATATCTTGCCCCGGGCACCGAATACTTTAGCTACAGCTCTGTACAGGGCGCGCATGTGCTGTGACCTAGTTTTGCCCAATAGATCGGCAGAGGAAAAGTCACGTGATTTATCAGAGCAATGCTGCATGGTGCGCGCATGCGCGATGACACGACCTAATTTTAGGAAGTTCAGACTTGACTAAATGTGACCGCCATGTTTCTTGCGTTCGTTCGATTAAATTCAAACGCAGATGAAATGTAAATGGTGTTTTGACGAATGCGTTTGATAGAAACTATTTCGCAATTGAACGGAAGGTTTTGTAAAAATTATCAGAGCAATCGGTCAAGAACTTTCGAAGATTAGCCATTATGTACAAACGAACATTTTATTTTTATTTATTATTACTGTTATTATTACTGTTATTATTACTGTTATTATTATTATTATTATTATTATTATTATTATTATTACTGTTATTATTATTACTGTTATTATTACTGTTATTATTATTATTATTATTATTATTATTATTATTAAGACAGAAACTGGCCTTCGTATTTTGCCGTGAAGCCTCTGAATCTGTCGGCGGTTGAAATCTGAGGAACTGACGTGAGGCGATATTCAATCCACATTCGACTGTCACTCGAGGTGAGGGTGATCGGTAGGTGGCGACTGCCGCTGCCACCGCAAAACCTTCCTATCCACAAACAACAGCTGCCTCCTTCACTTCGGTCGTCTCCAATACGCAGTAAAGCATCAGAAACACTCGATTAAAACGTAAAACTCTACCCCATCGTAACTCATAAAAAGCACATTTGAAACCACCGAATAGAGGAGACAATAAGGCGGTCGGGCGTCGGTCGGAGATGGCATACCTAAGGACGGGGACTTCAGCCAATGTCCGTTTCGTATTTCGAGGTAGTTGGCAACACAGTTCAACGACTCCGGGATGTCGAGGTCCGTGATGTTCAAAACTATCTTCTCTCCGTGGGTCGCTGAGATTCGCCACTGACACAACTCAGGCACCGAGGCAGCGGCGGCCATCGGAGGAGGAGGAGGAGGAGGAGAGGAGACGACTCCGTGAGACTCCTGCAGGGTCCGACCACATCCTACAATAGACAGGGCAGCAGAAATCACGTGACATGCAGCCAGCAGACGCCTCCATCTGCCACAAAGACATCATCTGTTTAAGTAGAACGCTTCCTTTCGAAGAATCTTTGATGCCGCCTCTCTCTCTCTCTCTCTCTCTCTCTCTCTCTCTCTCTCTCTCTCTCTCTCTCTCTCTCTCTCTCTCGTTTAGTTCCAATCAGTGCTAGACTACCACTTCTGTCCAATCTCACAAAGAACTTGAAAGGAGGTGAGACAGGAAAAGACTGTCCTCGGAAAGACCAGGTTGTACTATATTCTAACTGATTACACGACCTTCTTTCACCTTCATAAGAGTCCAGGTAACGTCGTAAGTCTTGCACCGAAGACCAATGTGTTCGTCACAAGTTCAGAATTAAAAAGACGGAAGCTCTTCCATCGACACCGTCCAACTGCGTTCTAAAGCGCTGTGCAGCGGAGTAGCCAGGACTCGAGACTGGAGAGGGGCGCCACCACCGAAACTGACGGCGAATTCTGTCCGTTCTCACCGGGACATTTAGTGCAACGAATTCCCAGAGGGGTCTAGTGGGGGGGGGGTGCAGCAACAACGCCATATTGTCTTTTCCGTAATACAAGGGTCCTGTGCTCGCGAGCAATTTCGCAAAAATACTATGACACCTTTTAAGGACTCACGCTAACCCCCTGATAAAATGTCCTCATCTCACGACCAGTCTAGGAATGAATTCGAGTGCGAACCCTGTGCCCCTCCCCCTTTGCATGTGCGGTCAGTGTCATCAATATTATCTTTCGATACAAGGCAAACTCCTTGCATAATATAACGTTAATGAACAATTTCAATCATTAAATTCAGACAGAGACGGTTATTATAAATTCCAAGAAGAACAACGACAAATACAAAAGGGGATAGAACCTATTAAAGAGTTACAAGAACCAAGGATTCGCAAAGGTTAAATGAGACATCGACGTAGAAGAGAAGATGGACATTAGACGTCTAAGTTAGTTAAGTTAGTTAAGTCTAGAACTCTAGATGGCATCACAGTTCATCCGACGATGCCAATCTCATCTGGCGAAACATAAAGACAGGTATAGACGCACGAAGCAGAGCACACACGCTGACATGCACAAAGACAAACAGACAGACATACTCACGCGGGCATTCGTAGAGTTTGTTAGCCTGGGCAATGTCTCCTGGGCTCAGTCGCTGTCTCTGACCTATCTCCGGTCGAAGAACTCCCGTCAGTTCTCGCCTTGGTATGATCGAATCGAGGTAGGTGGAGCGAGAGAAGGTGTTGCGGGCGTAATGCATTATGCTCTGGTAGTCATAAGGCTCACTCAACGAATTCACTTCATTAGGAGCAACCGTATAAAAGTTGTTCTCTTGCCCTGTCAACAATATCACCACCTCATGCAATCTCAAAATGGCAAACATATATATATATGCATATATATATATATATATATATATATATATATATATATATATATATTGCTGGAGAATTTATATATGTATGTATGTATGTGTGTACGTAAAAATTCTCCTGCAGCAACTGTAGAGAGATCGTTAACGCGGGTCCTTGGTTACAGTTTGCAGTCGTATATAATGAGTCGTGCGTTCTAATGGTTACTTATAAAGAATCAGTCGGTGGCTGCAGAGGGCGCCGCTGGTTAATTGACTCGGCGCCAAACGCCACAACAGACGACAAATAAAACAGATGGATCTGGAAAACGACTTTCAGCAGATAAACTATTCTCTCTCTCTCTCTCTCTCTCTCTCTCTCTCTCTCTCTCTCTCTCTCTCTCTCTCTCTCTCTCTCTCTCTCTCTCTCTCTCTCCTGCGTTCGTTAGTGCAGTCATGCAGTGTTCATGCAGAACGAGGGAGCGCCCATTCGACACATTTAATCCGACTCCCTTGATTTGTGTGGGCGTCATGGACCCCAGGCATATTTTAAAGTTTATTTCAAAAATCTATTATCTAAGTTTATCAGTTCCGTCCTCAATTACTCCACCCCCACCCCCACCCCAACCCCCCCACCCCCTATAAAATTTCTCATACAGGTTTTACACAATCCCACGACTGATTTCATCCGGAAAGGGATCCCCCCGGTTCCCTCTTTTTGGTTACGATGACGACGGCTGCATTCGAAGAGTATATCGCCAACGCTAAGCGCTTCCATCGTTTAAAACATTAATCGAGAGACGCCAGATGCTGCTGCTGCTGCTGGGGGCGGCGAAATGTAGGCACAATCCGCAGACGTCCGCGAGAAGTAATTAAGAGCGAAGAGAAAAACATCGGAAAAGAAGTTCAGGCGACATGTAAGTAAGAGCGCCAAAGAAGAACAACTGCAATCACTACGGCGCCTGCGTCGAATGGAGAGAGAGAGAGAGAGAGAGAGAGAGAGAGAGAGAGAGAGAGCGTGTGCACCGAACAGGTCATAATATTATACACGAGGATATATACAGTCGACACATAAACATACACTTTTCCTCGAAACGCTGGTCAGCCTCCCTCCCCACCACCACCACCACCACACTCAGTAACATAAAACTCATTTCAAGAACTCAAGCTATTTAAGGGTTGGATGAAGGGTGGTGGAGGAGGAGGAGGAGGAGGAAGATGAGGAGGGCACCTCTTGAAAAGCCTTGACGCTGCACCTGAAACTGAAGCGCCCGAGCAGTCGCTGCTAACAGATCAGCAGCTTCTGGGTTAATTTCACGAAAGAGACCCACGACCTCCAACATCCAGCAGAACCCTGAATCATCCGTCCATCCTCTTCTGCACTTTCATTGGCTTTAGCTCAAAGTAAAATGTTCCAAGAAATTGCTTATTTTTCTAACAAAATGGATCAAATAATGAGTAAGAACTGAATTCTCATTCTCACAACGTTCTTCGAAATGCACATCCTCCTCCTCCTCCTCCTCCTCCCACCCTCCTTCGTCGTCTTTATTAATAGGAAAGACTCTTGCCCGAATAGTCTCTGTAATATTGTTCCCGTCTATACCAGTGCTTTTGAGCGCTTATTGTTTAACCCATTGCCTTCCATCGTCCGGCAGTAGTAGACCTATACGCTGGTGCTCTTGTCTTCCCATTACTCAAACTCACAGAGGTCAAAGGTTAAAACAAAACGGTTCAAATGTCCACTAACACAGTGCTTTCCAAACGGTGGTCCGTCCGCAGACCTGTGCTGGTCCGCGAGCTCTTCTTTGCCGGTCCGCAACGCGAGTCGAGAAAAGTGAGAAAACTCTAAATATTTTCTCCTTCTAGGATCGTTTAAAACTGTTTTAAAACGAGATTCTATAACACACAGTAACTATAAAACTTAGGCCTATATTTATATTTAGATGCATATTGAGATGACATAAAAATTTTAAAATCCAAATTACAAGGAAAAAATTTCAAATGTCGGCGGTCCCTGGTGCAAAAGGAAATCCTTACGCCGCTCCATGAAGGTGAAAAGTTTGGAAGGCACTGCGTTAGCAGAAGTCTACTTCTGGGAGTTTTATTTTTGAGACGCATTTCTACATAAACGTTCTCATACCTGGCATAATGTTCTCATAAATGATCTGGACGTAATCTCCTCTGTCGGGCCTCGTGTGTTCGTGCCAGAAACCTATCACGTGACCCAATTCGTGTACAACAATTCCGAACTTGTCACAGTTCTTTCCGATGGAAATCGCCTGTGGACCAGTTCCTCTTTTACCGACAAACGAACAACACCTGAAGACGACGACAGATAAACGCAACTGAAACGACCGCAGCCTAAAACTGCAGGGGCTCTGCCCAGACCCTCAGTAACGCCCCCCCCCAGGACATTCATCATGCAGTGATCTGAACTGAAGATCTCTCCTCTGGTATAGATGGCTGGTTCTGGGGCAGTCAACTCTAGAACTGAAAATTTACTCTAAGCAAGTTTGTAGGAAAAATGGCATCCATGAAATAATTGGAATGCCTTTACATGACTCTCGATTTCCCAACAAAAGTTCGTTCTGTCTACAGTCCCACCCGCCCCCCGCCCCCTACCTGTGGCACCGTCCAACTGCATAGGCGTTGAACCTACCCACACGGTCGCTCTGTGAAGACGATGTAATTGTAATCTTCGGGAATTCTTTCGACAAAAGTCACGCAAGTGAAATTCTCCCAGTGTCTCATCGCCTGTTTAAACAACGCCTTATGCTGACCTACACAGAAAAAGAACGCAGCATTTTTGATCATTCGATGGCCTCGGTGCTTAATTCCCGAAGGTCTTGTATATAAGAATGAAATATTGTCCGGAAACAAAATTTTTAATGTGTGTGTGTGTGTGTGTGTGTGTCAACTGACATGTCGTCTTGTTCGTCGAAGTTTGCAACGAAAAAAGTTCCTCAGAAAGATATTTCGTTGAAGCGTTTGATATCCGTGCATGATAAACGCTGGAATATAAACAGCTTCCATCCACAATTGTCTCCGACGGAAAACTCAAGAATGCAACGACCTAAGTTCGATGAACAATGCTGCTCGTCGAAACTAATGGGGTCCCGAGGACACTCAAAGGCCACTGTCAAGAAGAGGTAATCCGCCATTAGACCCCTGCATATCTGGCCATTTTGCGAACGGCTTCTGCCTCAGCAGCCGCGTCTGCAGACAACGACGACGTAGCAGGTGTAGATGGATGGCAGCGACTGCGCATTCTATGGTTTCATCCCAAACGACGACCGGCGTGCCACGGGTCCAGAGAGTGAGGCCGTCCGGTCTTTTGCCGTCAGATCGCGAAACACCGGACGTTAGGTACAGTCTGACCCAAGAAGAAGCGCCCACTCGAGAGATGGCGCCCGGTAGACCGCGTCGTGTGACGTGGAACAAGACCTGGGCGGCTGGGCCGAACGAGCAGGACAATCCGTGGGATCCAACTTCCTCCACCAAGACCTGCTCTCTACAGAGGCACATGTGTCGCTCGCAGATGTTGGCACCGAGACGTCGTCCATACAAGTGCAGAGCAACAAGATGCAATGGGCAGCGCATAAGACCAGTCCCCCCTCCCACCCGGCGTGTTCTGATGAAACGGCCATAAGACGTGCCTCATGGTGCTGGCGTTGGTCAGATTGGAGCAGGTCATAATGGTCATTATAGTGTATATATACATATATATTATATATACACACATAATATACCATTATATGATATATATATATATATATATATATATATATATATATATATATATTAACCCTTTCAGAGTGGGATGTAGTCTGATTTACCGCTGAAGTTGGAGTCGATGTCGTAGGGGATGACGCCGTAATCCCAGATTCTCTCCTGTCGGGCGGTCGCTGCCCTTCGATCCCTCCTACCTGGGTCACGTGATTCATTCGCGCCTCCTGCGTGATTCCAGTTGTACGCTTGTCGTCTTCTACCTCTGCAAGACAAACGAAACTAGAGATTCTTATAATATATGGGGTATTTTTAGAATTTAATTCCTTTAAAATGTAAATTTACAGAATGCAAAATAACAGAGATAAGAGAACATCGTAGGCACCACGCGACCCCCACCCCACCCCCTCAGTCTATGTTTCCTTCTTCTGTTGTCATCCGCTGAAGACTTCAGATGACGAAGATGATGACGACGACGACGACGATTGGCCATAACAACGAGGTAATCATCCGTCAACGCAATGTCTCCGAGAAAAGCTCCTGCAAAGAATCAAGACACGCGTGACTCATCCTCTGCGTGATTCACACTTAATAGGCAAACAGAATAGCAAAGGATGTCATTCGTCAATACTTGCTACTTCAGTCGTCTCAGAAAATGTTCCTTTAAATTTAAACATCGACTGCAATCTGTTCGACAACGACAGCTCCAATTTAAATACACTTAAGATTTGGGCGATTTCATTTTCAACTTTTAATTAATTAAGAGCTGAAATGTCAGCGCGACTCTTTCATCGGCATTCTCTCTGCCTCTGTCTCTCTCTCTTCTTCTTCTTCTCCTCCTCCTCCTCCTTCTTCTTCTTCTCTATTAATAAAGTAAAGATTGAAAGACTACATGAACCACCGAGGAAGCCATTATTTCTAATGAAACTGGGCGTTCGGCGCAATATTAATTATCCCGTCTCTAAGCACTTGGACGCTCAGCCGAAGTCCCCCCTTGGCTCTCTCACGAACGACGACGCAAATAACGAACACCTTCCACTCAAGATACAGACGAAAATAGCGCGCACACGCACACACACAGACAACGATACATAGCGAGAGAGAAAGACGGACGGTGGCACAAGGATTATAAGAAATCACAGAGCCCTTCTCCTCTCTTCAGCCTCTGCATGTGCCTCCATCTCTATGTCTGCAGAACACAAGAGTACAGCGTTCGATATATAGATGGCATAGACGCTGCTCCTTAAATAACTCGTCTGTACATCTCTATACATATTAAATATGCCCCTCTGTACATCTCTACACATCTAAACATCTCAACTTCATCGAGGCGAGTACTGGTAAATGGCGGTAACAGCGGGAACTGTGTCGCGTTCTAGAGAAGCACTGACTCTGAGATGGAACCAGAGATCAGCTGCTAGACAGGCGTCAGCAACAGCAGAAGACAGCCGATGGAATTATAGACAGCGTCCGGTCAGAGCATGGTCGGTGTCCGTCTAAAGTAACTTCCGCTTTGAAACATCAGCGCAGGTGGAAAGATTAGCAATGATTTAAAATCCTGTACAGCTACAGTGGGGTCTGATACTAAACAAAGCTGCTTAAATTATGTGCTATTTAGAATAGCACATTGTTTGGATTAACCACAAATGATATGATCACGATGGTAACAACGACAACTACCAGGGCCGCCGAGAGGGGGGCTGGAGCAAATGCACGGGGGCACGGCGGTCTGAGGGGGGGCGGGCCGATGATGAAGATGTATAATTAACAATAATGCCAATAATTACACCAAAAAAACAAAAAGCTAACGATGTGATGATGTGTATAGGGGCCCGGTGAGTAGAAGGGGGTCCGTGCGCGCTGACGACATTATTAGCACGAAAAGAGCAGCAAGCAAAAAGGTCGTCAGGAATTGTTAAGACTTGTCAGGGGTCGCCGGTCCTTCTGAACAGGGGGCCCGGAATTTCTCTCGGCGGGCCTGACAACTACTGCGATAGCGCGAAAGTATCTAAATTTCACTTCAGCGCGTGTGGAAAGACGTTGCAAACAAATACCATAAGGCCGCATTTTCAGGCATCTGCTAAAAGAAACCCTCCTCCTCCTCCTTCCTCCTTCCATCTTCCATCTTCGAAATATCAGACGACCGACGGTAAGCAGGCAGCGAATAGCAGGTGACGGTCACACAGCATCATCAAGTGACTCATTAACGCAGAGGACATTACTAATACGCATCATGATCAGCTCCAACATTCAACAATAAACACACGGCACTTGATTCGTCGGCTGCATAGGCAGAGGCGTAGCTATACCACATAGCATGAATAAGCAAGGCATCAGGGCCCAGACCAGAAGAACTGGGGTCCTCTTTGGCCACCAATGTAAAAAAGAAAGGTGTATACAATGTAAAAAAGAAAGTAAATAATAACAAAAGGAAATAATTAAAAACTAGTGCTGCACAACAATTAATTTTTTAATCGCGATTAATCGTGCGATTACAAAAATTAATCGTGATTAATCGCATTTCTGTATCAACGTTATTCTGGTCCCGAAGTAGTAATTAAATTGAAAGAAACAAAGCACCAGTTGCAGAACAGATTTCAGAATTTCAACTAGTAGGCCTTTAAACATTTATTAATTATTATCTTTAAAAATATAGTTAATGTACAGTAATAATTTTAATTTTTTTATATTTTAAATTTCAAAATCGGTACAGAAACTCCGACAACGTCACTGATAATTAATCGTAGGCCTACACATGGAAGACACGTGACCACACCACATTCACGTGACCGCACATAACATTATATAGCACATGCATCATCCATTTCAGGCAACTTTCAACAAAAACTCGTGACGTTATCACTTTCAAGCTCAGTTTTTAAAGTTTCTTTAGAGAAATTTGAAGAGATTAATTAATTAATTAATTAATTAATTAATTCTGACAATTTCATATAGCGCAATACACATAGCGAAGAGAACGTCAAGAGCGCTTTACAAGTGTCCCTAATAGGAGATGTTAAATAAATATGTTTTAAGATTCCTAGTGAACAGTTCAGAATATGTCGCCCTAGTCAAGTCCAGGTCTCTTCAGAGGTTGAAGGAGGCCCGGGCCAGGTGGAAGTTTTAAGCAAAAAAGTCGAAAAATTTGAAAAATCGGCGACAAGCAAAAAAGGTCCTCACCAACAATAAATGTACAAATCATCAACAAATTTTGAGGCCCCTCTCGGATGGAGGCCCGGACCAAATGGCCCTTCTGCCCCCTCTCTGGATGGGCCTGGTCACGTCTGCCGGCAACGAGTTCCAAAGCAAAGGGTTGCCCCTCGAAACAGACCGACCCCCAAATTTCGCTGTCATAGACGGGGTGGAACCACCAATTGAGAACGGCTGCTTGATCGGAGCTGCGAGCGCCGATCAGACGACTTGGGCTTACAGACAACTTGAGACAAGAGCCGTTAAGTAATCAAGGCAGAAAGGGTCATTTAACGTCCTAAATGTAACAGAGGCGTGTTTAACCAGTGCGGGGCCCCGGGCACCTGGCGGCCTGCGGGGCCCTCGACGTGAAGATCAATGTTGACAAAGGAAAAAAGGTCATCTCCAACGTTTTTGGATGTTGACAAGCAAAAAAAGAAAAGGTAAACCTACGTGTAAAAGTAGTTTGCGCGCGGGGCCCCTAAGATGCGCGGGGCCCCGGGCACTGTGCCCGAGTTTTTACATGTAAATACGCCCCTGAAATGTAAACCAGCAACGTTTAAAGGCTATACGCTCCGAAATCCGGAGCCAGATTATGATGCGATTAATTTTTTAATCGCGATAAAAAAATTAATCGCGATTAACAGATTAATGCGTTAATCGCGCATTAATCGCGATTAAAAGGCAGCACTATTAAAAATACATTAAAAATCAGTCTTAATCAAATAAATTTAGTAGGCATTAAATATGACAGCGCTACAAAAACAAAGCCGTTTTACAGTTTTCAGTTTCCGGAATCCGGTGACAGACGATGCGTTATTATTAAGTGTTAAAATTTGCAAAATGTGCTTTAAATAAAAAATTTTAACTGTAATAATTAACGTAATTTAATTATGGATGGAGCAAAGAAATCAAATGCAATGAGCGGGTCACAGAAACGAAAGCTTAAAAGACAAAAAGAAGATGAATTAACGAAATTGCATTGTTAAATAAGAAGTAAGATAATTTTATTGTTCTATTATTTCGTTATTAAATTAAATAACACGTCACAATTACTATGATTATTGTTATTAACTATTATTACAGTACTGTCCATATTATTTAAATTTGAAACTGTATGAAACATTGTTTAAAGTTGAAAATCCTCCATGATTATGGGTCATGTTCTTCGCTGCCCGTTAAGCCTTAGTTCACTGTTCGTCATGTTGTGAATTTTTAAGTTGAAGGGGCCCATTAATAATTTTTGCATTAGGCCTAAAAATCCTAGCTACGCCACTGTGCAGTGTGCATAGGGTTTATGTGTGCCCTTCTCCACTGCCCCTCCTCCTGCTCCTCCCCCTCCTCCTCCTCCACTGCTGACGCCTCAAAACAGACGATCGCTGACGACAGCCTCCAGAAGAAATCATCCAAAAGAAATGCACAGGGAGGCTTCATCGAGGGGAAGAGACTGCAAATGTAAGACTGCAAGAATGTTATGGCAGCTGGAAATGTAGAAATGGAAAGTCCTTCGCAACTTCTGCAGTTCATTCACAACTGCGTGCATAATCTCTGCGATTCAGTACCAAACATAGTCGTACTGCTGCGTGTTCCTGACTCGTGCCATTAGTGTTGCGAGCTGCGAACGGTCGTTCTCTAAGTTAAAGTTAATCTCAAGAACTACCTTCGGGCATCAATGAGTGATTCAAGGTTAACTGATATGCAATAGTTTCCATTGAGCGCGATCTCATCGATAAAATAGATTTTTATGCTGCGATTAAAGATTTTGCGGAGAGGAAAGCCAGAAAATAACTTTTAAAGTAATCATATTTTGGCTGTTGTTCTCTTGAATTAATTATTAGACCACTAGATTTATTTCAAAATAAATGCATGTACTTCTGATTATAAAAGTAACCCTTCTTCTGTTCTTCATATTAGACTAGAAAGATGCTCGCTTCGCTCGCAGTGCAGGATAATTCTAATATCTATCCACATCGCGCAATGCTCGCTTCGCTCGCAGTGCAGGCTCGCTTCGCTCAAGGCAATGAATATTCCAGAACGACCAATCAGAATGCTCACCCAGCCAACCAATCAGAACGCTTGAAGGTAACCAATGAGAACATCACAGCCAAGCAATCAGAACGCTCGAACGCTTGAAGGTAACCAATCATAACGCTCACATAGCCAACCAATGAGAACGCTTGAATGTAACAGACATACAGAGGAAGGATTTTAATATTATAGATAGAAGATAACGCATTTTTCTTTTTTTCACAATCTGAGTCTTTTTCTCATTATTTCGGTGATTGTCACACGTAAAATTCCATTACAATTATATAGAGTGTCTATGCAATACATTTGTTTACAAAAATCGGATATGAATTTACAAATTTTTCTCGAACCTTTTTATGTTTAAATCTAACTTCTTTACGAGGCGGCAAATTCTGCGACCGCCCCGGGTGGCTTAAAGCCTTGGTACAGCGCTGCTTTAGGGAGAAGGTTCGTACCATCACAGAGAAAGACAGAGACTTGAGGTAATCATCCATAGAAATATCATGAATCCATCTCAACAATGTATGGAGGCAGCAAAAAATGGCAGCATAATGTTTGGAATAATGTGAAAAGAACAATAGTGAATCAAGACAAAGAGATAATCGTAAACCTATATAAATCACTAGTAAAGTCTCATCTAGAATACTGTGTTCAAGCATGGAATCCATTCTTGAAAAAAAGATATAGAGCTTTCAGAAAAAGTGCAAAGACGAGCAACAAAGATGGTCAATGGATGTCATAAGTTAATATAAGAAAAAATACTTCAATATTGTGGATTGACATTAGAAAGGTGAAAATAGAGGGGGAACTGATAGAAACATACAAAATAATGACTGGAAAAGCAGTATGCAATACATATCGATTTTTTTACATTGGCACACTATAGCAGCACAAGAAGCCACACATGCAACTTGTTTAAACAGAGGGTGGGTCCAAGAAAAAATTATTTAGTGCAAGGGTTGTGGACAAATGAAACAGTTTGAATGAGGTGGGAGTGACAGCTGAAACAGTAGACGGATTCAAAGGCTATTTCGGAAAACTAGGTTATTGAATGTGGAGAGTTACCACAGTGGCTTCACACAGGCTTACTTAGCCTCCTAAACCACTTTAAATCATATTATTATTATTATTATTATTATTATTATTATTATTATTATTAACTTTTCTATTTCAACAAATATCTGTAACGATACAAAGCTTCAACGCCATCACGAGAAACGTTTGCTCGTCTCCAACCGAACGACAACTGGCACACAGAGACACAGACTGACTGACGTCGTCGGTGACTGTAATGTCGCGAATTGAGAAACATTGGCAATTACTTAGTACACCACCTTCTTGACAGGATCTAACGTCAAAGCAGGAGAGGCCAGAGAGTGGATAGTGATTATGGGTCCGGGAGCCACACTCTAATGGCAACAGACAGATAGACGGACAGAGGGGATATGAGGAGATACTACTCAGTTCTCATAGGGTCCCAAAGTGTTCGAGCGAGGAGGGGAGTCAGTAAGTGAAAACAAACACCGATCAAAGAAGAAGAAGTCAAGACTATTAGATTACAACAGCAGGTCTATGAAGACAACGACAATGGTCACTACGAAGACAACGACGATAGCAACTACTATTCAAGAAAAAACACATGAAGGCATTTGCAGTTGACTTTATGGATAGGCAGATGCGGAGACAGACAAAGGGTAGGAAAAAGTCAGGAGTCATTGCAACAGGGCATCAAAAGCTCTCCTATCAAAATACTTATTACAGCGCTATAAAAAGCAGTTCGCAATCCCTCAGTGAATGAATGAACAGCCAGCCTCTGTCTGCTCTCCTCACATCCCCCTTCCCATAAACATATACTCACCGCAGAGCGACACGGACAGATTCTATCGCGATCTATGGGATCATGGTATGATTGCTCTGTAAATTAAATCCTCTAGTTCTATAGTTAATGTTCCTTGAATACGTGGGGGGAGGTTGAATGGAATCAGAGGTCACGGTGTCCTCGATAACCCCTGTGTTCTAATCAGAGACCACTGCGCTGGAAAGTTCCATTTCGGGAGAAACGCAGAGACTTTTAACAAATCACGAGACGACGCTATGCATGCGAAGACAGAGATCGCTTTCTTTCAGCTCTTCTCTATTGAAAGGTCAGATTCCAAAAGAGAAGAATCTCATTTGTCAACAGCCTTACTACCTCCCTGTCTTAATCCTTTTCTTTCTGGTCTGGTCTCTTCTAACTTTTCCACATTCTATTCCTTCTGCATAGCGTCCAATAGTGCCACTGTGGCTACTGCCCAATGGGTATTTAATGATCTTCAAGTTCAGGGCCTGTCTCGTGCTTAAAAAACAATAATCTTTCCTGCATAAAAATAACTTTCAAATTTGTCTTTGATCAAATCACTCTGATCTTAAACCTCTCCCTTCATAGACTCCTCTCTTAACGTATCGCGTTCCACCGCCAATGGACATACACTGCTAAAGTACACGTATCAACAGCATGTATAAAAGGTAGAGAGGGGGAGAGATACAAACAGACAGACAGACCGAGACTTTGGGACAAGGTGAGACAGAACAAATAAAAATGATCAACAATCAACAAACACTTATAACTTAAGCAGCAGTAAATATAGTAGTAGTAAGTAGTAGAGTAGTAGTAGTAGTAGTAGTAGTAGTAGTAGTAGTAGTAGTAGTAGTAGTAGTAGTAGTAGTAGTAGTAGTAGTAGTAAGTAGTAGTAGTAAGTAGTATTGGTAGTGGTGGTGGTGTGTTGTGGTGGTGGTAGTAGGAGCATCGGCAGTAGAAATAGTAGGAATAATATTATTAGTAGATGTGAAGTACTGTATAAGTAGTACCGGCAGTAGCCATGCAACCACTGGTTATTATCAAGTACGGCACTGATATTTCTACTACTTGTGGCGATACAAGTACTGTTAATATTGTAGTAGTGTAAGTAGTGCAGTGATGTTGGTGTCTTGCCTGCTTTGCATGGATCTGCCGGAGGAGAAAGACTGGAGGGAGTGTGAGAAGTAATTCCGAGTGGGAGATCTCTCCCGGTCGTCTTCGATGCGGCGACGGTGGCGGCGGCGGCGGCGGCGTCTTCGTCGCTTCCTTTGACTTCGACTGAGGAGCCACGAAATGCGTCCGCAGATTGCGTCGATATGAAGAGCAGCAATGAAAGACAACTGCACAGAGCGACAGAAGTGACGCTCCGCCGACCTCCGTAGCAGCCTCTAATTAACCCGACGACCGGCATATTCCCACTTCCGCTCAAACCGGAGTTTCTTCCTAAAATCTACAACATTAATCGAAAACAACAATAAAAGCTACAATATCTCCAAAGTTTTCTTACCACCTGAAAAGTTTCCAGGAATTTCAGATTAGTCAAATCAAAGAGAACTCGCATACCTTGTTTACCCTGCGTCGTCTTAGCAAGAGTCTCTTGAAGAAAATCAGTTTCCAATGAATTCATTCAAAATGGACTTCCTTTGTCGAATTTTGCGAATGATTGATCATCGCCTGATGAACAACAAAGGTTCCAGATTTCTTAATTTTCTGTAAATCTTTAATCCGAACAATTAGGAAAGAGACGGAGACGCCGTCAGTGGTTGCCTTCCTCGTCTCTTGTCTTCCTTTGCTGTGGACATTCTCATCTTCAATGCGACCATCTGTCTCGCAGTCTACATTTCCTCTGGAGGCGACGACGAAATATTGAAATAATGGAGCAGTAAAGTTGTTTCTTCTATAATATACGCACGGAGTGGGTTCACGCAGCTACGATGGCCAGGCACCAGAGCAGATACACTCTCTCTCTCTCTCTCTCTCTCTCTCTCTCTCTCTCTCTCTCTCTCTCTCTCTCTCTCTCTCTCTCTCTCTGTCTCAACTGTACTGCACCAAATAAGTGACACGCGGTCGTTAGCTGAACGACACTATTTTCGCGCTGGTGGCCGCCGAGTCGATGAGTGAGGCTGTGGTGCAGAAGGGGCGCTGTAGGAGCAGAGCCTGCCTCTTAGCCTATCGGCTCTCTGGCTCAGAAGCAGCTGCACTTTCACACAAAGCAGAACGACCCACTCTGCCACAGCTGCACAACACAGCCTTTAAACTCACTTTATCAGTCTAACTCCAAATGTTGAAGAAAATTAGGATAAAGGATCCAGTTTCCAAGGAATTAAAAATGCTAGACGATTTTGGTTCTTAACAAAAGCAGACTGCAAATTCTACTATAAAAAATAACCACTCAAAACATGATTCAGTCAAAAATAGCGTTAGGCCTACGTACTTTATGGACGACCTCATTGGTAGTGAATAGCTTACGGATCAATGTAATGAGAAATGTCAATGCTACAGCGGCTGGGCTCTTGAGATCAATTGCCTCCAAATGAAAATAGATTGGAATCAAGCAAATGCACAGTTTTCTGTCGATATTCAATTTCTAGCATTTCATGTTTTGTGAATCAAAGAATTGCTCAGGACAGGAGTCTGTTAATCTGCATCCGATTTCAGAACTAATTTAAACCAGTGACTTTTAAGATCACCCAATTAACTCATGGACTGGTGATGCTGAAAACGATTAGGGCCTACTTCCAAACTACAGTGTATCCACCAATTTGAGTGTAGGTACAGACAATGAAAGTTATAACAACAATAAAAATTTGTTTCATATTGGAAAGGCCTTGCGTCATGGTTTCGAACGATGTGGAGAAAATCTTCTTCTTTCTTTCCTTCCGTCTTTCCCTATTGGGTTGGACGATGGGCCTGAATGAGTTCCTTCCACTTCTGTCTGTCTCTTGCTGCTCTGGTCAATTGGATTAAGTTCATTTGCATTTCTTATGCATCCTCTTTTAAGTTTTCTATCCATGTTTTTCTTGGTCTTCCTTTTCTCCTTTTCCCTTCAACATAGTTGTATAGTGCTTTCTTTGGTAGTCTTTCTTCCTTCATTCTTTCAACATGACCAAACCATTTCAGTCTTTGTTTCTGTATTGATTCAAGTATTGTTTCTTTTTGCTCTGTCTCTTCTCTGATCATCATATTGTTTCTTATTCTTTGTCTTCTGCTTACTCCTGCTATTCCTCTTAACCAGTTCATTTCTGCAGTCATTAATCTTCTTTCGTCTTTCTTCTTTATGGTCCAGCATTCTGATCCATATAATAGTATTGGTTTGAGGGGGAAGGTAAGTACTACCAATGACAGTACATCTAACAAATTAGACACTGAGGAGGGTGGGAAGAAAATGTGTGCGGAGACCGTTGAACGACCATTGATCAGTCGGTGGTGGTTGATCATTTAGATAAAGCTTCTTGAGACTTGACATCTGGAAACCGAATGGAAAAGAAGGTATCTGATGAGAGGCTGGGGATTCAAATTGGCCTTACACTACACTCGACAGCCTCGTAGCGTAGGCCATACGCACTAATTACCCAGCCACACAACGCATTTTGGAGGGAGGCCAGCTATACTGTAGGTAGGCCACATATTTTTTCGGGTAGGCCAGCCACAGTGTAGGCCACGTAATTTTTTTGGGTAGGCCAGACAAAGTTTTGGGTAGGCCATGGCCTACCCGGCCTAGGTCTAGAACCGCCTCTGTTTATGATACAAAATCTTTTATACTGGAATCTCTAATTTAGTGGCAAATCCGACACTTCTTTTGTTTGCACAAGTAGTAAATATCTGCTCCGATGTTGGAAGTCGCAATTCTTAGCGTTGCTCCCAAATGTTCATCTGCGAGGGAAGATCCTGAGCCTGGTTTTGCATTTTTCATTCTTGAAACCAGCCGCTGACAGCAGTAGGTGCTTCCAAACAAAGCAATGACCTTCCTAATCTTAGCATCTTGTGACAAATTTGGATAAGCCTAATTGTCTGGGAATGTCTGCTGAAACATAACGCCTGTAAAAGGGTAGGCGAAATAAGGTCATGTTCAGAGAAAACATTTTTCAGGTCACTGTCATTTTTAATTTCAATTAGTTCCATTTGCTATTTAGCAGCAGCAGTTAGGCCTAATAGAGCAACTGTGAATGGAATGCTCAAATTACTAATAAAATAATAATGTTTTTTTAAATCCTAAAATATCAGCTTAACATTTTCAATCAGTTTCAGAATTAATTCAGAATACCTATCATGCTGCACTATGTTTGTAAGCCTTGTGGAAAGAATTGATAAGTGTAATTTTTCTGAGCAGGCCATTTCTGCTAATTTCTCCAAGCAATATTTAACAAACTCAACCATCTGAAAACGCCTTTCTTCACTTAGCTACTGCTTCGCAGTGCTACTAAGAAGCAGATCTTTGTCACTGCTTCGGAATTCTGTCTTGCTATATTGAAGACTAATTGCTTTCCGACAGTACCTTGTTTCAAAGAATTTATCCGATCCGTACGAGTTGACCAACAATGCTGTAGATTCACAGACTATGAATTACCTTGATATATGTAATGTCAGCAATTGATAGATGATGATGATGATGATGATGATGATGATGATGATGATGATGATGATGATGATGATGATGATGATGATGATGATGATGATGATGATGATGATGATGATGATGATGGTGATGATGATAATGCACTGGTGGCGCACTGAACTTTAGAAAAATTGTGATGAGCAAAAAAGGTTCTCAACTAATATGTGTGTGTGTGTGGGTCCCTGTTCCACGTAACATGTGGAACATGCCTAAATTATGCTATATACGCCACTGGACTTGGTTATGATGATGACGATGCTTTGTCAATGGTAAATAGCATCAGAAAGTAAACTGATGTTGTCTTAAAGCCATTAGAACTCTAGATTCCAAGAAAATTCATTAATTCCGTCAGATTAACAATGCAGTAGAAACAATAAAATCTTGTCATGATTCATGAACAAACCTAAACAATATAAAATACTTTAAAAGGTTGCAACGTTAACGGTTTATCGTGTCATCCTGTCTGCATTTGTCGTCTTGTCCTATGGGGACAATTTCTCTAGAGACTCCTTACCCACTAGAGACAGCAACATTGGATAGCACTTTAAGAGCACAAAAGGTTACATGTTCATTTATTTTCATGTCATGGTACTGTAACAGTGTGCTTCGTATAGATCCCTGCCATAATAAGCTCCTCAGATTCTGAAAGAATGAACAGTCTAAAATGATGAGACTCTGTTATTTGAATCCGGCAGTTTCCGGCGAAATGTTAACACTCCATTTTTGCTGGAACAAAGTGAAACAGAGCAGCATAAATTGCCAACAATAAACTGAACTGATCTTCTACAAATAAACCTAAAATTGCAGTCTGATTTCCTCCATCCTAGCTTATTTTAAAAGTCGACATTGGACTTGAACATCTACATCATAGCCAGTGTTGTTAAGTATCTAAGATACTTGTATCTAGATACGTATCTTAGATACAAAAAAGTATCTTGTATCTTGTATCAAGATACATTTTTAAAAGTATCTAGTATCAGTATCTTAGATACAAACAAAGTGTATCTGTTTCTTTATTTTAAAATTAGATACAAGATACTTTTAAACTCTCAATAGAGGTTGACTATAGTCTATAGTGGATATTTCAAATATTTCAAATATATACTTTACGAGATTTTATGAAAATTTACGAGATTTTACTTACTTGCTTACTTAAAGTATCTATGGTTGTAGATTTGTGTAGCATATATGACCTGGATATATTTAGCAAAATGGCCGATAATGATAATCAACATGTGCCTGTGATATTAGATGGAAAATATTTCAAAATAGTTAGTGTAGAAGATGGCAAAGTTCTCGCAAAATGTGTAAATTGTGTCAATAAGACTATTTCTGGAGGATTTGCATCAACGTCAAATTTTAAGCTGCATTTCAAATATACTTTAAGCTACATTAATTTTAGGCCCTTGAGTCATATTAAGAGATATAATTTGATTAATATGACAACCTCTTTGGTTGTAAATTTGCATTGCATCTATGACTTTTTTCCATACTAGGTTTACTTTGAAACAAACTCTTCTTGGATATTTTTCCTCAATACTAACTTCTAAAAAAAGTATCTTAAAAAGTATCTTGTATCTAGATACTTTCTATTTGTATTTGTATCTTGATACTTTTGATTTCATGTATCTAGTATCAGTATCTTTGATACATTTCCTCACATGTATCTGTATCTAAGATACATTTGAAAAGTATCTTTAACAGCACTGATCATAGCGGACATAGCCTATGAATCACGCAAGGAAACCTCTCATTTAGCAGTTCATAATTTAGTTACAAATACAAAATCAGGCGGCATAAACTGAAAAACCAAAATGAATTATTTTGGCACAGATTGCAAGTGAAGATATGCTAATTACAAATGCATTCATCACCACATCATCATCATTATCATCGAAAATGACAGTAGGTATTAGCATCTTGACATCATCAAATCAACATATTAATCAATCTCTTAGCTTAATCATTCAATTATTAGATTATTTCTTTAGTATCTATCAAATAGGATGTCATTTTTAGGTTAATTTTAAACATATAAATATTTTATATATTGGTTAGACATTTGGAGAGGCTATTCCAAGTACAAGGTCCAAACCATTTGATGGTAAATAATCTCATGTTAGTATGAGCATGAGGAACAAAAAATTTTTTTTGGCTTCTTATCTAATAGGCATCTAATTTATTTATAATTTAAATTTGAGTTTTCCATTCAATTTTCAGCCGTAAAACAAATATTTCAACTTCCGGCAATGATGACAAAATAATTGAGACCTAGGTGGTCCTTGCCCACCTCTCCCTGTCACAAACTGTCACACTTTCTTAGATCCCTCCACCCTCAAGCACGATGTACTTTATGGATGGCCCATAACAGAGTCTACAAGCAACAATTACTGAATTAAATATAGTAAAAGACAATCCAGAGTCAAGTGGATTTCATCTGACAAAACACAGCTTCTATAGTTTCTAATATTACCTGAGAATTAATTCTTCGTTTTGGAGAAGGTCTCATGACTCCTGCCGACTCTCCCAACATGTGATGATAGCTGACAGACTGATTCAAAGAAGGAAGAAACAGTTCATCCTTTGGCAATGAAACCACTCTTTGGCTGAACATCAGAATAACAGACTAAAAGCTTTATCAAACACTTCATCACACACACACACACACACACACACACACACACACACACACACACACACACACACACACCCGCCTCGCCTCCTAACGGCACAGAAGTTATTAACTCAATTTCTGATCAAAGAGGCTAAATGTCGCACTCTGCTTGGTGTCAATTTGAACAGCTTCTTGAGACCATTAGTTAATTGTGGTTGGTTGTAGGCCTATGTCATTCATATGATCAGCAACAGTAACACTTGGAATGAATAATCTGAGAGGAGGAAATGAAACACCTTAAACCCAAATACAAAGTAGATTTTGTCATTGGAGCAGCAGCCACAAGTGTCTGGAAAACCGTTCAAGGTGGTTCACATGGTAAAGTAAAGCATTACACTGACATGCAGGGACATGACTTAGAGCAGTGCTTCCCAACGTGGGACGCAGGCCACAGCTGTGGGACATGGACAAATTTAGGTAGGGCGTGCAAGTTCAGCCAGGTCAGTTCAGAGCAGTCACGAGACCTTAAATAATCTTTATTTTGGGTAAAACTTTTGCAAAACGTTTTGAACTTTCTACATTTTCTTAATTTTATGGTAAAATTTCTTCATAAACATCAAGTGACGATTTTTTGCTTGTCATGACTTTTTGAGCAGTATCAACCCATTTCTATTCTACAATTTTAACCTCCCACAGCGCTATCATATTCGTTATAAGATAAGTCTAAATTGATTGCAGACCCCTACGGATCGCCGGACCCTGGGGCCTGGGCAATGTGGGCATTTGTCCCATTCCCCGGCCTCTTGGCAGGACTGCCCATTACTAACTGGACAAATTTCACTACTAAGAATAGAATTAAATAAAATTAAAGTTAGGAGTTAGAATGCAAATAAAAATGTGAAAAAAACAATTACTAAAAATTCTAAAGGCACATATTTATATATGTTATATGTTACTGTGCATATGGAATGCACTACGTGCTGAGTATATGTACAACTATTTAACTAGTCATTAGGCTTACTCTGCTGTGCATTACAATCATAGTGGGAGGTCCTTGGTGGGGCATACACTTCTTTAGCACACAACTAAAAAAAAGGTTGGGAAACAGACTTAGAGGCTAAATTATTGGATAGCATTCATTTTTGGACACTCATTCTTCTGACTTCTTTACTGTTTTATCATTTCCCGCGATGAGCTTTATAACAATAGAAGAGATCCTGTCGCGATTACTGATATTGACAGAAAATCTATCACATTCAACTAAACTACTAATGAATGTGAGACTTACAGCTTTCTTGTCCCTCTCAGTGACTGCCGTTGACTCTCCGTTAGACCAGTGACAGCTTCATAGTTGTCATCTATGGGAAGATAGGACCTGGCCAGAAGATAGGAGTCCGGCGTCCACTTGTGAGTGTAAAGAACTTCACGTAGATCGGTCTTCATTTTCTTCAACTGAAATCAAACTTTACGAACTCATCATACAGAGTCAATGAAGCAACAGACATTCTAGTCTCACACTTACACTACTCTTCCATTTAACGCCCTATCATGTTTGTCTATTTACTGTTTTCATGTCTACAGTAACATGATCTTGGTAATTTCTTGTGCCTCGAGTTGTTTGGACAGTTGTAAAACCAGTCTTAAAACCATAAACAGCCCAAAGCTTTCAATTTTACAGTCTGCATTAAATACTGCAATCTCATCTACTGTCTGAAATGCTTTTGAGCATTAATTATTGGGTTTCCAGATCGTGTTATAATATTCCTGCAATAGTTGTGAATCTGAAGATGACAGTAAGAGCCTGTAACTGCCTGTATGAGGGGAACTTACCTCAGACGATTGCAACTGATTTTCCTCAGCCAGATGTCTTATCATGACCTCACATTCATTAATTGCTGGAGCTCTCAACCTATGTCTGTCGACCTGCATTGGACCAATAGAAGCAATGGTTGGACCAATCTTTGCTCTTCCAGGTAGTCTTGGCGTCAGCGGAGGATGGGGTATTAACATCGGTGACAAGTTTCCTTTGGAACCAACCGTAAGGCTGAAACAAATTCAGTCAAACATAACTGATAGACTCTTTCAGCCAAAAGCATCATTTATAGAATGGTGGTGACAGCTGTATTACACTGGATTTACAGAAATTTCCATAGAAAGTTATTTTATCTCTGGCTGATGTGTGTTTCTAAGTGACGATCAATGCATCAGAGTGCAGCATTGATGTCTGTAAATTTACTCTGCGTATATATTGAGCCGCAGCTGTGTGGCTGGATTCACTTAGCCAGACACAGGAATTGACTTACGCCTGAGACAGACAAACATTTCCTAGTTCTTCCCTGAGTTGAGCGCTTCGACATTTTTCCTTTTCTAACAAGTTTTTCAGCTGTGCCACTTCCTCCAGTAACAGTGTTGCTTCCACCTTTTCCACTTTACTACCTTTACCTGCATAAGAGAAAATTAAAAGTACAAAACAAGGCCAGAGTTAGCAAATGACAGAGTGCAATGTAGTATAATGCAGTGGTTCTCAGACCCTTTTGCTGTATGGCCCACATCTGAAATTCAAAAAAATTTTGAGGCCCACTTGTTAAATTCGGGCTTAAGGCCTTTATGTCAGATAATAAGGCTTTGTTTGGGTTTGAATTGACTTACGCCTGAGACAGACAAACATTTCCTAGTTCTTCCCTGAGTTGAGCGCTTCGACATTTTCCATTACCCCAAACCTAATATAAGAGTATATCCCAAATTACATTTTGGAGCATATTTAGTTTTCTTGCAAGCATCAAATTTAGCGTTGTCCTGATCATAACCACTTTTGCCGCCACTACTATCTGTTTCTTGGTTGGTGCGAAGTCGAAGGCTTACATTTCACAAATTGATCCAACTCAGGATCTAAATTTCAAAGTCAAAAGTAATTGAAGTCAGCTCTAAACAATAGAGAAAAACTTTCTGTAAATGCATTTAAAGCGACAACAAAATATGCATTTATTTTATTAAATCAGTTACAATGCCAGAAAGCAGCTTCCGGTTACATCACGGTCAAGTAACTGTGAAGTAAGTAAGCAACAAAACATGCGCTACTTATCTTTAAAAATAAGGTTAATCTTCAAAATTCCTTAATAGTTAATGAGAACATTAATCATTAATATTGGCAGTCCAATAAATGACACAAAGCATCACTCTAAGACTCAAAAATCTGGCGGCTTGCATCGGCATGATCTGCTGCAATCAGTGCGTAAAAATGTGGATTATCGTCTTATTTCCTCTGACTTTTGGTGGATCAATTTTATCAGGCCCCTGTCGACGGGTCTAATAAGATTAATCCTGACATTTTGTCTAATTTTTTGTACTGCTTTAATATTTCAGTGCAGCCCACCACATTCCCTGCCAGGGCCAACCTTTGGGCCATGGCCAATGAGTTGAGAACCACTGGTCTAATGCAATTTTGACTTGGATACTGGATAGTATTTTTGCAACTTTTAAGAGACTTTAAGAGTGCAAGTCTTATGATGACAAATGGGATTTCAAATAAAAGTTGAATTTTGATGCATGTACTGAAATGCTAACTACACTTTCTAACTACACTTTCTTGCAAATCAGTTTGTCTACTGGTAGTCATCCTATCAAACGGCCATGTGCTATGTTCAATTAAATGCTATTACTATTTATACAAGGACGCAATTTATGAAACTATGCAGTGCTAAATACAAGAAGATGGCTGTCTTCAGCAACTTAAAATTTCAATTAATGCACAGAAATTGTCAAATAACATGCAAAAATCTTTGCAGAAATAAAAATTTGAAACAAACATATTTTAGAATATATTCATTTTCTGATTAAATGCTAAAACAGAGTTAAACCTTTCTTTGCAGTAACTTCACTCTCATTTGCTGTAGCTAAAACGTCGTCACTCTGAACTATGAGTTCTTTGTTTTCAGATGTTCTTGTCAACAACTGATTCTCTGCGAATGCTCAAACAAGCGACAACAAACATCAAGAAAATGCAAGTACAGTTATTATCAAACAGGAAAGAGTAATCAATAGGCCCCTACATAAGGACACAGCTTAAATCAGAAGAGAAACAGTTACTTATTCTGGTTTTCAAATAAATATTTTAGATTTAAAATAAGCAATTTGATAATGACAACTAAATTGAAAGAATGCTTATAAGCAAAAATGCAAAAGCTTCATTCAGTTTCCTTTATAAAGAAAACTGCAATAAGCAAAATTTTAAAAATTATCAATCTGTTAATAAAACTTACTAATATTATTTTCAGGATTTGTTTTTTGATCGCTCTCCTCAACATTTTTGTTCAGCGATTGAAACATTACAATTTTGAATTGCAAATCTAAAATGAAAGAGCAGATAGAAATTAATTCAGGAGATGACATAAGTTTTAAATCAAACAACACAGCCACAAGAGAAGCCACAATTGAATTCATATAAACCATAATTAGCATTATCTTAAATTTGGCTGAAAAAGAAGGACCAAAAATTTTAATTGCAGATGGTTTTAATCATCACTAGCTGCTCAGATACAATTAAATTTCTTACTAATCCTTTTGCCCAGTAAGGCTGATATTTTGGCTTCATAACCCATTGGTTATATGGATGGCAGTGGTCTAAGGGTTAAAATTTAGATTAGTACAAAATTAATATTCAACATTCACATAGAGATGTCCATAAAAATATGTAATCACTTATTTGTCAAATATTAGTTCTTAAATGTTTATATACAAATTACATACAATTTGGAATTCAATAACTTAAACCAATGAATGCTCAAGAACAAAATAAGGACACAAGAGACAAAGCAAATCAGATATTACAATATTTAGGGGCATGGTGGAGTATATGGGACATGGTGTAGTAAAGTGGTAGCAGAGGGCATGATGGAGTAGTGGTAGGATTCTTGACATGCAACCAGAAGGTAGCAGGTTTGAATCTAGACCTGTAGCAACCTTTGGTAAATTCTCACCCCTTAATTGCTCTGCAACTACGATTCTGCATTTTGTGAATTACTTAATTGTGTGTTAAAAAAAATAATAATAATATCAGAGGTGTGGTTCTCCTGAACAACTGTAAACCTTATTGTTATTGTTCTTTATTATTATTATTATTATTATTATTATTATTATTATTATTATTATTATTATTATTATTATTATTATTATTATTACTACTACTACTACTACTTATTATTATAATGATTATTATTATTATTATTATTACTATGATGATGATGATGATGATGATGATTATTATTATTATTATTATTATTATTATTATTATTATTATTATTATTATTATAGAACAGATCATAAGATAACAATAATAAGAAAAAGAAATGCTACAAGTCTATCAATAATGAACACACATGGCAAACAGGCATACTGGACGGACTGGAACTGTCTCTGTCTTAGCATGGTTCTAAGTGGCTTACGAGGCATTACTGCCTGTGTGAAAGCCACCAGGGCCACTAACGGGACTTGAATCTGCTCCATCAGCCTGCCACTCCAGCGCATAACCCACTCTGCCATCTTTCGCCCCTTCATATCATAAATGACCCATTTTGTGTTGGTGGTACATGAAAATGTTGCAGAGCATTTTAAACAAAAACAATGATAAAACAAGTGACATTTGATGACGACAATTAAGATCACCAGCATAACTTCCGAATGTTATTTTACATCAACTTACTCCAAATACTATTCTTGATCATCAATTTTTGCAGAAGCTGCAAACAAACCAAGACTAAAAATTCAGTTAATATATCTGTCAAGCATGGAATTCTGCACTGAAACAAATGACCCACCATTTTGGGCAAAATAAATTCTGATAATTACACCGTCCTTGAATTCAGAAAATTTATCTTAATGGGTAATTAACTGTAAAAACGTTGTCATATTATCTGAGGTAGCAAACCACTATGGTCAAAGATAAGAAGAAGATGAAGAAGGCAATATAACAGTCCAGACGATATGTAGAAACCATGTATTTAGCAGATCATCAAAAAATTGATTATTGAAACAGAGAAAACAGTTGACAAGAGACGTCCTATGGCCAACCGACCTTGAGTCTGTCGTTTCAAGAAGTCCACTTCGTCGTGAAGTGACCTGAGGACATCTCGATGCTGCTGTTTCAACAACGACAACATGCTTTCCAGCAACTGAACCTTCTTCGGAAAGTCTACCGTCGACTCAACAGTCCCTTGAATCGGTTCCTCCACACTTGGTATTGTCAATCCAGCTGACGAAGTGGTTGCGTCGTCTCTGTTGAAGGGCTTCGGGTAGCGAACACGGTCAAGGTTGTTGACCCGCGACCATTGAGGCAGATTGTTCATCGGCAGAAGAGTGCCCGTCGCCCTCGGCGGCGGCGGCGGGCGGCTGTCTAAGGTCCAGCATCGCCTGATCGCCCATCGCCGCTGCCGCTACAGACTCGGCGTCTCTCCTCTGTGACTGTCGGTCCTTAGAGGACGACGACAGCGCCCAGATGCTTCGTCCTATTTCGAGCAGACAACATGTGGCTCGGCTACGACCAAGCCATCAACCGCAGCCGTCGCCATCTTGCATTCCTGATTGCCATGGCAACCGCAAAGAGCTGAGAGGTTGCAATTTATTCGGAGGTGTTCTTCTATCTCTTGACCGCCTGCGGAACTAGGCGCTTGGGGGAGGGCGAATTAAGTGAGAGCATAGCCAACTGTCTGAAGACCATTGACTGACGTGAAGTGTTTTAATTATTAACTTTAGTGAGTAAGTTGAAAACGCCAAGACTTCCTCCTAAGGATATTATGCTAATGAAAGCACGACATCTACCGATTATCTCTAAAACGTTTAGGGACGCTATAGTCGAGGAAAAGATCAAGGATCTGGAAGGAATAAAGATTGGCGGAAACAATATCAATAACAAGATTTGCTGACGACACAACACTTTTAGCATTCTCAGAAAAGGAGCTGCAGAGATTAGTGGACAAACTGGCAGAAGCGAGTGAAGGCAAAGGACTGAAAATCAATGCAAGAAAGACGTTACTATGGTATAGTCACCAAAAGCAAAGAAGTGCCCAAATGCAGGATTCTATTAAACGGAAGAGAAATAGAGCAAGTGCGCATATCAAATACTTAATTGGGAAGCATTATCACAAGTGATGGAAGAAGCGACAAAGACATCACGACAAGAATCGGAATGGAAAATCTGCTTTCATGGAAATGAAACAGATATTAAGTAACAAGCAATTTATCCTGGACAGAGAGACACCCAAGAGCTTCCCGGGACATTGGGAAATATCAGCTAGAGTAATAGCCATCAAAGTACAAACAAAACCATGTAACATATAAAGGTAATACAGGTGTACGCTGCAACCACAGAACATGGGAAGGAAGACGTAAATAAATCTTATGAAGAAGTAGAACAGGCAAAGAGCATAAAGGCCTATGCAGATCACAGGAAGTGCTAATAACGGTAGTTTGGAAGAAATATTTCTCACCATAACCACATCATGAGTTAATTATATCTCTTCCAATATTAGGCTAGGAAGAGGGTTTCTACGTAGAATACTATTTCACCTTAATGAGTCTTTGTAGAACTACGATTTATTACACTCCGTCCTCATGCAGGCGCAAAGCGCGACCAAAGACGTTTACCAGTTAAGAACAGGGCGCGATTTGCGGGGGAAGGGGGAATCTTCCCCCCACTGCCCAACTGCATCCCCATACTGCTACATCCCCCACCACTACATCCCCCCACTGCTACAGTTTCCAACAACTACATCCCCTCCAAGCTCGACATATCCCCCCACCACTGCTCCAGGTCACAAATCGCACCCTGGTTAAGAAGGTGCCTCTGAGGGATGGGAGAATGCGGAGGAGTTGTGTACCTATAGCTCACTAATTAGTACCAAGTGCGTCTCACCTGCTTTGTACTATGACCCACTATATATGGTCAACAAGGCAGCGGCTCGACTGTAGGCGTTTGTTCTGCATAGATGTCGAGTTGTCGAGTTGTGAGGGATTTTGCGTCTAAGACTGTGGAGTGTAAATCAAGCGAAAGAGATTCGATGGATGTTAACTATTGCTGTTTCTTCTTGCTCATTATTCGAACTTTTCGCTCACTAACAATCGTTGCCATTGTCTGTGCATCGGTTGTCGTTGTTGTTGCACTGGGGGTTGGTCCCGGTTTGGAATGAAGTTGCCGTAACATGGCTTCAGAGCATCGACCGTCAATATTAATGTTACGAGGAACAGAAGAGTTTGCAATCATTGTTTCTGTGGCACACAGGCCTATGGAAGTATCTATAGAACCCAATGGCACCGTGGTATCCAACCTCAGGTGATGAACAGCTAGTCGACTGTTTGGATTACGTTCTTTGTTTACTTTAAACAGACTCTTCTCCAGTGTTTAATCTAGACTCCTGGGCTCCGGGGCTGAAAAAGCCGAGGGGGAATTGACAAAGCCGGGGAAATTCTGCTAGGGAGCTACTGTTAGTCCATGTAGTATGCCAAAATTTTCGGGGGAATTTGAAATTTCCGTGGGGGAAAGGTCAATTTTCCCCCGGAAACGGCCTAGATTAAACACTGCTCTTCTCACCAATATTCGACTTCAATCGCAGAGAAAGAGACGGTGAGTAAAATAGTTCTTCTGCGGTAAAATAGGTCTTCTGTGTGAATACTGAATAGTAGTAATTCTTCACATAGGTCTATAACCGCCTGTACTTACAGGTTTATCTGTAAGGCTTAGGCCTATGACCGGGATCTTTTGCGGATTGATTTTGAAGTACCATCGATTGATACCCTTGGGTATTAGAACTGGTGCTATAGAAGTGCAATTATATTTATCTATGAAAGATTTCGCTTTAGATCGGCGAAAAAATAAACGCGGCAACAAAAGTCCTTAAATCAAAGCAGAATAAGAACTTCAACGCCTCTGATCCATCTTCACAAAAACTGATATGATTAGTATTACTACTCAGAGTCTCAGAGATATAAATATATATTAAATTGAAAAGCATCGTAATATTATAATAAAATAAATAAGAATTTAATATTTAAGTCAAATATTCAAAATATAAAAACACCATTGTGCTACCTTTCGCCATATCACGATTTTAATTTATAAGCAAGTGATTTTTTTGCCTCTCTATCGAATGAAACTGAACAATAGACGGTTTCTATTATAAAAATATTAACAATTCTATATATTACTTCAAACTAATATGGTTGGTATTACTACTTAGAGATGTAAATATATATATATTAAATTGAAGAGCATCGAAATATTATAATAAAATAAATAAGAATTTAATATTTAAGTTGAAAATTCAAAATATAAAATACCATGGTGCTACCTTTCGCAACGCTAGAACTTTGTTTTATAAGCAAGTGATTTTTCGCCATCTAGCGAATGAAACTGAACGAAAATCGGCATTCTTTTAAAATAAAATATAAGGATTCAAGATATTTACTTTAAACTAATGTGGGTTATATTAATAACCAGATATATATATATATATATACTAAATTGCACGGCATCCAATTGTTATGTTCAAATATTAAGTTCTGTAATATTTATGTTAAAAATCCAAAATATAAAAACCATGGTGCTACCTCTCGCATTGCTAGACCATTAACCTACAAGAGAAGTGATTTTGGCCATCTAGTGAATAAAACTGAACCAGAATCAGCTTTTTATTATAAAAGTATAAAGATTCAAGATATTTAGGCCTACTTTAAGCTAATATGGTTAGCATTACTATGCGGAGGTAAGGGGCGCAAACTCCACTATGTCCCTCATGTCTTGACAAGGGTAACTTTAGAGAAGGTCATGCCCTTATGGCTGTGGGCATGGGCGTTTCTTGGCTATAGTATTATAGGCTTACAGTTTTGTCAGTACTTCAGCTTTCGATGCCTTTGAGAGATGAGAGGCCATGTTTAATATTACATAAACTCGAGGTCTTCCACCGTAGATGCGTCAGCGGCGTTGCATCTGCCCTGTGGGGAGATTTATGGCGGTGAGGTGAGGCGTGGTTTAGGGGACATTGTGTGAGAAAATGTAATTTCTTTACACACTGAGATGCAAGACTTTGGGGTGAGATTATCCAGCCTGTATGCAACACTGTGCGTCAGATCCATTCTCAAGGCGTCGTGACTCGCGGAACGGCGAAAGACCGTTAATATCAAACGAAAGTTCGAAAACATCAAAGATATTGGGAACAGTGGCGGCTCTAGGGTTTGGCAAGTGGGGGGCCGTTGGGGTGGCAACTTCTAATCATGGGGGCCAACTATTTGCTGTTTAATGTATGTAGCATTAAGTATAGGGTCCCAACTGGGAGGGGCCACTGGGGGGGGGCAGACACGCAATAGGGGGGCACGGGCCCCCTGGCACTCCCCGGTGGAGCCGCCACTGATTGGGAACAATGGCAGAACACATTCAGTGCGATGGTTAACACAATTTCCGAAAGGAGTAGAAAGAGAGAGGAGGCAAAAAGGTCTTTTGCCAGGAAGCAATCACCGAGAAAGCACTGGTGCTAAGAACTGTAAGAATATGAGAGGCAGTGAACGAACCGATGCAGACGCTCTCAGTAAGGACTTTGCTAAGTTAATAGTAACATCGAAGCCCTGTAAACTCAATTTCAAGCTCATTTCCAATCAATACAACTGAAATCGCCTTCAATTGCTTTCCAGTCGTAGATCGTTTCATGTATTAGGTCTCATTTAACTGCACATCAGCGTAGTTTTAAGCGGAATTTAATAGATCAAAAGTAGAAACGGAGTTAGGCCGCCGATGTATGCTGGTAGAAACAATCTTCATTCAATGACCAAACTATAGCCATTGCCATTCACCATTTCCATAGCCACGCGTATCTTAAGGAAGGCTAAGCGTCGCTAAGAATACGCAGCTGCTGTTGTACTGCTTCCCAAAGTCCTCCGTATGCATCGTGAACTGGGACACAGCTTTTTGCCAACGCTTTGGTAAGTTGTCCCAACTAGTGTAATGCATTATTGAACGTTTCAAGAAATCCCACCACAAACTTTCCAAGTTTCCACCATGGGTGGGGAAGGGCTGAAAAGCCGAAGCCAAATGTTTTGCCCTATCACTGGTATCTGTCTCTACCAGTGTGGGCGGGGGTAAGATCTAACCCTTCGGCGATGTCATTAGCGCTAATGAACATGGCCGGAGCTAGCCATTCCGGCGCCCCCTGCAACTTCGAATTTGGCGCCCTCAGCGACTTATTTTTCTCGCGGACACATAACAATTAGGTCATGCACGGATACTCTATAGGGGCCTACAGTGGCGTAGCCAAGGGGGATTGGGGGTTAACCCCTCTGGCTGCCGACAAAAAATATAATGCATGAGTTTCTATGCAATTTTTAATTTTTTACACGATTTGTGCAAAAACCCCTTGGCTATAGAATTTAACGGTTTAAGAGATGAGGACCTCTTTTTTGCTTGCCAAGTAAAAATAGAGGACATAACCTTTTTTGTCAAGATTTTTCCAAGGTTGGTCACGGTCAAAACCAAAAACCAACCCCCCAGGGCCTCCGAGAGGGGGTAGGGGGCAACTGCACATGGGCCCGGCGGTCTGGAGGGGGCCCGGGCCGATGATGAATATCTATAATTAACAATAAAATGAGTAATAACACTAAAGAATGGTTAAGAAGTTAGCTCAGCACAGGGGCCCGGCGAGCGCACAAGGGGGCCCGGGACACAATGCTACTAAAGAAAAAAAGGTCAACACTTCATAAACGGCTGACAAGCAAAAAAAAGGTCGTCAAGAAATTTTATAAACCCGCTTCTGCCCAGGGGCCAATTTCTCTCGAAAATCCCCCACTTCAGAAAATCCTGGCTACGCCACCGGGGCCTACGCTGAATATAGTATAAATATTTAAAACTAATAACTATGTACAAACGGAAACGGGTTTCTTCATTATATTATTGCGCATCACTGATCTAGACCTTGGAAGCCGATATAGACATGGGCGCCCACACACTGGGGCAAAAGTGGCAATGTGCAAAGAAATTTTTTGCAACTACGGTGTAATAATGTATTTTGGATTTAACCAATATTTTCACCATAAACCGCTACCTAAATAAAGAGTAACACTAATAATAGCACCTGATTTTGTTATAGTTTGCCTGGCATTCTGGCAATGTTTTAGAATGGTCAAATTTTAAGCCTACATTTAAAAACCTTGCCAAAACACTAACCGTGACCATTGTGTTTTGCCCCTTGGAAAAATTTCTGTGGACACCCGTGTCTATAGACACTTCAACTACAGCGTACTTTGTCTTGACTCTCTTGAAGGTCTAAAGTCATGAGCACACCGACGCCAGGAAGCCTGCATGATGGTGGGCAGAGGCTGGCCACACTATATGTGTAGTATGCCAGCCGGATTGCTGCGCCCCTAACTGCTGGCGCCCCTGCCTTGCGGAGTGGGTCGCTCCGGTTCTGTCACCAACCCATCTGAGTTGGGCAGCAAAAGGGGAAGTCCTCATTCCCCTTGTTATGGTAGGTCTGCAGAACTGCCGTGTTTGGGTTACGATCTCGTTTTGGCCTGTGAGCAATGAGTCTCACAGAGCACATTAAAACCAGCTTCCTGATGTGTAAAGCGGTAAAGGTAGGTTCCGTACTAGAATCCGAGCGTTGAGTTCCGGCGCTTATCACCGGCCTCGGCAATCAGCAACGCAGGTGGTATAATCCATTAATCTGGGGTAGATTGCCATTACCTTCCCCAGACCCACGTTTTACCTCGCAGCTTAACGCTGCTCATCAGTTTACTACCGCCCTCTAGCGACTAAAGCTAAGTCAATCTTAGGGTTTCTGCTGGAATCGAACCCGCGACCAGTGTTGTTACCACTCTGCCAACTTCCCGCCCCACGGTACATCTAGAGCCACCTGCAGAGTAAGCAGAAATCTATATTAAATTGAAAAACATCCAAATATTATGTTAAAATATTTTAAAAAAATATTATTTATGTTAAAAATCCAAAGTATAGTAGAACTAAGATATCTATCTACGGGAACTGTGTTCTCTTTAGGTATCTACTTTCCAACTTTCTCAAAAATGATTATTATTTTTCCATGTCAGGATTTTCTTTGTTGTAATAATAATAAATTATAGTACACATTTGCAATAACAATTAAATTCACTGTAAATTATGTATATTATTTCAACTTGTGACTACTTGACTTGTTAAACCACCATATGTTATAATTATATCTGTACGCTTATTCATTTATGAGTTGGAAGCAATATTAACTAGTAAAGTTGCTACCTCTCTCAAATGCAAGGACTCTAGTTTATAGATTTTTTGGCCATCTATCGAATGAAACTGAGCCAGAAAGGGTTTTAATTATAATACTATAAGAATTTAAAATATTTCTTTAAAATAATATAGTCTAGAAAATATTAATAGCCAGAGACGTGAATATATATTCAATATAAAATATCCAAAAATCAAGCTCTAATAAAAAAGAAATGTAATGTTTATGTTAAAATCTAAAATACAAAAGAACCATAATGCTGCTTATCACAATGCTAGGACAGTCTAGTTTATAATAATTATAAGTTTTCAAGATATTACTTTAAACTAATATGGCTGACATTTCTAACCAGATATAGGTCTATAATCATCATCGTAATCATCATAATCAGCATCGTCATCACCTTCTTCATCATAATCATAATAGCTCTCTGTCAACTCATTAGTGGCAATAGCTATTCAGAAAACAGTTCCAGACCTTTTTGTCCAATGTTCAGTTTCTTCCTTCTGCAATTGTCAGTTGCTTTTTTCATATCCTTTTTGTTGTCTATCCATTTTTTTTCTGGGTCAGTCTCTTCTTTTTATCATCCTTGTATGCATAGAGTTCTTTTGGGAAGTCTCCACTCTCAAGTCTTCCATCCTATTTATTTATATGTCCATACAATTATATATTGTTAGTTTCAATATTTCTTCCAAGATTTGTTTCTTAGTAAATAGTTTGTCAATTGTGTTTCTTCCCATTCGAAATCCTGCTTGTTTCTCCGCAAGTAATCTTCCATATATATGCACTCATTCTCCTCTGGAGGAATTTATATAGGACCTTAATACCTAGGATGCCCAGGAGTGTAATTCCTTGATAATGTTGCAGTCCGTTTTATCTTTTTTCTTTTGTATGCAGGTATAATAATTCCTCTGCTCCAGTCTTCTGGCACAGGGTCTGAGTAGTAAATCTTATTTAGTAACATAGGAAATGTATTCACTATTGTGTCTCCCCGGCTTTTATTAGTTCTGCTGGGATATTGACAATTCCTGGTGTGTTATTTCTATTTAGTTGTTTTATTGCTTATTCTATTTCTGTTTTAAGGAAGTCTTCTGTAGATTGCTTGATATTTCAATTAGTACATCTACAGTTCTGTCTTGTTCTGGGAATCTGGGTGTTATATAACTCTTCAAAGTGTTCTTTCCATCATAGTTTAACTTAATTTTGGTTGATTATTTCTTTCCTTTCTTATATTTGATTGTAGTCATCTTTATTTCACAGTCATCACTTACTTTATTTATGCCTTTGTATGCATCGAATGTCCTGTTTCCACTGAGATTATTTTGTATTTCTGTTCATTGTATTTTGTAGCTTTCCCTCTTTATTCCTCCTTGGTTTTCATTTAATTTTTCTCCTGTTGTCCGGTTGACTTGTTGTTTGTTGGATGATTCCATTATTAACTTCCTTCTTTGTTCACAGAATTGTTTCACTTCTTGACTGACCAATTCCATTTGTGAGGTTGTTTGTTCCCTTCCCACTGTTTTCAGAGCTGCTTCTTTAATTGCCTCCTTAAAATAGCTCCAATGCTCTTCCATGGAGGCTGGTTGAGTTGTTTCGACCATTTCTGCTTTTATTTCTTGTTCGTGTTTGATTCGTATTTCTTCTTCCTCCAGTTTTGCGACAACAAACTTTATTCTGCCTTTTGTTCCATGGAGTTGGGGCTGTCCATTAATTATGTCAACAATTTTTGGGCAATTTTTGACCCCTCCCCCTTGTCAACAACTGTCAACTTTCACTTACCCTCCCCCCATAATTACGTCAAACACTTTTGACCCCCAAGATCAATGACAGGTCCCAATAACAAGGTGCGGTGATGACCATTTTTTCCCTTTTTTGCTCACCGAGTGATGACCTTTTTGTCATGCTTTTTTCCATTGTAATAATTAAGTAGTATTCCATGAAATTTCCTATTTTTTGATTATTTGTAAAAAGTGAAATTGTTGACGTCAACTTCTCTTGACCTCCCCCTCTCCCTGTCAACAACTGTCAAACTTTTTCAACCCCCCCCTAAATTGTTGACGTAATTAATGGACAGCCAATTTCCTTAGTCGCATTTTGATCTAAATATGTAAATATATATTAAATTGAAAAGCATCTAAATAGTATGTTAGAATAAGAAAACAGTTATTGCTTATGTTGAAAATCCAAAATATAGAATAACTATGTTGCAACCTCTCGCATCGTTAGGACTTTAGCTAATAATACAAGTGATTTGTGGCCATCTATCGAATAAAACTGAACCAAAGACGGCTTTTATTACACAAATATAAGAATTCAAAATCTTATTTTAAACTGATATTGATAATACTACTAACCAGACATATAGATATATATTAAATGAAAGATATCCAATTATTATGTTCGAATAAAAATAACGTAATATTTATGTTAAAATCTAAAATATAAAAACTTCTAGTGTTACCCTTGGAGCTTTGCAATACTGGACCATTATTTTATAATGCAAGCGGAGTTTGGCCATCTGGTGAATGAAACCAAATTTTACGAAAGCCTCTATTATAAAATGAAGGCTTTCAAGTTATAATTGAATTATAAATTCTCGCTTTTAAATATTTGTGTAAATATTGGCATTGCAGCTTAGCCTATGCAGAAGCGTATTCTTGTTAGTGCAATACTCTTTGCTCATTGTGGCCTAGCAAATTAATAGTTTTGATGAGTCTCACCACTTTAAAATGCTCGGCGGTGGCGTAGCCAGAGGCCAACACTCTTGGTGACGAGTTGTCACTTTTCCCTTCTGCTATAATTTGTCGTTTCTCTGGCACTTGAAGCGTCAATCATTTCGCACACTTTAAAATCTACCTTCATAATGACTTCGTACAAGTGGCGTTGCAGTTGCACTTACATTCTTCAGAAAAGAACACGACACTCGATAACAAATAATTCCACTTCCACTGATGAGTCAATACAAAAAACCTACAAATTATTATTATTGTAAGTGCAGACCTAACCATCGCAAGTAGTCTCGACTAATGGGGATAGTGTAGTCCCCCAACTTTCTGGCTATCGGCTTGTTAAATCATTTCTTCGTTAATTTCATAATGTTTTTAGCCTTTTACACTGGCCATTAAGTTTTTTGTCTCCTCAAAATCCTGTCGCACTGCTCTCATAAATGCGAGAACTTTCGTTCTGTCAGTGAGTGGTTACTAAAGCATAAAGGTAACAAGGATCTATTGGAACAAAGCTGAAAATTTCATGGGATGCAGAAATTTTACTTAGAGTGGAAGAAAACAGCGAGACAGGCTTATGAGAAAAGGCAACAGAAATGGACCAGTCCTTTTCAGTCGGAATTAAATCAGAATTGGAAAGCGTTCAAAGCAACTCGACAAACAGAGGAACTCCGCCAATGCCGTCAATTAATAGCACGCAGTGGCAAGATCATCAAGGAATGATTCTGGTCATCTTGACAATGCCCAAATGGGTCGTCCATAAATTACGTCACGCGGTTAGGGGGAGGGGATCCGGAAATTCGTGACGCAGTGTGGCGACGGGGTGAGGGTCCCGTAAGTGTGACGTCACGCAAAAAATTTAGGTCAAAATTTAGGTCATGGCCTTTGACCTTTTTTGCTTGTCAGGGATTTTGGAGAGAAAAAAATACAATTATGACCTTTTTGCTTGTCAAGACTTTTCGGAATACGATAATGGGAGGGGGTCGGCCCGATGTGACGTCATATTTTAGGGGGTTCGACGTTTTGTGACGTCGCGTTACGTAAAGGGGGTCAAAAAAGTGCCAAATGCGAGTGACGTAATTTATGGACGACCCCAAAGAGACTAACAGACATTCTCTCTACCTGTAGTTATATGTGCTCGTAGCCTAGTTACTCACACTCTTCCGTATATGAACTGCATGTTTCCTTTAGGTTACGCGCTAAGAATCTATAATAATAATAATATATAATAGGCATAATAATAATAATATTATTATTATTATTATTATTATTATTATTATTATTATTATTATTATTATTATTATTATAGAGCTATAAAATGTGAGCTCCCTATACAAAATAACATTGTGGCGCCGTATTTTGCACTCTTAACATTTCATTATAATAATTTATAGTTAATTCCTGTTAGCCCAAACATATTTTTAAAAATTTTACCCGTTAATTATTGTTAACAAGTAGAATTTTTAATTGAGGAAACTAAAGCGCGAATCTTGTTGTTTATAATATTAGTGTACTCAATGTAATTTGGTCAAATGTCGAGTCAAGTTCAAACAAAAATAGCAATAGGTATAATGTATTTCTTTTATTTTAGCAAAGTACCGTTTTATTTTAAAATTGCTGTTATTTAGAACAATATAAAATAAATAACAGCGACTAAAAAATTAGGCGAATTTCAAAAATAAACTATATCTTTATTTCATACCGGACTCAATACAGATAGAACATTTCGCATCTATGGAAATGAAGAAAACAATATTAAGCACTATGTTGTATAGTATATAACACTTGCAGAAATTAATTAACTAATATTTTTGACTTTATTATTCTTTTTGTATTTTAAAGCAAAGCTAAAGATGCGAAATTAAACTTCTTTTCAAAGTTTTCTAAAACATTATTTTACTTAATGCTAAATAAAGAAGGTACAACGCCATAGATCTAAATATTGTGAGGAACTCTCTACCTGTATACAAATTCGCCATTTGAGCAAGAGGGGCACATTGCAACATGCAAATGGCTAAACTGTACAATATTCAACACACGCTTCTTAGAGACTCGTGTGTTATTAACGAATCAAAGGAATCTAATATCGCTTAAAGACTAATTTCTTTTAACTAATTTTAGCTAATTTAACCGCAAAACGTTGACACCAGTGTTTTGTGGTTAAATTAGCTAAAATTAGCAAATATAAATTGGAATCTCTTTAAATTCAGTTATTTACTCTTTATACTACCCCGTGGTGTTCCTTCAAATAAGCTTCTTAATTCTTGTTAAGCGGGCTATATATATTTAGGCACACCAGCTCAACTGATAAAATTTGAATTGCTGAAATATGTAGTAGGCATATGTAGTAGGTCTCCTGAAAGATCCTATCGGGAAGTAGGCCTACTTCTGCTCGCGATAATGATGTGATATCTCTGTTTCAGTTCTCTCATAAATTCAATTTGCAAAGCTTCTCTTTATCATATTCGAGGCATTTGTTCCATCAAACAGCTGCTCCCCAAGCCTGTTCTATAATTCAGATAGCCGATGGCCCGATGCATTGGTATCTAGTCGCCTAGATTAATGCAATTCCCTGGGGTTTTTGTCTTTTGACATCACAAGATCAATTGAGCAAACACTTCTGAGAGCACAGAATTCCAATACAATCTCCCAGATTTGAACTCGTAGACCCAGTTAGTCAGTTCTTGCATTGGTTTCCTACCAAACAACTTGTCTTCATCCATCCTCACTACGAGGGTAGACCGCATCACGAATGAGCTTGTTCCACTGTTTTCTGTTGTCTGTCATTCGGGTCGCCTTTTCCATAATGTTATCAGTCCATCCACTCCTGGGTTTGCATTGTTTTCTTTTACCATCATTTTTGCCTTGTATCATTTCCTTTTCAAAACAGACGCCCAGAGCCTGTTTTCCTCGTGATGTGGCCGAGATACGACAGTTCTCTTCTTTTGATGTACTCCGAAAATTCTCTTGTTACGCCTCCCTTCTCTAATGCCCATTCATTGGTTATTTTCTCTGCACAGGATATAATATTATGCAGAATCTGTCTCAATTCTTTCTTTTCGAACGTCTTGACTCCAGACAAGTAATTGATTATAAAATCTGTCTTTTGCTCTATAAGTAAGAAAACCATGTTACACGTTGAATCAATTATCTTAATTTAAACACAGCTCATCCCTCAACAGTGTCTGTTCTGAGGTGGAGCTGGTGGGATGTAGCCTCCAAGATTTCAGTTTTACCCCACAGGTAATAATAGTGGAAGACCTTTTTGTGTGTCAGATATTTTCAGGAGTTGTTTAACGGAAACCCGATAGGATAGACAGGCATGTCAAACTGGCGGCCCGCGGGCCGCATGCGGCACTTTACAAGATGCCCAGCGGCCCGCACAAAGATTTCTACAAATTATAAATGTTTTTTAATCAACACAATTTCTCAAGTCGATCGCTTTTGTGTGATTTTTGGATGGTTTTTGTGTGATTATGTATGCACATTGTATGTTTCTTATTTGAAGTAGGCCTAACCAAAAATGAAGCACCGAATTTAATTAAATATTAAACATATTTCAGTTATTGTAATGTGCACAATTAATTGTTGTGTGGCCCCCATGACAATACCAATGTGAGCCACGCGGCCCTTGGGGACCCTGAGTTTGACATGTCTGGAGTAGACGACCTTTTACACTTTTTAGAGGTTGGGAAGTTGGCGGTCATTGAATAGGGCATAGCCACCAATTTTTTCCGGCTAGAACCGCCACTGTCTCTAAGCCTACTAGACTCTCCAGTCTCCACCAGATACTCCACAGGTCCTTAATTTGTTTGTTCCTTCTTTCTAGTACAGCCTTTGACGCTAGTAGGTGTTCTTCGGTGTGTAGTCGCATGCTTTGGAATTCACTCCCAGCATCACTTCATATGTCTGTTTAGCTTGGCCAAACAGGCCCATACAAAGTAACCTGATATCCCTCTCGTCGATCAAACTGACCATCCCAGCCTCACCTGTCTCTAATTAATTCGGGTGTGATCAAGCTCCTGTTTGATTCGGTTCGTCGTCTGCTGATGCCTAGCAGAGCCGTGGCTAGGAGGCAGGGAGGCAAGCTGCCCCGGGCGCCGTCCGGGGGGCGTCAGAGACCATTGTTGATTTTATAATATATTCACGACGGTATTGCCAGTATGACAAGTGAAAAAAGTCATCACCCGCGTTCTGTACACTACTTCCTTCACTGCTTCACTCCTACAACGTCGTGAAAAGGGGATGACCATTAATTATGCCAACGATTTTTGGCAATTTTGACCCCTCTCCTTGTCAACAACTGTCAGCTTTCAGTTACCCCCTATAATTACGTCGAAAACTTTTGACCTCTCCTCCCAAGATCAATGACAGGTCCCAATAACAAGGTTAGCCTATTATTTTTTGCGGTGATTACAATTTTATCCCTGTTTTGCTCGACCAGTGTCAAAGTGTGATAGTTATGACCTTTTTACCATGCTTTTTTCCATTGTAATAAGTAGTCTTCCATGAAATTTTCTATTTTTTAGTATTTGTAAAAAGTGAAATTGTTGATGTCAACTTCTCTTGACCCCTCCCCCTGTCAACAACTGTCAAACTTTTTTTACAAATCCCTTCCCCTAAGCGGGAAATTGTTGACGTAATTAATGGACAGGCATGACAGCCCCAAAGTGTGCTAAGCAAAACAGGTAATCACCAGTTTTTAGACGGTTAGGGGCAAAAAAATTGATACCTTGCCCTTATTTTTAGTGCGATAAATACTCTAGTTACGGCTCTGATGCCTAGGCATTACGATGGTGGCACAATAGAAATTTAGATTATTAATTGTGAATTGCTTTCTCCTTCAAGTATAATAATCCCATAATAATCATGTAATAGCGCTATAAAATGAAAGTCTCTGGCGTCGCATTTCCCTATGAAAGTTGATTACAGGTAGATCAACTAATTTAATTTTATAGTTATATCCCTTAACGTAATTTTTTTAAATGTGAACTTGTTTGTGGAAATTTAAAAAATAGAATTTCAAAAGAAAAATAATGCCCTGATCAACTGTATTTTATATTATTAGTGTACTCGATGTAGTTTGATCAAATGGGCAAATGGCAAGTCCGATTTGAACAGAAAATAGCACCAGGTATAATGTCTTTTTTTTAGCTTCATGTTATTTTTAAAATTAGGGTTACTTGTGATAATAACAAACAAACAATTAAGCACGCTAAAAGTAATAGATGGATTTTTAAAATATTTAAAACTATTTCTTACTGGACTTGGTAAATGTGGAATATTACACACAACAGTAAACAGTAAAGAAAAAACAGCATTAAATGCAGTGGTTTGTGATTTGTAGTACTTGTAAATGTCTATAATTCAATAATCTCAATAAATTTGAACGTATTCGTTTTGTCATTTAAAAACAAAGCTAAGATACAAAATCTTGCAATTTAACAACAGTTTTAGAAATATTATTGCACCTAATGCTAAATAAATAGTCCCAACGCCATCGATCTAAATATTGTGAAGAAGAAGAAGAAGAAGAAGAGAAGAAGAAGAAGAAGACTATTTCTCAACAAAATATTGTGAGATTAGACAAATGCGGCATTTATTTTCTGTAATATTTTTAATGCGAATCAACGAACTGCACTTCTAGCTGTTGTACGGTTGTACGGGTTTTAAATGCTTTTGTTGCATCTGCGACCGATGCTTCCAGTGACGCCTAATTGTGCGTTTCGTGAATTTTAGGGGCAGCCTGGACCACGAGATCCTCCCGGGTCACCCACATCACGGGATCCACGAGGTCCTCCTTGGCGACGAGGACCATCGGCCCATCGGTCAGTCCTTTGCTGCATTCGATTCGAGAAGCATTCAAAGATCAAATTCAGAGATTGCAGATTTATTTCACATACAGTGGAAGTTGTAACAGTAAACGGATTCTCAAAGGCTATCTATTCCATTTATGTAAAGTGCTCTTGCTTTTGGCATCTAGCTATGTTATAGCGCTATAGAAATTGTCGAGGTAATAATAATAATAATAATAATAATAATAATGAGCCTATCTCGGAAAGCTAGGTACCGTTATTGAATGTGGAGAGTTACTACATTGGTTTTCACACAGGCTTTACTTAGCCTCCTAAACCACTTAAAATCACAATATTATTCTTATGGTTAAAATGATTATTTACATCAAATAACTGAATATATATATAGTAATATAAGGTATAAATGATATTTTGATAACAAGGTCCTACTGGATATCCCGAAAAAAGAGAGATGTAAGTCAGTTACTGTATTTGTTCAATTGTTGCGCTCTCCATGTTCTAGGTTTGTTGTTCAGGCAATTGGTTCTATGAGTCTGATTGCTGTCATTTATTACATTACGTTGAAAAACAACATAAGTTTAAAGCAGCTTTTATTCAGATTGATGTGTAATGTTGTTATTATTAGCACTTGATTCAGTGCTGACGTGGATGCTAGCAGAGTGCTTGAAAGTCTTAAGACTTCTTTACTGAACTATAAAAACTTGTTTTGCAGAAACCGAATTGTGTTGTTAAAATACTGGTAGGTCTAATGGAAGTTTTTAGTGAAATTATCTTTTTGGTTTCTGTCTGACAGGGTGAACCTGGATTACCTGGAGGTCCTGGCTTCCCTGGTTCACTTTGTCTTTCTGGTGCTGCTGCCAATCCTGACACTGCTGGTGCCAAAAGTTAAGCGGTTAGTGAATACCGTAAGTTTAAGTTACTTGAGTTCTGCTAATTAAATAGTTAATAAATAAGTTTAGCATTCCATGTTGGAACCAGGAAGAGAAAACTTATTTATGATTCCAAGACATGCAATGCATATGCACAGGTAGTATGAGCATTGAGCAAGGGACAAGCCCTGCATTCAGAGCACTAAATGTCTACAATGAAGCAGCATGAAAGATATCCAAATGAATTGGAGAATTTATCTTCAGATTGTTATCTATTTATGGAAGCAACAAATTCAGTTGAGACTTGAACTTTCTGCACACTTAAGTGTACATAAATAACAGTTAACTTTTGTAATTTGTGTATTTGTCTTTTTGTTGGTTTCCTTGTCTTACATATTTATTGGATAGTTGTGCTATTTGCATTTTAAGGGTCCTCCTGGTGTTTCTGTCCAGGAGAGCGGGTTGGTTAAATGACTTCTGCTGTAACATTATGTAGAACATTTTGAATGTTTGTAGCTCTTTATTATTTGTTTTTGACTCACTGTTCTGCCTTCTTTTAATAAAAGTTGTCATTGATAGAAATTAGTTCATGTGTTTGCAGGGCTCCTACATTTGACCTACTGTACTGCAACTGATACTATGCTTAGGCAGAAGTTCATGCAGAGAGGTTTGACTTCAGTTAACACCTAAAGCAGTTTCTCTTTGATTTTTGTTCAGGGTCAGTCTGGGGACAGAAGATCGCCTGGATCAGAAGGCCGACTCAAAGGTCCATCTGGAGGAGAGACTGGAGAAAAGTGACCTTCTCCAGTACATGCTCAACCTTCTCTAATAATTTGCAACATTATAATTTTAAGGCTTGTAAGTTTATAAGCTTTTGTAAGTAAGCGTATATGTGGTGACTCAGCTGGTGACATTGAGGGATGAGGCTAAAATCTTCTGTGTAGGTTATGAACGATACAGGACCGAGTGACGAGCCTTGTGGCACTGAGCAGTGCAGGGGTAGTTCTGACGATGCCTCCTTATTGTAGTATGACCATTTGCTTTCATCCCTTTAGATATGAGCGAAACCAGCATAGAGGAGTTCCACTCACTCCAAAGCGTTCCTCTAGCACCCATTATATGGATGCGAAACATGGACCATCACCAAGACTTTGAAAGAAAAATACTAGCCTTTGAAAGAAAATGTTATAGAAAAATACTATGAATCGGATGGGTCAAAAAAATCACAAATGAAGAACTATACGGAGAATTCAGGCCAAACAAACCATGCTGGAAAGAGTAAAACAAAGGAAACTCCAACTTTTCGGACACATATGGAGAACGAAAGAGGACAGAAAGATGAAAGCTCTAATGCTTGGAATAATGGAGGGTGCCAATAAGAGAGGGAGACCACACAAGGAATGGTGTGATGATGATATTGAAGAATGGTGTGGAAGCAGTTTACAGAATCTTTGTCACAGAGCAACGGACAGAAAATAATGGCAGAAAACTGTGGAGGTGGCATTATACACCAATGGGCAATGATCCCACGGTTAATGATGATGATGAGCACCGGAGCAGTATGTCATGATCGATCAGATCGAAAGCTGCGCTTAGATCGAGCTGCACAAGCGCAGACTTTACCGTCATCGATAGCGCGCACTATGTCACTGTGCAGTTTCTGTGGTTTCTGTGAGTGGAATCTCCGATATGCTGACTGATGCGCAGGGAGGAGATGGTTGGTTTCAGCGAATTCGGCAAACCTCGACACAACTACTGGTACTCGTTCTATAAGCTTCGCTACAAAGCTGAGATTAGAGATTGGTCGGAATGATTTTATATCACTTGGATCTCACGATGGAGTTTGTGTTTAATTAGTTTATGAAATGGTGACCCTAAACCAAGATTAAATAAAGACACTTTCTGTATCATTACTTGGGAAATTGCTTACTCATAAGCACTTAGATATTGGTTGTCAAATAACACCATTTGACTGCATTGGATAATAGGGTTCCTATTTTAGCAAAATAAAAGCAACATTTGAAACAGACTTGCTTGAGACATAATCTCCACATCCAAAGAGGCAATCAACAATGTTTAGAGAAACTGGAAATTGAATGTTGTTTGAACATGCTGCCACAACCAGTGGCAGTCGCTTTTATTAGAGTGCCACAGCAATTCACAACTGGAATTAACTAATTGACTGATTTTGTTTTCTCTCTAGGGATCTCCCTCCCAGTCATCGACCGGGATTGCCAGTGCTTCTGGGGCAGAGATCGTTTAAATCATGGTCAGCAGTCTTCTTAATGTTTCAAATATTGATAAATATATGTTATAATTAGAGACCTGGTATTTGTTTAATGTTCAGGTTAAATTGTCCTCTTGTTTATACACTCAAGTGTTAGGCAGCATTCACATTGTCGCTTTCCACCTGCCATTGACGTCTTGCAGTAGAAGAACTTGTAACAGTTGTCTTTCTCCATTGTCTTTAACTTTGTCAGTACTGGTGAATCTCTAAGTATTTAGAAGTTGCATTCTTATGACCAAAAGGGCAGAAAGGCATTTATTTATGGTGTACAAAATAATGGAGTTGATGAATATTAAGATAAAGACTAAGATTTTGCTTTGGTAAATAATTTTACACATTATTAAATTCTTAACTTTAATTGTCCATTTTTCTTTCTTTGAGTATTTGCAACTGGGGAAATCAGGGAATGATGGGAAGCCAGATGAACACAGAGCAACAGGATTACCTGGTCTGCCAGGAAGGCAAGGTCAGACTGGGGAAAGAGGAGCAATCAGTCAGTGAGTTCATGTTATGAGTCAGTTATTGTACATTTTTTGGAGAATGTGATAGAATTTGTACAATTGATTGCTAATACATTGGGTGGTATGCATTTTGTGGCACATTTACTATAGGCTGTGACACAATGATTGGCCTGCAGATAACTATTAGACTATTATTGTGTGGCACAAATATACAGTATGTAGAGGTAACTCATGGTGAATGTTTTGAGACAACACAACCACTTATCCTCCTTGACAGAGGTGGAGAAGGGCGATATAGGGCAGTACGCAACTAACCCTGTCCACTCTAACCCAATTCCTAACCCTAACCTTAACTTAATAAAACTAACTATGAAACTTAGGCATTTTGCAGCAACAGAAGCCCTTGAGGCTGCATTGATGTTTGCTGATAAAAATTTTAACAATTGAACAAATTTACTATTTAAAGTGCACATGAAGGTTTTCTCATGTGTTGTGTTGTATTGTGGTTTAGTTTTTTTACTGTGATAATTGTGAAATTTTCAGTTTCATAAATGTTCTTTTGTCCAGACAGAAATATCGGGCAGGTGCTGAATGTGTTTTGCTAATCGATGCTGACCTCAGTTTCACTCTAACAATTGACAAGAGTCCAGCCAAAGTTTATAATTAATTTAGCATTGGTCATTAACTGCTTTTAGGGTCAGCCAGGCAAGGATGGCATCCTTGGCCAACGGGTCCTCCTGACAATGCTGGAGAAAGTGGCAGGACTGGAGCAGGACCACAGGTGGGTTTTCAACAGATTTTCATGTTAAAGTTGAAATAGTCCAATTCAGGATAGAATTACTTGACTTCTGGCTTCTTATTTTGCACTTGGCATTACTTCAGATATGGATGATGCATGGCTGTCATTGACCTACTGGGTCGCTGATTGAGAAGATTGGAAGAGCAGTGAAGCCAGTTTCTTCTTATCCCAGCTTTGACCTCTCTCTCTCTGGACTATTCTACAGGCTGAACCCATCCTCCAAGCACACTCTTTCATTACGAAAAACAGCCAGACGTCAAACCTCCATTTATGTCATTTTTTAAAGTTGAAGTTTACCGCGTGTGTTTCAAAATGTCTCAGTTGTGCGGTTTTAACTCTTAAAAATGTAATTTATCTTTTTGGTAAAATTTACATTTTGAATCTAACCATTTGTTTAAAGTCAAAATTATTATTTTGATTGAATTTTATGGAATTTACATGCTTGGTTAAGTGCAGTATATCTATTAGCAAGCCATGTATGTATGTAACAGAGGAGAAACACATTGCTGTACAGATAACATACAGTGCTGTTATTATTGATGAATCCTTCTGCCACTCTATACGATAATGCACCTGTGCAGTATTTAGTCATCTGTTACTGCATTACAGTCGTTTTAATATTTTTTTAAGCGAAATTTGGCAGAGACTGGTTATAAAATCTGTGAAAGCTGATTGATTGATTGATTTATTGATTTATTGATTTATTGATTTATTGATTTTAGGTGATGCTGGAGGAAAGGCCAGCCTGGTTCTGAAGGACTTCAGGGGTTTCTGGTTTCTGGTTTCCCACATTCTGCAGGATGTTTTGGTAATAGTCTAAAAAGTTAAAAACCCACCAAAATTCTTTTTGCTCTAAATATATATATTTTAGGTGCCATGCTTAAAGTAAATGTAAAACATCGACACATATACAACAAACTTTTAAATCGTGTATTTATTCATTCTTTTATATATAAGCACAATGATAAAGAAATTGAGAAGTTTTCATCTGCAGTCACCAGATGCCAGGACAAAACATGTGTTATCCTAATCACCTAATGGATGCCAAAACAATCATTTCTGAGATGCAAGAGGCATCATTACATGCCACCACAGTGCAAACAACGGTTGTTTGCCTATAGGCTGTCACCTATAGGCAGAAATTTGTAGTTGAAGCTGGTGTTAATATTTGATTTTTAAAAATTTCTCTTCCTTTTTATGAAGAGAATGCTACAGACTTATCACTCTACACGCATCAACATCTCTGATCTCTTTACTTGCATTCCATTTTCATATTCTTTGTCTTCCATTTGATGATTGTATTTATTATCATTTGTTCCTTTGCAGTTCAAGTACACAATGGACATGTCACAGCTTCGCTTCCTCCGGCTGTTCCGCTCTTCTGCCTTCCAGAATGTCGCATGACCACTGTCGCAAAAACCACAACGTATTACTTCACAAGCACCAAGTTTTACAGAAGGGCAGCAAATCCATTTGATGAATGCAAGTTGAATAATAGACTCGATGAAGAGTAACGCTTTGATCATTTGGTTCAGAGAAAACGAAAATGCTTAAAATTGAATGTCAACAGAAAACTGCACATTTATTTGATTCCAATTTATTTTCATTTGGAAGCAATTGAGCTACCATATTGATATTTCTCAATTCATGGTTTCATTAACTACTCACTGCCTTTGCTGTTTTTGCATTTTAACTGCCAATGAATGAACATTGTACGATGAAATGCAAGCAGACCTCACAGAATTTCTACAATGACATTCAAATGCTGCATTTACTGCTCTTATTGTCAGCCTTTATTCAACTAGAGGCAACTTTACTTACTTAAACTTAGATCCTCCCGTTCCTCTGGAACATTGGGCGATGAGTCTTCTCAGCCAGTACGATCATTGGCAACTTCTCTTGCTTTGGTTATCTCTAAGCAACTTTAGTTAAAGCTAATAGCATAACATCAGCAATTATTCAGACATTGTAAATTGAAATTGTATTATTTTATGAGAATTCTGTAGACATGTTCTAATAGTTAATTTGTCAATGGTGGCTTTCTGGTGGATTTATCGTTTCACTGAGTTAAGTAAAGTCTTAATTGCTTTCATAATGTAGATTTTTCTTGGATTGGTTTTTCTTTTTCTGGCTTTTGTTTGCTTTGCTTGGCTGTAGAGTGGGTTGAACCAGACTGGGAGTGTTCTGATGACATACTTGAGAATAATTTCAATATATCGGTTGTCACTATTATAAGAGCAGATGACTGGGACTGGATTTGGCATTTAGAACTGTAAGTGGATATAAAATGGCTCTGACAGAATTGGCTTTGCTGTGGAACAGAATACATTTTATTCCTTCTGATCTTATCTTTTCCTTTGTTTTACCTTCATGTTCAAATGACCTCAGTTGTACAAACTGTTTGACCACTAGAGACTATAATCTTCTGTCTCTAAGCACTGCTGTAATTATGCCAATTAACAATTAAATGACAATTAAAATGCGAAACAGCAGGCCCATGACTGCAAGGATACGTGAGGGTCATGCCTTCAAACCTTAAGCGATACCTCGTTTATTTGAATACAAAATTTGTAGTTGAAGCTGGTTTCACTGCAGCAGCTGTGGGGCTGTCCATTAATTATGTCAACAATTTTCGACCCCTCACTACCCCAGTGGCATTTCCACCAGGGGGCCGTGCCCCTATTGAGAGCCTGCCCTCAGTTGGGACCCTATACTTAATGCTACATACATGAAAACAACAAATGGTTGGCCCCCATGATTAGAAGTTGCCTCCCCAACGGCCCCCACTTGCCAAATCCTAGAGCCACCACTGCCTACATGTCAACAACTGTCACTACCCCCATAATTACGTTAAAAACTTTTGACCCCAAGTTCAATGACAGGTCCCAATAACAAGGTTATTATTTTTGTGGTGATGACCATTTTCCCTTTATTCCTCATCAAGTGTCAAGATGTGGTCAATGATGACCTTTTTTTGTCATGCTTTTTTCATTGTAATAAGTAGTATTCCATGAAATTTCCTATTTTTTGATTATTTGTAAAAGTGAAATTGTTGACATCAACTTCTCTTTTGTTTGTCAACAACTGTCAAACTTGTTAAAACCCTCCCCTAAATTGTTGACGCAATTAATGGACAGCCCCTGTTAAGGCAGACTGCTTGTACGAAAACAAGGCAGTCGTTGCAATGGGCAGATGGAAAGGAGGCCGCCATCGTAAACTTAGCTACAGTAGATTTAATTTAAAGTGACTTAGGAGTAGGGTTGCCAGACGTCCTCCAAAAGGAGGACATGTCCTTTTTAGGTCCGTGTCCTCCGTCCTCCCGGCAAAGCTAAAAATTGTAAAATGTCCTCCTTTTTGAGCTTTCGTATGCTATCAATTTTCGTTCTCGTGGTATTGAATTTCATACGTTTTAGTCCGTTATCTCAGTTTACCCAATCATCGATATTAAAATAGCGTTATAATAATATCAATATCGATTGTCCAAAGTCCCAAAATACTCGACTCTCGTCATTCTATCTCTAGTGTCTATGCAATAGTCTATGGTCATTGGTCAAAAAAAACTCAAAATGTTAATTTCATTTCCAGTAGCAAACGCAGATACTGTAAACAGTAAACGGCTAGTCATCATCAGTCATACAACTCGATGACCTGGGGCCGTACATAAATTACGTAACGCGATTTTGGCACTTTTTGACCCCAAGTTGCCATGGCCGTAACACGACGTAACAAAACGTCAGACCCTTAAATAAATATTACGTAACAACGGGCTGACCCCCCATTTTCGTCTCCAAAAAGTCTTGACAAGCAAAAAAGTTCATATCCTTGTATTTTTTCCTCTCGATAAACCATGACAAGCAAAAAAGAGGTCATCCTTGTTTTTTCCTCTTCAAAATCTCTGACAAGCCAAAACGGTCACTTTTTGATTTTTTGTAAAAGTAACATTTCCGAACCCCTTCTCGTCACACTTCGTAACAAAATGGCCGAACCCCAAACCCCCTCCCGTTGACGTAATTTATGGACGACCACTGCACAGCTGGTTTCATGTATACAATGTCCTCCTCTGTCCTCCTTTTCGTCTGGCTCTGTCCTCCTTTGGTTACCCATGCATCTGGCAACCCTACTTAGGAGGCATTACTGCCTAGCTGTGTGAGTTGAGAACCGCTGAGCTGCTATGCAATCTCTTGTGACCTAAACATTTTGTATTCGCTATTGGATGTTTTAAAGTTGTCCAATATAAAATATAAATGGCGAATGGCCGTAAAATAGCTGACTTGTCGACTGATGCTTCTGCACATTATTAAGTGGCGCTGTAGAAGTTTAAGATTTAGTTGATTAGATTGGCCTAAAATTTGCTTAAAGTCCGATGAGATCCCTAAATGAGTTGTTTCAAATTGATTACCGGTAGCACCTAGGAGGAATCTACTGGAAAGGACATTAAGAATTTCCTTGTTTATTTGAAATTTGAAAATAGTTATCACGTGACTTAGCTCCTCCCATTTTGGCGCAAAGCAGAGTCAGGCGACTCAGGCGAGGTCGGATCGGATCGACGGTTGAGAAGAGCGGCATTCGAACAAAAGCTGTGGCTGGGTAAGTTTTGTAATGCGATTTGACTTTAATTTGTTTAATTTAATGTGATAGAAATGTGAGCGCTGGAGTAGAAATGGACGGCAGATACTGTGGCCTATATAGTTTAAGCGAGGTTTAAGTATAAACGAGAAATATATAGAAGCCGCGATTCACGTCAGATTAAAATGTTTCTGGGATTAAAATGCTAATTATTGTTTAATTGCCAGAATTTTCTGGCGTAAATCTCTGATGATTTGATAGCGGGGAACATAGTCGTAAGGTATAGGCCCTATTCGTCCAAAAAGGTATGGATTACTGGAGGGAATCATCGAAACCGAAATTTTTTCTGCCAATTTGTCTAGATTTAATATCCTGTAATAATCGTTATGTTATGCTTAATCGTAGAGAACCTTGCTAGCTCTAATCTTATTCATATTGGGCGAAGGATGCTATTTAAAATTTCAGAATTTGCCTGGATATTAGGCATATGAGATAGGCCATAAAACTGTAAGGATTGCACACGGTAGCCGACTTAGAAATTAGTAAAGTGTTACAGATTTTGTACTATTTATTAATGGAGTGTTGACTGATCGTAATCTAAAACTAAGTTAATTCTGCTTCCATAGCTTTCTAATGAGTAGACCAACCAACTTTAGGCCTACCCTGATATTCTCCTACTATTTCGTAATTTATGAATAATTACACAAATATTCCAATACAGCCTTCCTTAATGCAGTTCATTTCCAAATAAATAACGCCAGTATTCCCTAATTTTATTAAATAAAGTAGTCAATATATCAAAATATACTCCTACAGTTTATTTTCTGTTCCTTTTTTATTTTCCCACCACTTATAAAAAATTATTTCTACTTTTCGCCTATTTAAGATTCTCACTACTACACTAATTGCCTAAATTACGGGATATCTCTATCCCTTCAGGCAAACTTTCTCTATTCCTACCCTTAAAACTTCCTTCCTGAATTGCATAATAAATTACAGAATTAATTTTTGATTTTCAAGTATTTTTATAGAATAAAATAATCATGTACTTTAGCTAAAGGCTTGTTTAGCTAAGTTTTAAAATCAAATATAAGACAATGCATATAAAATTATATATATATATATATATATATATATATATATATATATATATATATATATATATATATATATATATATAAGCACAGAGATACTCAGACATATGGAGGTATGATGTGTATAACTCATGAACTGATGATGAATAAATAAGTGTGTGTGTGTTTAAAAAAGTGTTTAGAAATATCAGATATTAAAATATGAAAAACATTAAATTCACATTATTAGAAACTCCCCTCCCCTCCCATGTTATGTGGCTTATTAGTATTTAATTATTACAATAGAATAGAACTGAAGAAGTGTCATATCCCAAATAGCATCTTTAGTTTCAATATAAAGATATCTTTGAACTCTGCTGCCATCCTGCAATTTACTGTGCATTCTCAAACATTTTGGATACTGTTTGTTTTAGGCAAGGAATGAATCTTTTTCAGTCTCTCCAAGGTGTTGGAATTACTGAAGCTCAGTCATCAAATGAAAAGTCATGCAAGAACGCATCATTTTAATCTTCCAATGTGTGAATTATCCCATCTTTTTCATGTATCAGAAGAAGAATTGACACAGACAAGGTCAGTAAATAATTTCTTGTCACATCTCTTTGTGCAAAATGTAGGAGGATTGACTGGACATAAATTGTATTCTTAAACCGTGGTGGGTGGTTCTAAAAAAATTGGCACAATAATTCCGGTTGGTGTGTTAAAGCTTCCGGCTTTTCAGCCAAAAGGGGTGATTGAAGGGCACCATACTTAAGGGAAAATGCAAGATCAGCATTGTCACACGATCCTCGTGCAGACCTGAGCAATGGGTATACAATCCTCACCAATTTTTCGGTCGAGCGAGATTGTATTTCCGCTGCGCAGATTTGCATGTGGCTTGTTCAACAAGTTGGACAAACGGGATTGCATCTCTGTCAGGCAGATTTGCATGTGGCCCATTTGGCCTGTTGGACGGGATTGTATTTCTGCTGTGCGGAATTGCATGTGGCTCGTGCCAACTAGTTAAATGGGATTGTATTTCTGTCTCATGGATTTGCATACTGTTTGTTTGACTTGTTGGACAAGATTGATTTCTGTTCAGCGGATTTGCATTCTGCTCGTTCGGTGAGTTGGGCAGGATTGTATATCCATCACGCAGATCTGCATGAGGATCTTTTGACAATGCTGACCTTGCATTTTTCTTAAAACTTGGTGCACATGTTTCTGAAAGAAATGGCACAGTTGCAGCCAGCATATAAAAATAGTTTAAAAATACAAAGTTTTGTCAATCGATTTAAAATTGATCCAATTTTAAGGAGGGCAATAAATGAAGATATTTGAAATAGTTGTGTGAAAATGCTGCTTACGGTAAGTAGGTGCTGTGTCTGCAATGCATCGATATAAATATGAAAAATCTCTTGCAATCTGCCACCGTCCATGAAGACAACACGAGAAGACATCACTGGAATCAGACGACTCGAAGAAGACATCACGGTCTCTCAGCTACCATTTAGTGTGACCTCAACAAGCCCCTGGAATAAGATCATGCCTCTTCGATGCTGTATCTCAATCGATTGCTGTGGAATCAGGTGACTTGAAATTGATCATTGATGGGATCTGTAGCCAGGTAACAGATTACCTACCAAAACCATTTTTTGTGCTAATGAAAGAGTGGATGATCGGTTTTCTCTCAATTTTCGTAAGATCTTCTGGACAAGATTTGCAACAAATTAATTTAATTAATGGGTAATTATTGTTTAGTTGACAAATTAAATAATGTTTTCTCAAGTGTAATCAGAGGAGCGTAAATTCGGTCATTTTTGTTTTTTGACTGGTGGATCCGCTGCTGTGAAGAATTCTGTGCAACACATTATTCACGATGACTTACATTTGAGGTGCCTGAAGAACGAAGATATAACGAAAATAAAAATGGTGCAGGATCTATTGACTCACAGTGTATTGTTTATTTCATATTCAGACTGTTGATGTGGACTGTTTTAATCAACATGTTGTTTCAGCTTTTTAGCACCCCACCTACAATGAAAGGCTCTGAAGGATTTGACAACTCAATTGCACTGAGAGAAACATGTTTTTCAATTGACTATTTTGCGTGTTTTTCAGAGAAAACTTTTGACTGACAAAGTTTCTCCTGTCAGAATCTTGGTCGGCAAAATTTCATCACCAATGTGATATGTTATTCTCTGTTTCCTTATCTGTTTGGCTTAAACAGCACTGCTGTTATGCTACAGCCACTGTTCCACAAGTTAGTTTATATCAGGCGCTCTTTCACAAGTGAGTTTGTATGACGGTGTTTATTCTTGTTGGTTTAGTTCAATCAAATTCATTAATTTTCTATTGATGCAACTCAGAATCATTTATCATATCTGTTTACTTTTGTTAAAATTGTTTTGTTATGATAGCTGTATGTGTTAATTGCAATTTATCAATGACGTTTTAAGTGTCTGTGAATGACTTTCAGGTTTTCATGCATCTGATTGGATGATGTGTGAATCATTAGGCAGCGGTTTCTATGGGATTTCCTTCTCACCACTGGTGCTTGAAGAAATGTACTGACTCTATACGAGATTCATTGCCTCTTAAGGAAGTGGTCAACATGTGTAAATGGTTATGTAAGATTGTCCGTAATAATTGTGTTACTTGTGATTTCATTTATCTCGTACCTCCCCTCTTAGATCTTATTTGAAACCAACGAGGTTTATTGGTTGAGGGCGGTCCGCTGGAGCGGCGCAGAGAGTGGGGGAGTATGGGCGGAAGCATGCCTATAATTAGCCTCTGGCTCGTCTCGGCTGCTTTGTACCGTGACCTATTAGAAGGCCAACAAAGCAGCTGCTCGACCATAGGAGTTATTTGAGTAGCTTGAATCTGTCAAAGAATAATAATACTGTGTAACTTGTGTGTTGTGCATAAATATCGAATTTTGAGAGATTTTGCGTCTAAGGCTGAAATTTTCACTGGATTTAAACTGCTGCTTGTTGCTGCTTCTTATTCGTTATTCGAACTTAACGTTGAAACTGTTGGCAGAGGATTTATATTGGATTTAGAAGTTGATTCCATTCAGAAACAGACTCCAATGCTGCCGTAGAGGCAGAGACGGTGAGTCATTTTTGTGGTAAAATGTGTCTTCTCTGTGTCTGGTACTGTAATTGTTTAGGCCAGCATATACCAGTAAGGGCCTTTGCTTACAGGTTTATCTATGGTAATATTTCGCTTTAAGCTATCGCATTCGTAGAATTTTGACATCAAGGCCAGTGCCGGATTATCCATTAGTCAGAGGATTTGGCAGGCAACTGTTGTTTAATGTATGTAGCCTTAAGTATAGGGTCCCAACTGGGGGCCAGACTCCGCAAGACAGCCACTGCAACTGCCTATTCTTAAGACATAACGCTATTCTTAAGATAGCGCTATGCGAAAGGCGCGTGACGACGATGACGTCATACGATAATGTTTACACTTCAATGGCGTTCTAGTAGTCATTAGGGGCCTGGGGCCCCAAAAGTTTGACTGCCTATGGGCAGTGATGGGCACTAGTTAACTAAAATAGTTATAACTATTAGTTTAGCTGGAAAAATTTAGTTGAGGCAATAGTTTAACTTTTTTCTTAACTAGTTACAGCAATAGTTTAACTACTTTTTAAAATAGTTACAACTAAAAGTTTAACTGCTTTTTTGCCAACTTTTTTATTATACTGCTTTCTTGTTTCTCTTTATACTGAAACATGAAAATGAACTACACAAGTCTTGCTGACATTGTTGTTAACCCTTCTGATCGTGATAGTTAATCACATTATTTGATGCAAGTAGGCCCTACTGCCTGCATTAGTCTTCAGAGGCAGTTCCACGTTGGGGATGACTGGGGATGCATCTCTCACCAGCCCACCAAAAATGCATGTGTGGCATTGATGAATTTCTGAGAAAAAATTTTGGTATTTATTTCTTGGTAGTACTTTGGTCTAACAGTGTACTTACTGACTAACTACAGTTCATTTTGCACTATGACTCTGTAAAACCAGACTAAAATCGCTTTTATGCATTGCCAATTCTCAGCATTATATTTTATAAATCAGATCTACAGATTTCTTCTAAACCATTTACATATAATTCCTTTGACAATTGGAGGGATCTTTCCTAGAAATTCATTGCATCCCCCACCGAGAGTTCTTGCAACCGCCACTGAAAGCCTTCATAGATTACGGCGAGTTCTTTTTGTTACATTGAAAGGAATCGAATAATAAAAAATTTACAAAAAAGTTGCAAAATAGTTGGAAATAGTTTAACTACCTTAAAAAAGTTTAGTTAAACTTTTTTGGAAAATTTTAACTAATAGTTAAAATAATAGTTTAACTACAAATATTTAGTTAAAAATAAAGTTTAGTTTAACTACTTTTTTCCAACTAGTGCCCATCACTGCCTATGGGCCTCCACGGTGCTTAATCCGGCAAGCCGAGTGCCATGGTTCCTGCAGAGTAAGCCGAAACATATACTGTATTTAATTGAAAGGCATGTAAATATTATGTCCGAGTAAATAAGAATTGTGAATCTTAATATTTATGTTAGAAATATAAAATTCCGTAATGGACTTTCACAGCAAGTTTCACAGAACTAAGACATTATCTTATGGTGCAGATGATTTTTTGGGCCATCTAGCGAATGGAACTGAACGAAAGGACTTGATTTAAAAATATACGAAAAATATTACTTTCACTTTATTTGAATAATATTAAGTCAGTGATAGAAATATATATTAAGTAGTATATTAAATCATCTAATACAGTATATAACAGGACCGTGATGCTACCTTTCACAATGATAGGCCATTAATATTGTAGTGTGTGATTTTTGGCCATCTAGCGAATGAAACTGAACCAGAGACGGATGTTCTTAGAAAATATAATAGTTCAAAATTTTACTTTAAACTAATATGTATAACATTAATATCCTATATATATATATATATATATATATATATATATATATATAAATTGATATATATACTAAATTGAAAGGCGTCCAAATACTAATAGTAAGGTTAAATAAATAAATTTAATATTTATGTTAAAAATTCCAAAATATAACGGCCATGGTAATGCTTTTCACAATGCCAGTAGTTTAGTTCATAATGCATTTTATTTTGTCCGTCTGGCGAATGAAACTGAGCCAGAAAAGGACTTACAGTATTGTAAAATAAATGCAGTATCCGGGATCAAAATATAACTTGAAAGGGGCTGTCCATTAATTATGTCAACAAATTTGAACGCTTTTTGACCCCTCCCTTTGTTAGCAACTGTCAACTTTCTGCGACCCCTATGATTATGTCAAACGTTTGACCCCCCTCAAGATCAGTGACGGATCCCCCTAAAAAGTTTAGGTTATTATTTTTGTGCAGTGATGAGACTGATGACCTTTACCAATTTTGCTCATCAAGTGTGAAAATGATTACAGTTTTGCTTGTCAGGCTTTTTCTTCGTTTTTATAAATAGTATTCCACGAAATTTCCAATTTTTTTGATTATTCATAAAAAGTGATATTGTTGATGTCAACTTCTCTTGACCGCCTCCCTCTGTCAAGTTGTGAACGACTGTCAACCTTTCTCAATCCCCTTCGGTCCCTACCCTATTTTGTTGAAGTACCGGTAATTATAATGGACAGCCCCAAACTATAGTGTGAGTAGGCCTATGGCTGACAATTCTAATCCAATACATAAATACATAAGTTCAAATTGAAAAGCATCAAAATAGCATGTTCAAATAATATCAATTTAATTAATTAATGTCTACCTTAACATTTCAAAATATAAGACACCGTAGTGTTACCCTGTAAAATAGGTTTTCTGTAGGTCCTTATGTCTAGTACAATATTTGTTTAGGCTTACATAGGTTCGTCTACGACTCTACGGAAAGGTTTCGCTAGGCATCTTGCATTCGTAGGACGTCCGGCAGGTATTCGAATAGATAGGGACGTAGCCAGGCACGGGCAGATTTTTAGGTTTGGGGTTGCTGAAGCCCAAGATTCACTCGCCTTTCTTCCTTTTGAACCCGCAACGCCATTTGGGCTTGAATTCATATGGGTGGGGGGCTAGTTTCAGGCTTGGGCTATAGCCCCAAGCCCATTCCTAGCTACGTCCCTGCAAATAGACCAGTGCATATTGAACCTTTAGATAGCATTCATAGGCCGGCCAGGCGGCGCTCTCCTGCTGGACAAGGCCTGGGTACTTTTAAAAGTATCCTGGCCCGCCACGGGCCGTTTCGGAGTACTTATTAAATCAAGCGCAGGATATCATCTTCTCTAAGCTTGACAGGTACTTCACTGATTGCAGACTATTCAGAGGTTTAAAGCTGTAGACAGAATTATCTTGGATTTGGCTTGTTGTGTTATTGCTCTGCATGGATGGATATCCCCTCTTAAGAAGTAAGAACTTTTAAGTTAATTGTAAAAAAATTTTATTTGTAATCTGACATTTACACGAAACCTCCAATTATCGTTTCCTCTGCCACTGAGTCACTGACGTTGATTTGGCCGCACGTTAATTAGTAACATTTTAGTTCTATCTACAATTAGAGTAGACCTGGCCCACTGTCTCCTTACCATTGCTCTGAAATAAAAGTGTTGCAAAATATTATTTCCTTTTTATAAATCACACCTGAAAACACATGTAAACTAGCCACCCTGTAGTTCAGTTAGTTAGGAACCAAGACCCTCAACGCCACGTTCAGGGCGCTGCTGCTTCATAGTAGACAGGCCGTGATACTTTTTATTGTCCTCCGCCGCTTATGACAGAATAGCTGTAGTTTAGAAAGCGGAGGGGGAGCGGGCTGACATTATAACTCTGGAAACTATTGTTATTATTCCTATTCCCTTTATCTTCCATCATCTATGACAGTGGTCCTTAAACTGGGTTCGATCGAAACTTAGGGGTTCGGTGTGTCAGTCACGGGGGTTCGGGGGAGGGAGATTAAGATAAGCACCCGACATATATATTTATATTATTTTTCTATAAAGAAAGGTTCGGTGAATGTGCATATGAAACTAGTGGGGTTCGGCAAGGTACAGACTCCCTGGGTTTGGTACGTCAAACAAGGTTAAGAACCATGCACTGATCTATGATGATGAGTCTGAAACTCCAGATCTTCCTGCCTCTCGTTTCCTATTATTTTTATGTTCATGTATTATTTGTGCAATTGTTAAGCGGCTACAGAACAGAACGCAAGTTGGTTATATCTAGTGGTTTTATAGCGATTTCGAGAAGTCTCATAGTACAGTAACTGTTTATTGGAATTTGTGCGTTGGAAAAATAAGAGCGCTAAACGAATGACAGTTATAAAACTCGCAATATTTAGATCAATGACTATATGTTATCTATGGTTCAATTTGTTTATTTATCAATAAGTGCAGTAATACGTCAAAACGTGAGTGAGAAGTAGATTTGATTTTCTGTTTATTTAATATCTGAACTCATGGAAAATAAAAGTGAAGACCATTATTTAATCAGTATATTATTTAAAAGCAATTATTTAATCAGTATATTATTTAAAAGCAACACAATAATAAAACATTGTATGTAATGCTGTTTTCCTGATTGGGCAATATACTCAACTATTTGGCATTAAGTGCAGTAATATATGATTTTTTTTTAAAAAGATAGAATTGTTTTGTATACATTTACTTTTTTGACTCATAGAAAATTATAATATAATATAACAAGGTTTAAAAGTGGTTCAGTAGGGACTGCCCTGTGTGAGAACCACTGTTAAATTAAATATAAGATTTTTATTTAGCTAATATTCTATAAAAAGGCGTTACAGGAATAACGACTTGCCTTTAATGCCGCTATTATAAGTAGTTACCTAGCGACATGGTATTTTGAATATGCCATCCACTAGCAATCTACGCTTTATAGGTCAAGCTCTCTGAGATTTTTGTAGCGCCTCCTTTATTCTGCACAATCACTAAAATATTATATAAGCTTGAATCGTTCGTTTTGTAAAGTCATGTCCTCTATAGTATAACAACCTAGCCCCACTGTCCTTTGGATATATCGAACATTGCCTGACTGATCATTCACATTTTAAGACACTTTCATAGTTCTCCATGTCTTTCTTGCTCTTAAGTTGTTTTCAAACATTAATGAGTTTTCTGAATCAAAATAAACTTTTTGTTCATATAATACTTTGTAATAGTGCTTTAGTTATCTGCTTGACAAGCCCTGCTAAAGTCAACTCCTGTGCCATAATACTGCCATTTGACATGTGAGTGCCGAAGATTCAGAACCTCTGTATACAAAGGTCAAACCCAGGTTGAGGAGTTGATGAATGAGCTCTTGAGGCATTTGATTTTAAATGTCACTGTATATAGTTTAATTTCTTGTTTTTTATTGTCTCAGAATTCTTGTGGTGTTCAGCCATTCCACAGAGTCTTGGAATTTTGCTTCTCAACTGAACAGCTGTTAGAAGAGCTGTGTGAGTCAAAAAAGAGTTATCAATCAAGTCTACCTCTTTAAGAAATTCAATGA
>CM030853.1:0-55000 GCA_018105865.1 Metaphire vulgaris
TTTCACCCAAAGTCACAGGCATCCAGAGTGCATCTCTGTAGACTGCAGAGACTGATCGACAGCATCTGCATTAAATATAGAAAGAAAAATTCAATCCAGGTCTTTTGCATAAAAAGTCTAACAGAGGAGGGTTTTCCCATCTCCTTAGAATCGTAAGACACTATGACATGCTAAGTTGGTATTACAGGTTCATCACTTCTTACTTTGGAAGATGCTTAAAAGTGACTTTAGCACTTCAAGCCCACAACATTGAATGTGCTAAGATCTGCTTTATGGCCCATCACTACATACTCAATAGAAAACAGCCAGATTCTAACGTAGTGGTCATCCACATTTACGCTTTAGTAGTACTATTGCTGCAGTAGGCTATAGATATAAAAATTCAAGAGTGATGAAATGAATTATATCCACATTTTCTTGTGTCCCCATCTCCATTGCGTCAAACCATACTAGGTTGGAAATATATTCTGTATCACTTTGATTCTAGATCATTCAGAAATGCCACGAAAATGGTGAGCCATTTAGGCAGTGGCAGCTCTGGATTTGGCAAATGGAGGCCGTTGGGGTGGCAACTTCTAATCACAGGGCCAACCATTTTGTTGTTTAATGTATGAAGCATTAAGTATAGGGTCCCAACTGGGGCCAGGCACTCAATAGGGGCACGGGCCCTGACCCCAGTGAGCCGCCACTGCATTTAGGTCGACATTATACAAAGTCTTTCAGATATCTATTCTGTCATATGCCTGAAAAAGTCGATCGAGAGATAAGAAGGGTCTTAAGAGCTGGTTTCTTGTATCAGGTTTAATAGACCACAAAAATATTATAAAAGTGAAACACTGTTTGACACCGTTCGAAAAGAATGGAGAACTGCGTCATAGCCATCAACGCACTGCGGATAGCCATTTCCGCACCGCCTATAGACCTTCAGTAATCTATTCTCTGTCACTCTTAACCTAACTCCCTAACCCAAATAACCCCACCTGACCTCAGAACACCTATCAGATTCACGCAAATCCGGCGAGAAAGTTTTATGCGGAGGGAGTGTGTGGAGCTGGAGTAAGGAATTTGACACGCCAGCCTCTTTTGCCTCCCCGCAACCCAAAATTCCAGGCGACTCCGCTGATATCTAGTGGAATGACTAGTCGGGCGATCGAGGGAAGGGCTTCGTATTAAGATATCTGGTTCATTATACATGTTGCAACAGGTTTTATAGACATCAGAAACAATTAAGTTTTAAAATTAATTCGCTGAAAGAGAAGCCAATGCCTGTTGAATAGAGGGCGTTTTAGCACCTAGATATGCAAAAATCTAATCGATTTGAAGACATTCTCACGCCCAATCCATTATTTTCCTCTTGCCCCATCTTCATTGCTTAAATCTTTGCAAGAATAACCAACAACATCAATCCCAATTTCGACCTACAGGGTTTGAAATAGAGCACTCCATCCATTCCATACTACAGTACACACTAACACCATTTATTGTGCGAGAACGAGGGGCATCAACTAAATGAGAATCCTGCCGAATATCTTGTATTAGCGTCGTCACGGGCGAGGGCGCAACCCCCAACCTGACCCAAGACCACCTATCAGATTCGCGCAAATCCGGTGGGAAAATTTTTGTGGATGGGTGTGTCGGGTAGGGGTAAGGAATTTGATGCGCCAGCCCCTTCCCCAACCCAAAATTCCTGACGACGCCACTGCAGATCATACTGTGGCCATCAAATGGCTGCAACCGTACCATGGCTAAAACGATTAGTCCAAATCGTGAATCGTTCACAAAATTCGTAATACAGTGATGGGCACACAATTTTATCCGAGGGCCGCAAAAGTGTCTCCGATGAAAGCAGAGGACCGCGCATAATTTTCGGCATTTAGAATTAAATTTTTAAATAGTTTGCAAAACGACTTTAACATAGCGTATTACACTGTTCAGTGTAAGTAATTGTTAAAAAAGCCAAAACTGTCAAGCCGAAGAAAAGTTAATAAATATTAAAAGCATTACATGTATTTATAATAATAATAATTATGCACTTCTATAGCACCATTTCTAATACTCAAGGGTATCAATCGATGGCACTTCAAATCCATCCGCAAAAGACCAGGTCATTCCAGAGATCAGTCAGAGGAAACAACAAGACAGACTATGGAGGTATACACAGTAGTTAACGATCAAGCGCCAAAGTGAAAATCCAATTTGAATGCTTAAATTTCCACTAAGGTGTTGTCAACGTTTCACATGTTTTAGACGGCTGCATATTAATGTAGTATCTCCCGATGTCGGGGGCCGCACAAACAGGGGCTTCGAGGGCCGCATGTGGCCCCGCGCGGCCGCACTTTGCCCATCCCGTCTTAATAACAGCCAAATAACTGTTTACAAGATGCTATATTTCCAATGTGGTTCCTCACCTTGACTTCTATAATTGTTGGTGATTAAGAAATTGAGATGTAAATTATTTCATTTCCAATAAAATCAGTGAAATGTGACCGAAAACATTAAAACTTTCGACATCCAAAATAAACATTTCAGGTCAAGCCGAGGTCAGCCACGTCTATTTTTGGTGATATCCAGAGTAAGTAGAAAGTCAGTTTTGGTGATGATGATAATAATACGTACGAACAAGCATTTGGTCTGGAAATGGCCACTAATTGGTTGGGGAGGGGGGCATTATTATGTGAAATTACACTACTATAATTTCATGTACAATATTGTCTCTTTTTCACAAAATGCAATAACTGCGTCCGTCATTGTGGCATTGAATACACATATCGTCATAGAATTGCGCAAATGTGAATTTATATTAAGAACGTGCACATACTGTATTAACAAAACGCTATCTTGGACTCTTGCAGTCACACCCCCAAATTTGAGGGGTGCATAGGAGCTAAATCTTCTAACAGTCCAAGGTACACGAATCAGCAATAAAAAGGTAGGAACAAAATGGTCACGGATCCCGTTGAAATGGCCTTACTATGGGTTTTTAGACTTTTACCATAACACACCAGAAACACCTAAGTCCTTCAGAACCAGGCTGGTCTTTCCTCGGAATCACCTAAAATCAATCAGTTTTCACGCATTTTATGATCACTCTGTCAAAGGTCGCTTCAGAAAATATTAAAACGACTGTAATGCAGTAGCAGAAGAGTTCATCAGTAATAATTGCACTGTAATACAATTGGTAAATTCATGTGATATTTTTCACGATGTGCTAAAAATCTAAAATTAAAAGATTGAAAATTTTGACTTTAAACAAATGGTTAGAATCAAAATGTAAATTTAACCAGAAAGGTACTGTAAGTTACATTTTTAAAACCTCACAATTCAGACATTTTGAAAGTTCAATGTAAAAAATGACACAAGTAGAGGTTTGACGTCTGGTTGTTTTTAGTAATGAGTGTGTGTGTGCATGGAGGATGGATTCAGCCTGTAGAATAGTCGAGAGTGAGGTTGAAGCTGGGATAAGAAAGAATAGACTGGTTTCACTGCTCTTCCCTCAATCAGCGACTCGGTAGATCAACGACAGCCCCACACCATCCACATCTGAACTAATGCAAAGTGCAAAATAAGAAGCCAGAAATCAAGTACAGTATTACTATCTTTTGATTTGGACTATTTCAACTTTAACACCAAAATCTGGTTAAAATTGGTCGTGCTTCTCCAGATGCTCCAGTCCTGCCACTTTCTCCAGCATTGCCAGGACCTGTTGGTCAAGGACACCATCCTTGCCTGGCTGACCCTAAAAGAAAGCAGTTAGTGACAAATGCTAAATTAAAAACTTTGGCTGGACTCCTGTCAATTGTTACAATCAAACTGAGATCAGCATAAATAAACAAAACATATTAAGCACCTGTCCTATTTCTCTGTCTGGGCTGGAGAACATGTAGAAAATGGAAAATTTCAAAATTTACCACAGTATAAAAAAGCAAAAAAACACAATAAAACACAACATAAATACATTGAAAAATTTCATGCATACTATAAATAGTAAAATTATCCAATTGTGAAAATTTTCATCTGTATTTATCAAAGCAAACTCAAAGGGGCTTCCGTTGCTAAGAAATGCCCAAGTTCCATAGAACTTTTAGTAAGTTAATGCATCAGTTAGGGCTTGGATTAGAGCAGACAAGGTCAGTTGTGTACTGCCCTATATCGTCCTTCTGCACCTCTGTCAGGAAGAATAAATGGCTGTGTTGAAATGTCTCAAACCATTTGCCATGAGTCACCTCTACATACTGTATATTTATGCCACACAATAAAAGTCTAATTGTGTTACAGACCATTACTATATAGGATGTACATATACACCTGAGGACTGAATGTGTTAAATGTGTCATGAAATGCATACCACCCAATGTATTAGTAATCAAGTTGTACAAATTCTGTCACATTCTCCAAAATAACTGACAATAACTGACTCATAATTATTGTACTCACTAACCTCCTGTTTCCCCAGTCTGACCTCGCCCTCCTGGTAGACCAGGTAATCCTGTTGCTCCAAGTTCATCTGGCTTCCCATCATTCTCAATTTTCCCAGTTGCAAATACTCAAAGTTCTGCATGGTGTAATAAGCTGCACTGCCCAGATTGATGTTCATTATTATTAACCCTAACATTATTATTTACCAGTTTAAAGTTATATTCAAAACTGTTTACTGCTTTTATCATCGCTCAAATACAACATGGAGTCTATGTCATAAGTAAAGTACTAGAGGCTAGAGCATGTTGGTGGCAGTGCGATCTGTGGTTGCCAGTCATGTGAAACAGGATGAACGCCTGGTGTTCCGGTATGTAAGTTGTTGTTAATGCAGTAACTCAGTCAGTTGTATTATATAAATGCTTGAAATGCAATAACAGTAACTAGATATGGTAACTAGTAACTTGCATTACTAGTTACTAAATATTGTAAATAGTTAATGACAATAGTTAGTTACTCTTGGATGACTAACTAGTTACTCCAAAACAGTAACTAATCATAGTAACCAGCGTCACTGTAACTAGTTACTACCCGGCACTGACTACTTCCGAACTTTTAGATGCGGCCGAGAGACCACAAAGTGTCGGTAGAATGAATCAGATGACAAATTCTGAAAGACTGAACAAAAAATGACTACCAAAATAAGAGATGTTCAGAAAACAAACAGATAACAACAAAGACAGGCAAGCAGCAATAACAAAGAAACATCACAGTTACAACTCTGATGATGATAAACTTTTTTCAAAATTCTGCCTAGCAAAACCTAAACCATTGAATCACAGACAGCCTAAGTTTAAATGAAGTCCTAGTAATTAAATGTTCAGTTTTTCACTGGCAGTGACAAAATGTCAACCCACCTGAGTATCAGTAGCACATCAATAAGCTTTTGGCAATCCTTTTGGCTGCCATTGAAAACAGCTGCTGGCTTTTGCTGCAGAACAAAATCTCCAGCTGATGTCAGAAAGCAACAGAGACTTGTCTGAAGATTTTGTTGACCTTGAGTCAATGCCAAATTACAAATTCACTCCTGAAATATCAACAAACATTTCTAAAATTCAATCACATGGTTATCCGACCGCACAATTCAAAAAACAAGGAAATGGCCACCAAAGTCATTAACCCCTCAACTGGGCAACTATTTGTAACTCAATGTAAAATGGACAAGCGTTACTCGGGGCACCCAGTTAAGGGGTTAACAAGTATGACCAAGCATTATAATATCTAATCCACATCCAGCATCTCATTCTGCTTTATCATAATTTGTGGAACCAGGTTTTTCTTTTTTTGTAGACGTCAACAGAAAATCTAACAAATAATGCAGGTGGTTGAATGATTATAATTAAAAATGACCATTAGCTACAGATTCTAGACAAAATTGTACAAAATTTCTGCTTAATTCGCACTGTCTAAATGGCTTTATTTGGTGTTGCCTGACTGGCTTCCATTAGAACACCAAAGTCAAGCAATCTTGATATTTAAGACTTAAATCAAGATCAGCAGAGTTTCAGTCCTTCAAGTGACCTGATGTTTTGTGGAAGGATTCTGACGTCAATCATTTTCTTTTGAGTATTAAAACAGCTGCTACAAAAGTACATAATTATCAGCATTATTACGGCATGTATAGCTACTCTGAATGTTGATCATAACAAAAAGTCAATTACTTACAGTTGCTTATAGAAATATGTTCAAATTCTCCTCACATGAATGAGACTGAATCACCTTTTATTTGGCAAATATCCACAGACAGAAGTTTCTCCTGCAGCTGCAACACAAAAATTATAATATTTCTGACTTTATGTAAAAATCAAAAGCTAATCTACTTCAAGTCAACATCAGTCAAAAGTAACAGAATTATTACTGACACAATGACCATTTACACATGTTGAGCATTTCCTTAAAGCAATGACTCTCGTATAGAGCCAGTACATTTCTTCAAGTACCAGTGGTGTGAGAAGGAAATCCCATAGAACCTGCTGCCTAATGATGGCATACAACATCTTATCAGGTGCATGGAAACCTGAAAGTCATCCAAGGACATTTAAGACGTTATTGATTAATTGCAATTAATACATAAAGCTGTCATAATTCATAACAAAACAATTTTAACACAAAGTAAATAGATATAGTGATTCCAAGAGTTGTATCAATAGAAAATTAATGAATTTGATTGAACTAAATCAACAAGAATAAACACCATCACATAAAATCAATTGTGAAAGAATGGCTGATATAAACTCACGGTGGAACAGCGGCTGCAGTATAACAGCGGTGCTGTTTGAGCCCAACAGATGAGGAAACAGAGAATATATCACGTAGGCGGTGAATTTTGCTGACCAAGTGACTCTGGACCGATCAAGACTCTGGCGGAAGAATCTCTTCGTTAGTCAAATAGTTTTCTCAGAAACACACACAAAATAGTCAATTGCAAAAACCAACATGTTTCTCTCAGTGCAATTCAGTTGTCAAATACCTTCAAAGCCTCTAAAAGTTTCCTTGTAGGGGGTGATAGCTGAAACAACATGTTGATTAAAACAGTCCACATCAACAGTCTGAATATGAAATAAACAATGCATGTGAGTCAATAGATCCTGCAACCTTTATATTTTGTTTATATCTTCTTTCTTCAGACACTTCAATTGTAGGTCATCATAAATAATGTGTTGTGCAGAATTCTTCCCAGCAGCAGAGCCACCAGCCAAAATGGCCGAATTTACACTCCTCTGATTACACCTGAGAAACGCACTGCTGCAAATGAAACTGCCTTCTTTGAACGCACACAACCTTCAGGAAGTCAGCAATAGATTCCATAGTTGCATCCAAAATGGGTTGCGCCATTTTCGGTGAGTCAATTACAGCACTTGTCGCAAATATAGTTAATTTGTTAACTAAATGATAATTATCCATTAATTAAATGAATATATTACAAATCTTGTCCAGAAGAAAAATTGATGGAAACCGATCATCTGCCCTTTCATTAGCACAAAAAATGGTTTTGGTAGATAATCTGTTGCCTGGCTACAGATCCATCAATTTCAAGCCATCTGATTCCACAGTGACTGAGTTGCAGTGCGAAAGAGGCTTTATCTGTATATCAGAGGCTTGAGGCCCATTCTCCGTGTTGGTTGCTGAGACTGTGATGTCTTCCTTTGTTTCCCGTTTTTTCCCCTCCTTCTTTTCTCTATTTGTTTCGTTTTCAGATCAACAGCAACACATCCCATCAACGATCAAAGATTGAGATTCAGCGTGAAAGAGGCTTGATCTGTATTTCATAGGTTTGGGGCCCATTCTCCATGTTGGTTTCTGAAACTGTGATGTCTTCCTTTGTTTTTTCCCCTCCCTTTTTCTCTCTATTTTTCTCATTTTCAGATCAACAGCAACAGATCCCATCAACAATCAAATTTCAAGTCATCTGATTCTACAGCGATTGATTGAGATGCAGCGTGAAAGAGGCATGATCTGTATTTCAGAGACTTGAGGCCCATTCTCCATGTTGGAAAATACGCACAAAAGTTTTAAGAAAAATGCAAAGTCAGCATTGTCAAACGATCCTCAAGCAGATCTGCGTGACGGATATACAATCCTGCCCAACTCGCCAAACGAGCAGAATGCAAATCCGCCGCACAGAAATACAATCTTGTCCAACAAATCAACCAAACAGTATGTAAATCCGTGCGACAGAGATGCAATCTCATTTAACTAGCTGGCACGAGCCACATGCAATTCCGCTGTAGCGGATATACAAATCTCGTCCAACATGCCAAACGAGCCATATGCAAATCTGCGCAACAAAAATACAATCCTGTCTGCCCGATCCGTTGAACAAGCCACATGCAAATCTGCACAGCGAAATACATTCTCCCGACCGACAAATCGGTGAGGATTGTGTATCAGTCGCTCAGATCTGTGTGAGGATCATTTGACAATGCTGACCTTGCATTTTTCTTAAAACTTTCGTGCACTCGACCTACCCCTCTGGGTTAAAAAGCCGAAAGCTTTAACACACCAACCGGAAATATTGTGAGAACCACGCACCATTGTTTCTTCTTCTTTATGTGTCTTCTTCACTTTGAAGGTTGACACTTAAGAAATTGTCCCTATTGATTCCTGTCTTGGCACATCTTTTCATTTTCCATAGTTCATTCTATTTTTGTTTGTTCTTTAACCTTCACCAGCAACTCTTTACATGACCTTCCTATGGTTGGATTTTCCTTGTATTTGCCTCCAAGAATATTTTGGCCTGTTCTGTGCATGAACCTCGCATGATATGTCCAGCAAATTGTATTTTCCACTTTATTATTTCGGTTAATAAATTTCTATTTTCTCCTATATTCATTAGTACTTCCTCGTTTGTTGTTTTTTCCAGCAAACTTATCTTGAGAATTTTTCTAAAGCACCACATCTCAAATGCCATTATTTTCTCTTTCATTAGTGTCCAGCATTCGCATGCATACATGAATGTCGAATATACCTAGCATTTTAATTTTCGTAGTTTCAGTTTAAGATTCAGGTTCCTTCTTAATAAATCATTTTGTCCCCAAAATATGTCTTTGGTCATGGCTATTTTGGCATTTATGTCTCTGGTGCATCGTCCATCTTCTGTTATGTAGCTCCCGAGGTACTTGTATTCCCTCACTTGTTCCAGTTTGATGTTGTCTATTAGAATGTTATGCTTCCTGTTTGCTTATTATCATTGTTTTGGTCTTTGTTCTATTGATTTCCATTTCATAATCTTTGCTTTTATCCGTTAATTTGTTCATTATAAATTGTAGATCTTTTTCATTTTCTCTGCAAAAGTACTGTCGTCATTTACGCATCGTAGGATATTATATGTTATGCCATTTATCTTTATTCCCGGTGTTTGTTCTAGTGCTTCTTTTATTTAATACCCTGTGTATATATTGAATTAAAAACCATGCTTTATGACTACAATTTATGTCCAGTCACTTTCCTCCTACATTTTGCACAAAGAGATGTGGTAAGAAATTATTTACTGACCTTGTCTGTATCAATTCTCTACTGATACATAAAGAAAAAGATGGGATAATTAACACATTGAAAGACTGAAATGATGAGTCCTTGCACAATTTTTCACTTGATGACTGAGCTTCAGTAATTTCAACACCTTGGAGAGACCGAAAAAAGATTAATTCCTTGCCTAAAACAAACAGTATCCAAAATGTTTGAGAATGCACAGTAAATTGGGGGATGTCAGCAGAGTTCGCAGATATCTTTATATTGAAACTAAAGCTGCTATTTGGGATATCACACTTCTTCAGTTCCACTCTATTGTAATAATTAAATACTAATCAGCTAAATAATATGGGAAGGGAGTTTCTAACACCATCCTTAATATGAATTATGATGATATTCATATTTTAATATCTGATTTTTAAACACTTTTTTAAACACACACATATCTAATCATCAGCAGTTCATGAGTTATACATCATACTTCCATATGTCTTGAGTCTCAGACCTAATTATAAAAAATATAATTATATATATAATTTTATTTTTATATGCATTGTCTTATATTTGATTTCAAAACTGAGCTAAACAAGTCCTTAACTAAAGCACATGATTATTTTATTCTAGAAATTATACTTGAAAATCAAAAATCAATTCTGTAATTTATTATGCAATTTAGGAATGAAGTTGTAAGGGTAGTAATAGAGAAAGTTTGCCTGACGACATAGAGATATCCCGTAATTTGGGCAACTAGTGTAGTAGTGAGAATCTGAAATACATTGTAGGTGAAAGCAGAAGCAAATTTTTAGAAGTGTTGTAAAATTAAAAAAAACTATAGGAGTATATTTTGATACATAGAGTACTTTAAGTAATAATTTGGATTTACAATTTAGAATTAGTAATTATAATTAATGAAATTATGAAATATTGGGGTTATTTATTTGGAAATTAGCTGTATTAAGGAAGGGTTGTATTGGAATATTTATTTAATTATTCATAAATTATTAAATAGTAGGAGAATATTATGGTAAAGTTGGTTGGCCTACTCCATTAGAAAGCCATAAAAACAGAATTAACTTTTAGATTTTGGATAAATCAGATTTGATGATTAAGACGTTAAAACAATATATAGTTACAATTATATTAAGAAATAATGATATTTATAAACAATAATTATCATGATATTACAAATAATTTGTAATATTACAATAATAACTAATAACTCTTCAAGTTAATCGTCAAATCTACCTGATTCCCATAAAGACTTTGTGTAGATATGCTGTCAATTATTCTTCCACCAGTTTTCCCGTTGCTCCTACGAATGAAATTAATTTCTGACCTAAAAAATATCAATTAAATATTAATAGCCGCTTGTGAACCACGATCAGTCAACATTCCATTAATAAATACTACAAAATCTGTAACACTTCACTAGACACTGCCTTACCGTGTGCAATTCTTACAGGTTTATGGCCTATCTCATATGCCTAATATCCAAACAAATTCCGAAATTTTAAACAGCCTCCGTCGCCCAATGTGAATCAGCTTAAACTAGCAAGGTTCTCTACTATTAAGCATAACGATTGCTACATGCTATTAAATTATTTCAAAGAATAATTCCGCTGAGAAATCTATCCCAAATTGGCAGAAAAAATGCCGGTTTCGCTGATTCCCTCCAATAATTATTAATACATTTTTTGACGAATATACCTGACGACTATATTCCCCGATATCAAATTATCAGAGACTTACGCCAACAATTTTTCGCAATTAAACAATAATTAGCATTTTAATCCCAGAAAATTTTTAATCTTACGTCAATCGCGGCTTCTAAATATTTCTCGTTTATACTTAAACCTCGCTTAAACTAGATAGGGCCACAGTATCGCCTACCTGATGTCAATTTCTACTCCAGCGCTCGCATTTCTATCACATTATTAATCACGTTTTAAAACTTACCAAGCCGCATCCTTTGTCCAAATGCCGCTCAGACGCCGCTTGTCTCAACGAGACAGTCTCAACCGTCGATCCGACTCCCACGCCTCTTTAGGCCAAAAAGGACGGACCTAAGTCACGTGATTAATAATATTCAAATAATATTCAAATAAACAAGGAGATTCTTTAAATTCGTTATCAGTAGATTCCGGTAGAACAACGAGAACCATTAGAAACAGTGCTAATCAATTTGAAACTTATTTAGAGAGAGATAATGGGCCATTAAGCAAATTTTAGGCCAATCTAATCAACTAAATCTTAAACTTCTATAGCGCCACTTCATTATATACAGAAGCATCAGTCGACAATTCAACTATTTTACGGTCATTCACCATCAATATTTTTTATTTGACAAATTTTAAACATTTAAAGGCGAATACAAAATTTTTAGGTCATAAGAGATTGCATAGCAGCTCAGCGGTTTTCAACCTGTGGGCCACGAGAGGCAGACTTGTGGGTCGCGACGATTCTCAAAACACGATAAACATAAAAATGTATATAAAATGAAGCAAAAGAAGGTCGTCAATGACTTCTCTATCCTTTTTGTTGCTTGTAGACTGTTTTTAAGTGGGTAGCCCTCTGCGTACTGAAAAGTCTGACAATAAAGAACATAAAGGTACACTCCAGAGTCAGCAGTCAGTGCCCTTACCGTGCCGTACGGAGAACCGAAGGGTTAGCGTCTTCAGTTTTACATGGCAACGGCTGAATGATTGGCAACTGCCCCCCAACCTGACCCCAGACCACTTATGAGATTCGCGCAAATCCGGTGAGAAAGTTTTTGTGGAGGGGTGTGTGGGGTGGGGTAAGGAATATGACACACCAGTCCCCTTTTGCCCAACCCAAAATTCCTGGCGATCGACGCCACTGATAGCGCCACTTCATATTGCACATAAGCATCAGTCAACGATTTTACGGTCTTTCACCATTCATATTCATTTATTCCGCATATTGAAAACATCCAATAGCGAAGACAAAATTCCATAGGAATTGGGTTATGGGTGTCAGCCATAAAAGACGTAACGCGATTTTGGCAGGCTTTTGACGCCCCCTCTTCGTCACACGTCGTCAGTCTCGTCACAAAAGTCGGACCCCCTCAAATATAAATATGACGTCATAGCATGGGCGTAAAACAAGGGGACGGCGGGAGACGGTCTCCCCCCAATAATTAGTAAGGGACAGAGTATAAATTATCCCCCAATGTTTTGTGCCTTATGGTAAAATCTGGTTAAATCACTCATTGTGTATAACTTTTTTTGCTCGTCAAGACTTTTTTGTGGGATGATAAAGGGGTCTGACATGACTTTATGAACGATTTTATCCCCCCAATGTTCACCCCAGGTTTACGCCACCGCGTCACAGCGCGTTGACCCCTCTTCTCGTCTTTCGAAAAATCTTGACAAGCAAAAAAGGTCATCCTCATCTTTCCCTTGTACTTTTTTATTTTCCTTTCGAAATGTGCTGACAAGCAAAACATGAAAAGGTCATCCTCAATCCTCATCTTTCCCCTTGTTCCTCTATCCTTTCCAAACGTGCTGACAAGCAAAGACGCTTGGACGCGGTAGACTTCAGTAGCCGTATAAACTACACAAATTCGCCACATTATTACACTAATTCATTAGACTAATAAATTATTTGAACCACTATAGACGGGAATGGTACTCAAAAGGACCGAATAATGCAGGACAATCGTGACAATGTGTCCAGTGTTTATTCTTGCCACCTTGTGAAAAGTGAAATTGTTGACGTCAACTTCGCTTGACCCCCTCCCCTTCCCCCTGTCAACAACTGTCAAACTTGTTCAATCCCCCTCCCCCTAAACTGTTGACGTAATTAATGGACAACCCCTTAGTGATAATTCGACGTTGATCATTAAATTATAACAGCATAACTTAAACGCTGACACATCGTTCGATATAATTCGTTGCTCTCCCACAATCTTCGCAAGGTCTTTCTCCTTCGATGCAGTGGCGGCTCCACCGGGGGGGGGGCCAGTGCCCCCTATTGAGTGCCTGGCCCCCAGTTGGGACCTATACTTAATGCTACATACATTAAACAACAAATGGTTGGCCCCCATGATTAGAAGTTGCCACCCCAACGGCCCACCCACCACTTGCCAAATCCTAGAGCCGCCACTGCTTCGATGACTTTCTTCCCGTAGAATTCTTTCTAGACTCTTTTTCTTTCTTCAAGAACCACGCCAACTTCCTCTTCTCCCTCTCCCACAAGCTACTTCTCTCAGTCAGTTTCCCCAGACACACGGACGCACAGATACATTCAAACAGATCCACACGTACTACCACACACACACGCACACACACACATAGTTACCAGCCAACCAGCTGCTCCCTCTCCTCCCTTTCTAAGAATTTGGCTGGTATTGCACGGGGTTGTAGTCCCACATTTGCATACATTATAATAAGGGTTTCCATAGCGACCCTTCTTCCCACACTGACCACTGTCTTCAGCCCAGAGGCGTAGCGTCCCAATGGCTACTATGGCTTTAGCCACGGGCGGCACACATGATGGGCACATAGGCGGCAAGAGTACACGCTATGCCACTGCTTCAGCCTACACGTACACACACACACACACACACACACACACACACACACACACACACACACACACACACACACACACACATCCAGACAGCAGTACGCCGGCGTCCGCTACCACTAACTTCTGCAGGTGTAGTCCCGTGCGCGGCGCGCCTTGGCCGTCCCAGTTATGACCGCCCCGGTTATGACCGCCCCAGTTACTCTATTATGGGTTTTGACGAAAAGCAGTGTATTGCACTCGTACGAGGTCATATACAGTAATCATTACCCACACCATAAACCAGACACGAAACACACCCTAAACGATACTGACGGCAGCTAAAGCTGGGGCGGTCATAACGGGGGCGGTCATAGCTGGGGCGGACGCCAAATTGGGCAGTCATAACTCATAACTGGGGCGGTCATAGCTGGGGCGGCTATAATGTGATACCGTCGTCACACATCGTCACAAATGTTTGAACCCCCTATATATAATGATAAAGAATCAAAGCGCCTGATTCTGCGTAAGTCACGAATATGATAATAATGAATATGTGTTTACAACAGCTTTTACAAAATGTGTTTACGACAGCTACACTACCTCCAGTAAATATAATAAGCGCGGCTGAAATAAAATGTTTTCGTTTTAAGTTTAAAGTCCCGGTGCTTGGCTCATGTCATGAAATAGGTAGACCTTGGAGGAACTAACAACTGGTTCACACGACATACAGTCAGAACGCGACATCCGCGATGCTGGTGGGACACTCGGTCCTGTAAACGGCAAAGATCCAGAACTTCACAATTTAACATGCTCTATGACTTTTGTTGATCCAGGTGACATTGTTTATCTTACAACTGATGGAATATCAGACAACTTTGATCCAGTGGTGACCAAGATCGCAGTTGCAAAGACCAAGAGCGAGAAGAAAGTGTCTGAAGCTCTGCCAGCCGATGACGGTGAATGCACAGACAATCTCAACGATAGTGACGTTGATCCGGGAGAATTGGAAGATGGAAAACCTCACATTGCTTCCCTTGGACTGGGCAAAAGTGACCTAAGTGATGTTGACTCCCTATTTGAAATCCCGGCTATGCCACTGAATCAGCACTGATTAAGCAACTAAAGTCAGCACCACATAATTTTAATAGTATTTTAATAGTAGTAGTTGTTGGGCTATTGTAATAATACTGTTATAAAATTAGGAAAGCGTTTTTATAATACAAAATATAAGAATAATGAAATTTTCAAAACTCCCTAAGCTTCTCTTTCTCTTATATTGTCATAAATGCATCAGGAAAATGAAAATCAACACATTCACCCAACCATCCAAGGGTGTTGACTTTTCTCCTTCTAAAGTACGTGCAGTTCCAGGCGGATTTTTGTGTTAAGAATGTTTTTACTATCTGACTTATTGTCCACAACAAATATCTGCCTACAGTTCAGTTCAATATAATGAACAGAACTCAGCATAACCTTCTTGGAAAATCTCAACGAGTGAATTCCTTTCTTGCTCTTAAGGTGGAATAATTGTTGCTGTTCGTTTCCAGAATAAATCCGACAAACTTCGTTCTGCTTTAGGACAGACAGAGAAGGCAAAATGTCCAGGATGCGCACACCAGGTCCTGTTTCACTTCGACGGAAGTAGCGAACAACTGTTTCGTCTGCCGGATGCTTTGTCTGACTTCTCGGCAGAGTCGAGTCAATGACGACTGGACCCACAAAATTATAGCTCTCAAGATTCTTTGCATAGATTACTTGAAAATTCTCTGGCACCATCCTGTCAGTTGCACTAGAAACATTGGACACTGGAGCAAGTGGACCACTGACATCCAGCAACAAATGGTCCAACGACTGAAATTAACAGCATTAAATCCAAGTCGCTCACTTCATAGACGAACACAACAGAAATCCGTCTCTGATAAATATTTCGACCAGTGTTCGCTCATTTTACACTCTAAAATAAGTCCTTCATCGTACACATTGCCAATGGCTACAGTGGCAATTCCAAGAACTCTTGGTGGGGGGTGCAATGAATTTCTAGGAAGATGGCGACTTGTAGAGGGCCTGAGTGTGGTAAACCCTGAAAAAGGCTAACAAGCAAAAAAAGAAAAAAGGTCATCAGGAGTTTTTCACATTTTCACACTTGTTACGGGCCGTTGACTTTAGACGATCCTCTTCCATTGAAGACGCATTTTTGGTGGACCGGTGTGGGATGCACCCTCAGTCATCCACAACATGGAACCGCCCCTGAACGGCTAACGCGCCATTGTAAATATTCCGATTAACTTAAATGCAATCTGGTTACACTGATTATGGTGTAAACTGTAGAGCATTACAAGCATCCACGACAACATTTTCTGCCTGAACTCTCAGTGGCACTTACAACTTGAGTGTAGTTCAGCAGAGTCTTTATTTCTCGTTTCTGTCTTCTCCCGTGAGCTCTTTTCACCAAAGGTACGCCACCGCTATCAACGTTGCAGGAGTAGCAAGCCTCGCCGGGTGGTAATGATGAACCATCCGGTGGCCCAGCCACATGCGGTATTTCCACACCAGGTGTAAGACTGGCTCCAGGAGGGCTAGTGGTAGACAGACAGTGACTAGAACAAGAAAAGCAAAACAAACCGATCATTGTTGTGAAATCGTCGTATAACAGAAGACATTAGTGAGAATAATCATCTCCAGCTAAGGGCTCGTCCACAAATGACGCAACGCGCTAGAGGGGGGGGGGAGTACGGACATTTGTTACGAAGTGTGACGAGGGGGAGGGGGTTCCGTAAATGTGACGTAACGCAACAGAAAATTTTTAAGTAACGACCTTTTTGTTTTGCTTGTCAGGGCATTTGGAGAGGGAAATACAAGGGTTCCCTTTTTTGCTTGTCAGTATGTTTGGAGAGGGAAAAAATAGAAGGATGAATTACCTTTTTGCTTGTCAAGACTTTTCGGAAGACGAAAAGGGGGATCGGCCCGTTGTTACGTCATACTTTAAGGGGGTCTGACTTTTGTTACGTCGCGTTACCTAGGGGGGGAGAGGTCAAAAAGTGCCAAAATCGCGTTACGTCATTTATGGACGACCCCTAAGCAGAGACAAAATTATATATATATATACAAAATCAATTAAATTAAACAAATCATATATATATATAATTTAACTTTTAAAATTCAGATCAAGACTATCACAAGAAAGAAAAATTTTGTAGTGCAAGGGTTGTGGACAAATGGAACAGTTTAGACGAGGTGGGAGTGACAGTTGAAACAGTAAACGGATTCAAAGACTATCTCGATAAACTAGGTTACTGAATACAGATGGTTACATCAGTGGTTTTCACACAGACTTACTTAGCCTCCTAAACAACTTTATATCACATTTATATTATTAAGAAATAAGAAAATACAAGATCTGAATATAAGATCTATGCAATTGATATATAGAACATTTTCAGATCAGACAAAAGGTCAATAATCTAAAATGAACTTTGAGTTTGATCATATAGATGCTGACCCACCCCTGTCCAATTTGCATGAATCCGTCTGGGCAGCTGCATGAGTATCCAGCTTGGGTTGGCGTACATCCAAAGGAGCATGGGTTGCCATGGCATCCACCCCCACCAACACCTACATGAACATATTTTCTTATTTAAGCAGAATATTCTCAGAGACCGTGGATCTAATTCATGCGGCTTGTGCCAATAAAATACATGAGACATATTAGGCCTAAACACAACGTGTACAGTGTACACCTTGTCCATCTGCTATTGAAACATGAAACCCAATATTTGACACTAGGAGATTTTTATCAAGGTCTATAGCTATATAAGATAATTTATTAATATTTCATCATCTCTTGAACATTGAAACAATATATTCACATCTTTTATGTTGATAGAAGGTTTTTAGGCCTGAGGTTGCATGCAACAAATGAAAGAGTGGGGAAATTGTTGGGGTGTCCCGAGGGCGAGATGTCCTAATGGTTGAAAGTACTGTGGCCACTATAAAAATTATGTTGGAAGTGGATGCAAAGCAATGTGAAGAGAGCATTGTGCTTGTAAAAGTATAAACAGGGGAGAGAGAGAACAGCTTTGAGTGAGCAGCAAAACCACAAAAGAAAATCATCATCACAAGACACCGACTGCTGGCTTATTTTCAGCTTGAGATATTTATAATAATAATGTGATTTTAAGTGGTTTAGGAGGCTAAGTAAACCTGTGTGAGGCTAAGTAAGCCACTTGAATTTAAAGAAACATAAATGAAACAGTTATTGGCTGCATAGGTCAGTCAGTCAACTGAAGATAGAAGTGAACTGTCTATCTACCTAGACAGATCTTAGAAAGTCCATCGAAGACGGCTTCTGAGCCACAGTTGCAGTCGTATCCGCCCACTGTGTTGACGCATGATGCGTGGCCACAAAGACCCGGCTGCTGACATTCATTCTCATCTACGCAGCACACCAGAAACAGTCGCGGCTTTATTCCGTTTACGGTGGAATAAAGAATTTGATAGAAAATAGAATAAGATATTAGTCAATCATGCATGATAAAGAAAGAAATGCAATCATGCTTTGTGGTCTCATTTCTCCAACTTACCAGTACATTGGTTCCAATAGAAATGAGCCACAAAACCAACCGGACATTCACAGCGATAGCCTCCGACAAGATTCACGCAACCATACTGACACATGAGACCGTTGTCGCATTCATCGGCATCAACACACGAAGTACCACTTGGATCCGTCTGATATCCAGGTGGACAGGTGCACCGGTAGCTTCCAGGAACATTCCGGCACGTTCCAGTCGGCTGGCAAAGCCACGCCTTCTCAACGCATTCATCAACATCTGCCACACACACATGCAGACAAAGAGAGACAAATTAACCAAAGGCAATGCATTGCAAATACTTTTGACCATTGGCGCAGCCACGGGAGGGGAACGGGGGTTGGCGCCCCCCCCATTCGGCTAAGGATTGGTCGTGAGATTCGTCCAAACTGGTGAGTAGTTGAGGGTGGGTTAGGGGGTAGTATTAGAATGAGGAAGACGCACCAAACAACAGACTTTAAGTTTTAAAGCGTTTGAGATTACGAACTTTTTGCTCATCAGGAATTTTGGGCTGAAAAATGTGGAAGAGGTTCCTGCTCTGTTCTGGAATCCTGGCTACACCACTGCCTTTGACTGTGTATTGTCATGAAGGTCACTTGAAAAATCGAAGCTTTATGACATTAGTCAGTAAAATCACAAGTCATGAATTGAATACAACCAAAATCACACGAAATAAAAAGGAAATTCAGCCAGACCACAACTATAATAATCAAATAACTGGAATTTTATATTAAGAACGAAGTAGATGAATGAAATAAATTAGTCATTATTTATTAAAATCAAACTGACCGATGCATGTTGCTGCATGCTGTCGATAGCCAGGATGACAAGAGCACTCGAAGCTTCCTCTGGTGTTGATACACGACTGAGGGCAGCTGTGTTTGCCCGTCTTGCATTCATCGACGTCTTGGCACTTTTTCCGTCGGAGTCGATAACGTACCCTGAAGGGCAAGAACATATGAAACTGCCAGGAGTATTACGACAGTCGAAATCACAAGGCTTAGGGTCAAGGTCACATTCGTTGAGGTCAATGCACTGGCTTCCAGACGAGTCAACACGGTAGCCGTTGCTGCAGAGACACCTGTACGATCCCATTGCGTTGATGCAACGGCCGTTTGGACAGGCGTCTGGCATCAGGCGACACTCGTCAAGATCTAAAGGCAAACAGTGGTCTCATATCAATCAAACATTATTAAATGAGAGTGTTGTAAATGAAAGAAACAAGATCGAAAGGCTGGTGTTTAATAAAGTGACAGAGAATGCAACCGATCTTCTACCTCCAATGGACCTTAGACGGCATTGTCAAAACAGCAAACAGTATTCAAATTAGCAGTGACTGACCCATTCCGTCCGGTCCGTACCCGGGTCCCATACGGCACAGAACTTTGTACTCAACTAAAAACAGATGACAATAATTATTAGTTCCAAGATCTATGTCAGCAAATCAACAGACAGAATAAGACAAACAGTAAGACATTCTAATTCATTTTAAAATCATAATTTGAGATCAAGAAGACTTCAACTGCTCAGTGTTATGAATCTGGCCAATGCATGCAAATGCATTCATCTATGCTAATTTAAATCCCAGATTCAATAGACTATCATGTATTAGTAGAAACAGAACAATTTGAAATTTCAAATTTTTGTTTGGTATAAAAAAGTCTTTCAAAACAGAATGAGATACATTGTGACTTCAAGAAGTGTCATAAGTCATTTGTGATTTTTTTAAATAGCCAAAGTACTTCATATATCCACAGCACAAATTCAGTTGCTGAGAAGTAACTAACCAGGTTTGTTACCTGTTAGAATTCGCAAAGAAACAGTCAGCCTCATGCTTGATTCTTTTGAATGGATTGAAGAAAATAACACATTCAAAAGAGTAAGCAACTTAAAGTAGTAGGCCTACTTCATCTGAACTGCTTCATCTATCTTCATCTGGTCTGCCATCGTCTTTTAATTAAATTCACTGACCAGTTCCTTGAGACGGGCATTTCTCACAGCTTGGACCCCAGGCGGCGCCACTGGAGCAGCAGCACTCGGATTTGGTCATTCTCAGAGGCGTGTCCGTTCGCGACAAACATCGGCCATCAACAAAACTCGGGTAACAAATTCCCTCACGAACATCTGGATAATCAACAGATAGAGCAAATGTCATTACAAATACTAAAGACTGGAAGTTAGTCACTAGACAACCGATCACCAATATCCAGTTGATGAACTTTATAAGTAACTAAGAACTGTTTAAGGTGATGATCAAGTGTAACATACCAACACAGTGCTTCTTGTCCTTTGAGAGCCTATAACCGGTGAAACATTCACAACGATAGCCGCCCTCAACGTTGATGCACGTGCCTTGGCCGCAGATGCTTCTCTTGTCTTGGCATTCATCAATGTCTTTGAAAGGAGTTTGTAAAATGCAAGCATAGAGAAAATTATTGCCATTCAAATGACAAAATGCACTTCATCTTAAACTAACATTCATGGGGACCAATATTTCAAAGATCGAGTCAATGCACATTGCACAATTATGATCATATATGTTAAACAATCTGATCGTCTCCTGACTTATGGCATGTGCTTGTAGTATGAATATCCTTATTCACTACAGTGACAATTACCTCTGCAGTCGTCACCAACTTGTTGATAGCCAACTGGACAGATACACATGAAGGAACCAACAAGATTTTTACACATGTGGCGACAATTATTCTCTGCAGTCAGACATTCATCAACATCTGCAAAGAAAAAATCCATACATTTGAGAGGCACATCATCTAGAATTCCTTATTTTAAAAATAATTGGCCTAAAATTCTAAAAGACATTTCTCATGATATTCTGTTGAGACTCTGGGCTTGAAGTCCTCAAGTTCATTTAAATTTCATATAAATTGGCAACATTAATTTTAGAACATAATTCACTTGCTAAACATATCTTGCAAGGTAATCATGGACGGTCACTACTCCCATGTAAACAGGAAGTAGAAATCCGCGCTCTAACCGAACAAACCGAAGTACCAGTGTATCAGTCTGCGTATCGTAGCACGTATCGTAGCACAAATCATAGATTTGTAATATATATGTGTTAAAGTCTATGGTACACATGCCTACACCCAAACAACAATATTACAAGATTGCATTAGACAGTGCATTAGAGATTGAACTTGACCAACCCAGCAAAAAAAAACCAGTACTGCCCCTAACTTAATCTCAATATTGCTTATGCCTCTTAGCCATATATTAGCCTACATAAACTGGATTAACCTCTTTGCGAGATATCTGATTCCTAGTATATCTAGCTTAATTCAGTTTTATCCATTTGTTTCTTATGTTATCTTAAATTTTCGTTACTTTATAACGTTAAAAAGTAAAAACCATTGGCGCTATACAAAGTCGATTAGCATAATACGTCTCTCAAGATCTCTATGGAGCAGTCGTCGTCTTTGGAACTTCTTTCAGTACGAACGGACTACTTTCGAATTTCTACTTCCTGTTTACATGGGAGTAGCGACCGACCATGATTACCGAATCCATTATGATTTCGTTTCTTTAAAAAGCAATTTATCTCTTCAACCTTCACAGTGAACGCCATCTGGTGAGAGTCGAAATCCTTTTGGACAGAGACAGCGATAGGAGCCCCGAGTGTTCTGACAGCGGAATGCACAGCCGTGACTTCCTTCAACGCATTCGTTTATATCTGTTTTCACAAAGCGAAGGATCAAGTTGAATGCACTTAAATAACTAAAGAAGACAAAGAGAAAACTGCCGTAGCAATGAAATACATTAAAATCTATAGAGAAGAAAGCACGAACAAACAAATAGGCAGAGATTTTTCATTAAAGTTAAAGTGAGTAAACACGAAATTTCTATAGCGCTGCCCGAAAGATTGGCGCAGTGCACCAGCTTATTCACGAGCGCTCATTAGAAATAACAGAAAATGTGTTGATTGGTACATTAATGAATAGAATAGCTAAGCACCAGATATAAGCCAAACTGAATAAACAATTTCCCATGCTCATTTGTGTTCTAGTCCACACTACGGTCGCTACCTCTCATTCCAGTCTGCTTACCGAAAATATCACTCTACCAGTCTACCTTAACGGCTCCTTTGGCAGTCCATGATTATATTATTCCGGCTATTGATCAGTGGCGGCTCCAGGATTTGGCAAGTGGTGGGCCGTTGGGGGTGGCAACTTCTAATCATGGAGCCAACCATTTGTTGTTAGGTATGTAGTATTAAGTATAGGGTCCCAACAGGGGGTCATTGGGGGCCAGGCACTCAATAGGGGCACGGGCCCCCAGGCCCCTCTGTGGAGCAGCCACTGTCCATGACTGAATATTATTGAAGGCAGTTGATAAAGTCTCAAGGGATGAATTTGAAGAAGATTGATCAAAAGAGATGAGAATTTGAGTATCATCAGCATAAAGTAGTAGTAGTAGTAGTAGTAGTAGTAGTAGTAGTAGTAGTAGTAGTAGTAGTAGTAGTAGACTTCTTTAGCGCCATTGTAGTAGTACATCTGCACCAGTCGATGGTCGCTTCAGTGAATAATCGTAGTCGTGAATCATTGTCCGTGGTGAATCGAGGCTGTAATCAATAAAGGTGATAAGCTACTTGATGTTCATCAAGAAATGAACCAAAGGGAGTTGGATAGCGAGTAAATAACAGAGGTCCAAGGACCGATCGGGCCTTAAGGGACACCACAAGTCAGATCAGTGGGAGTTGAGAGATTCTCATCTATTATCACTGATTGCGTGCGGGGGTGTAAATATGAAGTAAACCAATGTAGAGCAGCTAGTGTCTGAGATTCCAAGCCAATGTTCAAGACGATGAAGAAAAATAGAATGATCAACAGTATCAAAGGTCAAGAAGTCAAAGAGCAGTAACTTTCCCAGCATCAATAGCAGTGGCGGCTCCACAGGGGAACCCGAGGGCCCGTGCCCTCCTATTGAGTGCCTGGCCCCCCTAGTGGCCCTCTGTTGGGACCCTCTACTTAATACTACATACCTAGCAACAGATGGTTGGCCCCCATGATTAGAGGTTGCCACCCCAACGGCCCCCCACTTGCCAAATCTTGGAGCCGCCACTGGCCCTGAGCATTATGATAGTGGCGCCATAGAAGTTTATCGATTGATGCCGTTTATTTCCAGTGTATTGTTGAAACAGTGAAAATCAGCGATATATCAAATCACTGCAAAGCGAATTACCAATGCATCTTCCATCAGTACCAGCCATGTACCCAGGCGCACATTTGCAGTCGAACCCTCCCTCCATGTTTATGCAAACTCCTTTTCCACACATGTCATCAGTCTGGCATTCATCTTTGTCTACGGAGAAAATCAACAACATTACAAAGTGCAAAATATATGAATTTGAAAAATAAAATTATGAAGCCAGTAACAATTGATCATCAAATGCATTAAAAGATTAAATGATTAAATTAAGCAAATGATTATAAAAAAAAGTCAATCTAAAAGGGCAGATGAGAATTACCAATACATTGCGTTCCTGTGACATCAACAGTGAAGCCGTTCAGACACTCGCACCTGAAGGAGCCGTCTGTGTTGACGCAATGACCGTTTCGACATAAGTTGGGAATTAGCAGACACTCATTCATATCTATAAAAAGCCTACTGACTTAAAAGAATAATTAAAATATCAAAATCTATGTCAAACATTCCTACTTCAATGCTTGAAGGAAAAAAGCAATTAGAATGAAAATGTCACTAATCTTTTCTCTTATAATCAAATTTAAACATCACAACTCTACTGTACTAGAGATGGTCCAGAAAAAAGATAACAATTTAAACTAAAACCTTATACAAATACATATAATTCAGAGTCAGCAAAATATTCAAATAGCAATATTTCAAATGTTACAGTAATGACATTCGGATAATGAACACCTTCCATATCCATTCCATTCCCATTCTTTTCTCGGCCATAACCATCTGGACATACATCGTCAAATTCTCCTGGACAAGTAAAATCAGGACAAGTAAGTAAGTAAGAAAAACAATAAATTCTGTATTTATTATATCATTCCTCACCACATAAGACAGTAACTACATGTAGATAAAGACCTTTAATCAAGAATATACCGGTAGCAGGATCTTTTTACAGAAAACAGTAAAAGTATCCAAACAATATGATTATATTTGTCGACATGTCTTACTGTTTAAATATCATTATATCAATTACATAAAAGGAATAATTACTAAGAATTGATTGCAATGCCCACCAAATTAATTAGGAGGTAAATTTTCTGATGAGAATTCAGGCATTTATCTAGCAGAGACTCACTTTGCCCCGGCTTAGGACAGGTTTGGCACGGATCTCCCCACGCAGCAGCCTTTGTGCAACAGCACTGGGTTCTGGTCAACGTAACTGGACGAATTTGAGAACAACGACCGCCCTCATGCCTTTCGTAGCAGCTCAGCTTTCGAACATCTATTCAAAATTACTCAGAGTAGACGACAAAAAGAACTAGAAATCGTTGAACCTACTATTATCTATTCTGAGCTGAGCAATGAAACATTTTACTACTGGTAAATCTTATAGAAAATAAAGTAATTTTATATTGAAAATCGATAAATTTAAGGCTTTTACCTAGACAGTCACGTCCATTTGTGGATACAACATGGCCACTTGGGCAAACGCAGTGAAAGCTACCGATGCTATTCACACAACGGCCGTTGCGACATATGTCTGGTATGCTCATGCATTCGTTGATGTCTGGAAAGACATAACATCATGCAAAGTAATCGACCAATGAAAGCAAATGAAACTATGAAAAGAACATTGTAATGCAACATAAAGCAACTGACCAGAGCAGTCGTCGGCTGTGGGACTCAGTTCGTAGCCTTGACTACATTCACAACGAAATGACCCAGGAGTATTAATGCATTGGCCCTTTGTACACATGTTCGAAACCTCTTCGCACTCATCGATGTCTGTTGCGAGACAAAAACACAGAAAATCATAATCTGTGATAAAGAAACTCGTCTAGCTCACAGAAATATTAGCGGAACTACCTACAATTAAATTATAATTACTGTTAAATGTAAATGTTTTATACTGATTGCTACAAAACCTCTTTAGCATCAGTAAGCATTACACGGTTATAAATAAAAGTGCATTCATTTTATTGCCGTGTTTCTACTTACCATCACATTTCATACGATCATCATTGTAACGATATCCTTGCTGACAGATGCACTGAAAGCTGCCAATGATGTTGCGACACCGGCCATTCATGCAGATGCTGGCATCAGTATGACACTCGTTAACATCTGCCATTCAAACAATAATTCATAAATAAATAATCATGATCAGATGAAACTAAATAACGTCAATTTCAACATAAACAAAGAATTTACAAAGAATTTACAAGTTATTTCTACAATTTCACTTATATTTTTCTCAGGTCAGAAGTAATCCATCACTGATGAGGCTTATTTTGAGGATGAGGCTTATTTTTATATTTAAATTATAATTCATTATAATTCATCAATGATTGCAAATATAAGTATTTTCTTAATAATCATAATAGAAAACTGTTATGCTATTACACTTTAATTAATAGCAGCTCAAAAATTAAATACCAATCATCAACAGTGAAGCTGATTGCATCTTAAATGCAAATCCAATTTTAATCACAATTTACTTTTATTGCTAAAAACTAGAGGAAATAGCATTCAATGTTAGCTCAGTTGTGTTGCTCACCAAAACAGTCTCCGTTGTCAGTCAACGTGAAACCTGCATCACATCTGCAATTAAACGATCCAAGCGTGTTCTGACAAGACCCGTTGCTGCAAATGCCCGGCTGTTCTCTGCATTCATCAACGTCTAAAAATAGGCTAAATCCATTGAAAAACTTCTGCAGAATTCATGCATTCAAGAACAGCCAATTTTGACTGAGAGTGAACCTTGAAATCAGCTCAATGAGCGGTTGGAAGAGGAAATATCACAGTGATTAGCAACCTGAGTTAGTTGGTATGTCTGTACCTAAGCATCCATCACGACCAATGGTGGGTCTGAATCCTCGAAAGCAATTACATGTGAAGCTTCCATCACCATTGATGCAGTTCCCATTCTCACACAGACCAGATTGTTCACGACATTCGTTGATGTCTAGCCAAGACCAAATCCATTGACAATACTCATCCACTGCTACTCGATATGAGATGGGAAATATTTATATTAAATATACCAACAAACTATTTTAATTTTGGAATAATTGAGAAGTTAGCAGAAGTTATCACTCATTAAAATACCAAATTTTATTCTGCAACCCCCAAAATGAAAAAAATTAAAGAGCTTATAAATTAATTTGAAACAATTTCTAGTGACAGGAAACAATGGCTAGTGTTTCAAAATAGTTCTAATTAAATGCCAAACAATAAGATGATTTACCAGTGCAAGAAAGTTGATTAAGAGAGAGATGATATCCCGATGGACAACGACACTCAAAAGATCCAACACTGTTGATACATTCCGCTATTCCAGAACAAGGCAAATGTCGACTCAGACATTCATTTATGTCTAAATTCAACAAAAGCAAAACCATTTGCTTACGTCAGAATGGCAATTCTGTACAATGCTACAAAACTGAGTTAATTGAAAGATGGAAATGAACAAAGACACATTCAGCAAAATAAAATCCACACAAGCATTAAAAGACTGGATTGAAACAACCATTCTTGGTGAATTCTTGGAGTGAAACCTCAGAAGAAATATATGCATGAAAGCCTTTTCTGTTATACAAAGAAGAAGATGCTATAAATTAAGCAGCTCAATAAGAATTTTCGCAATTTAAGTTAACCTAGCGATTAATTATCACAAGTAAATGGATGAGTTGAAAACATCAAATCATTGTAACTAAGCTACAGAGAGATCAATTTACTTCACAATACTATCAAGCAGCTATCACCAGCTATCACGCTATGCTCAGTGTTGAGTCCACTTAAGCACACTTGGACTGAAGTTCCAGTGTTCCTCAAACTGTGTGCCGCGGCACACTAGTGTGCCGCGCGAGATTATCAGGTGTGCCGTGGGATTTGTTGGAAATTTTATAAAATTTAAAATGTCAGTGTTTTAAATGTCTCAGATCAATGACTGTGCCTCAACACTCTATTTTGTACGCATAGCCAGTGAGGGCCGAGCGTCAACGATGTGTCTGATGAATCAAGAGCCTTGATAATTCGCCCCCTGGGACCTGGAAGGACGGGAAGCGTAGCATCGCATGCAAAGCCCCTTGGTATACGAGATGATGCTGGTATGGAGAGGGGTTGTGACTTCGCAGTTAAAACTACATGGGGCCAAGTACACCGAAGCCATTAAGATACAACCCCTGCCCGGTGTCTGGTTTGTGGCATCTAACAGGGGGTGTTGTCTGCAGAGCGGCTGTGTACCGGCAGAGAGGACTTGCAGTCTGTTCTGAACCAAGCTATTCAAGTTGTGAACTTCATAAAATCCCGACCACTTAAATCTTGACTTCTTTCACAGCTCTGAGAAGCAATGGATTCCGAATATACAGGCCTATTATATCATACTTATTTTTGCTGGCTTTCACGAGCGAAGGCTTTGATGTATTTCATCAGCAAAAAATCGTGACGTCTTTTCAAGTGTGCCGCCGATGTTTTCACGTATTTCTTTTGTGCCGCAAGACGAAAAAGTTTGAGAAACACTGGACCGTCACTAAACACAATCGCTGAGAATGCAAAGAATCTGATCATTCCATTTTCAATAACATTTGTTTAAAGTGACCTTTTTAGGCGCATGTCCTGGTTAAGTGCATATCTCATCATCCAGGCAGACAAAAAGCTGTGAACCAGGTTAAACTTTAAAGTGTACATTTACAGTCGTCTATGGTAAAGGTAAAGGTAAAGGCAGTGGCGTATTTAGAATTTTGGTAAGGGGGGCCAGCTCATGGCGAGCGCGAAGCGCGAGCCTATAATGGGGGCCTGGGGGCATAGCCCCCAGTGGGGTCCAGGGGCAAAGCCCCTGGTGGGAGGTCAGAGGGCGAAGCCCTCTAAAGCTAGCGACATTTTAAGATTTTCCAGATTTTTTTCTGAAAATATGCATGATTATGTTCTTTTCATCAAAATGTGCAAGCCACCTTTATTGGAGAAAAAATGGAATTCTGTGGGCTGTGACTAAGCCCTGTGTGCATATTAGGCTGAAAATGTAAGCGCTTGTAGGGGTTAACTAATTTTTAAATAAAATACACAACACAACTGATGGAGAGACAGCAATCAATTGCAATTTCTGGCATTGCAACTGTTTAACCCCTTGAATATCCTTTGAATTTAACTCATTCAATAATTCTTATAAGTCCCAACGCTGGAGTGACAAGATTATAAAATTAAGATTATGGTTTAATTAGAAGACCTGAGGCATATACTTGAAATTCTTGAATTAACTTTCTGTACGTACGTGGGGCAAATACAGCACTTGATTGGCCAGAATGGATGGGCCAGGACAGGCTAGGCCAAGACCAAAGGGGGAGGCATGGCCCAAATGGCCCAATGGTAAATACGCCACTGGGTAAAGGTAAAGGTAGGTCCGGTACTCGAGTTCGAGCGTTGGGTTCTGGCGCTTATCTCCGGCCTCGGCAATCAGCAACATAGGTGGTAAATCCATTAATCTGGGGTAGGTTGCCATTACTTTCCCCAGACCTATGTTTTACCTCGCAGCTTAACGCTGCTCTTCAGCTTTAGCGAGTAAGGCTGAGTCAACCTTAGGGCTCCTGCGGGAATTGAACACGAGACCTTCTTCTCCATTGTCCAGCGTTGTTACCATTCTTATAACTTCCCACCATTCCCTCCATCTATGGCATAAGTGAAAATTACAGAAAATCGGAGAGAACATCACTAGAACTATTCTGAGAGTCACTGCCGCTACAACACGGCAGTGTACGTTTAAGCGAACGCACCTTCACATATATGAAGCTCTGGAATCAATTCATAGCCTTGAGGACAAATACAATAGAAGCTACCAATGGTATTAACACAGTTTCCGTGCAGACACATTCCAGGAATAATTGAACATTCATCAACATCTAAGAGTTGAAAATACAAACAAGAAGCTACTAATCAATGCAGAACCTAAAAGACTTTCAGCCAATCAGCTTAAACTCACAATTTTTAAATAAAGTCTTAAAAACAACAATACAAAGTAAACAAATATGCATCTGATTCAAACATATCTTAAAACCAAAAGTTTAATACGAAAACCTGAATAAAATAGGCTTGCTTTAAAACCTAAGTTCAGAAAGTATTTCTTTAGCCTACTTCAAACCAAAGAGAATTTCATGTTTTGAGTATGTTCCTCAAACAATTAAATGAGCATTTAGTTGACAATGACAATGAAATTATGGCAGTGGCATGCAGAAAATGGTGGACGCTTAAGAAATGTTTGATGAGCAAAAAAAGTTCGCCGAGTCAACTTTGGCGCCCCCATCTGGTCGGCGCCAGGGGCCCCTCTGCACACTACTGATTAAGGCATCAATAGCAGTAAAGTATAAATTGCAAAGAGAGAACAATACACTTTAAAAGTCTAAACACACTAAAATAAAGTGATCCTTGTAATTCACAGATCAAATAAATCCCCAAAAATGACTCTGACACTTGAAGATACCGATCTGTAGAAAAATTATTGCTTGCAAACTAAATAGAACCAGACACATCATTGACAAAGTATTGTCTACAATAAAAAGAAAGAGGTAAACACAAAGTCCATTAACCAATGATTTCTCCAGTCCGTGGATCTACCATATGCCCTTGTTTCAGTCCACAGAGCACCGTGTAATCATCTGCAAGAAAAAGGAATTTCCGTTGGTTCAACACAAAATTCGACAAAATTTTATCAAAATGACTGTCCAATTAATACAACTTGGAGAAATCCATGTTAATTGTTTCTCGTGCAACGAAAGACAATAAACAAATTCTTAAAACTATTTTCTAAATTTAAATGAAATGTTAAAGCTACTTTTTAAACTAACTGGATAAATTTCAACAATTAAACTTTTGTCCTCAAAACTTTTATATTTTTCCTACTGAATGCTACAGAAAACTCACAGTGCCAAGGTTAAACTCGCAGCCCTCAAACATACAGAGGCAATAAATCTCATTATATCCAGGCAGAGTTTCACTGCCATATTGATGCTGGTACTAAGATTAAGGAGACAATTGTTGTTTCTGGCAGCAGGCATTAGATTCAACTTCATCATTGCTTCTTTTACTTTGCTGTGTAGAATGCTTACGGGTGCCAAACATTGGACACCGATGACATGGCTTTCCAGCACGTTCATCTTCTGCTGCGTTCCAACCACGACCAACTGAACAACAGCACTGCTTCAACGTCAAACTCGACGCGAGCGGCTTCTCACAGACCGGTCGAAATGGAGGCCTGGTCGAATTAGCGACACTCCGATAGCAGTTACCAGGGCGCATATCTGTTAACAAAGCAATACAATTAGATTTTAAGAAGAGATGTCTTAAGGTCAAACCACGATGACCAAGAAGCAATAGACATTTTTATTAAAGTAGTATCTCCTTATCCAACTACACACTTAATTAGTAATAAAATTTCACTAATATTAAGTCTATCTAATCCTCTCTATCAGAAAACAAAAGCATTAGACCTAAAAATTAATCAGGAAATAATTTCTATTGGATGCTAAAGTTAAAAGAGACACTGAATTAACATTTGAGTTCTTCAGATGCAAATTTAAGAAAGGCTGGACACTTTCATAGCCTGAAATTAAAGCTATTCACCTACTGCACATCAGACCCCCAAAACTATTTTGACATAAGAAGTTACACGCCTACGCACCCATACACTGGTTATCTGGTAGAAGCATGTACCCATCGGGACAGACGCACGTATAGTTTCCTTCCGTATTTATGCATCTTCCAATGCCACAGATGTATGTGGAAAGACTACATTCATCGATGTCTGAAAGAAAACATAACTATTGCAACGGCACCGAATGCTCACGCGATTCATTTCAGGTGCTCTGTCACAACTTCTGGACCCTGTCTGAAGAAGACACAAACGATATTTAAAAGGTTTATTAAAAAAATTAATAAAAGATAACTCACCAACACAAGTCTGTCTAGACTCATCAAGTTTATAACCAGGACGACAAGTACAGGCGTAGCTCCCAAATGTGTTTTTGCAATCTCCTCCTTTGCAGATTCCTGGGAGCTCCATACATTCATCAATGTCTAAAGCAACAGAAGAATACAGGAAAGCATCTACAGAGGTTGTCTTGAAATGACTTAATGCAAATCTACGTTAAAATCTCCTTAAACAGTTTTGTCTATAACATTACAAAAGTTTCAGTAATATGTGAATAGACAGACACAATTTATATAACTGTATGGAATGGTGATGATGATGATGATGATGATGATGATGATGATGGTGATGGTGGTGATGATGATGATTATGATGATGAGTTGTCTACCATTGTGCAGTCCAAATGGCTTTACACCACCTGGGAACGAAACCATTAAAGTGGTTTCCCATTACCTTACTCGCAGACAATCACAATAGGGTAAGATTCGAATTCACACTCCTAGAATTTTCTGGCCAGAATTTCTATTTCTATACCACTACTCAGTACTCACCCAATGTAAGATTAAATATTGCTTCTAAAAATTACAAAGGGGTCATCCATAAATTACGTAACGCGCCTAGGGGGCCCGAACATTTGTTACGAAGTGTGACGAGGGAAGGGGGATCCGTTAATGTGACGTAACGCAACACAACATTTTTCAGTGAACCTTTTTTCTTTTTGGCGTGTCACGGTATTTGGAGAGGAAAATACAAGGATTACCTTTTTTGCTTGTCCGTATGTTTGAAGAGGGGAAAAATAGAAGGCTGGATGATCTTTTGTTTGCTTGTCAAGACTTTTTGGAATAACAAAGGAGGATCGGCCCGTTGCCTCATCATATTTTAGAGGGGGTCTGGCTTTTTGTTACGTCGCGTTACGTAGAGGAGGAGGGAGTAAAAAGTGCCAAAATCGTGTGACGTCATTTATGGACGACCCCAAAACTAATAGATAACAAAATAGGCAATAAATTTCACTTTAACCATGTTCACACAAACTGAACTTCAACCCAGAATTACTTGTTATGAGAACATAGAAAATTTTAAATGTCAAGCAATGGACAATTATTCAGGCAATCAGACCTTCGAGAATGACTGTGAAAACATTTGGCCGAAAGCCCAATCCGCCAGGGCAGAGATCAGCAAAAGCCACTATAAACAGCAAACGCCAATTCCGATCAATTATAATATTCAATTAGTCAAACTAAGTCAGAAAAATTCTAAGACTCGTAAAAAACATTCACGACTGCAAATACCAAATAATAAACAATTCCTAGCCGCTTAACCGCCCTGTGCAAGTACAGCCATGATTTTAATCCACATACTAAAATGTGCAATTTACAATGAAGACAAAGACATTTACGTCTTCAGGAATAAATATACATGTAAACACAAGTATGAAACTGACAATAAATGGGAACTGCTGTGCCTCCTCACGTACTGCTTTCATTCGCAGGACATGCCTGACATCGTCCCGACGGATCCGTCCATCCTCTGCCAAGAGTACAACAGCAAGTGGCGTGTGAAACATCTCGACCAACCTCCCCAACACAACGACCACGGCGGTCAGGTGCCTGCAAATGGCAAGTTCCCTGACGCTTATCTGCAAAAAATCATTTCAAATGTCGCGATCATCAGATGGCTCGATATCTAGCCTATATGTGATGTATGCTTTGGTAAATGTCCATCCTACAAGCACTTAGCAATCAAAAGCGTGCAGAAGACCAGAACGCCTTAAGATGTGACACACGTAGACAGAGAGTTCCAACTGACCAATGCAACCAGTTCCAAGTGAATTGAGCTCAAAGTGCGGTGGACATTCGCAGACGTAGCTTCCCGGGCGGTTGATGCATATGCCATACAGGCAGTTGTCAGGATTATCGCACTCATCAATATCTGTGAAATGATTTGTCAAATGTGTTCTAATCAAACATGAAACTTCAGATTGATTCCAAAAAACTCATTTACGTTTAATAATTTGTTTAAAATAAATGTAAATTACTCTATTATTATTATTATTATTATTATTATTATTATTATTATTATTATTATTATTATTATTATTATTATTATTATTATTATTATTATTATTATTATTATTATTATTATTATTATTATTATTATTATTATTATTATATTATTATTATTATTATTATTATTATTATTATTATTATTATTATTATTATTATTATTATTATTATTATTATTATTATTATTATTATTATTATTATTATTATTATTATTATTATTATTTATTATTATTATTATTATTATTATTATTATTATTATTATTATTATTATTATTATTATTATTATTATTATTATTATTATTATTATTATTATTATTATTATTATTATTATTATTATTATTATTATTATTATTATTATTATTATTATTATTATTATTATTATTATTATTATTATTATTATTATTATTATTATTATTATTATTATTATTATTATTATTATTATTATTATTATTATTATTATTATTATTATTATTATTATTATTATTATTATTATTATTATTATTATTATTATTATTATTATTATTATTATTATTATTATTATTATTATTATTATTATTATTATTATTATTATTATTATTATTATTATTATTATTATTATTATTATTATTATTATTATTATTATTATTATTATTATTATTATTATTATTATTATTATTATTATTATTATTATTATTATTATTATTATTATTATTATTATTATTATTATTATTATTATTATTATTATTATTATTATTATTATTATTATTATTATTATTATTATTATTATTATTATTATTATTATTATTATTATTATTATTATTATTATTATTATTATTATTATTATTATTATTATTATTATTATTATTATTATTATTATTATTATTATTATTATTATTTATTATTATTATTATTATTATTATTATTATTATTATTATATTATTATTATTATTATTATTATTATTATTATTATTATTATTATTATTATTATTATTATTATTATTATTATTATTATTATTATTATTATTATTATTATTATTATTATTATTATTATTATTATTATTATTATTATTATTATTATTATTATTATTATTATTATTATTATTATTATTATTATTATTATTATTATTATTATTATTATTATATTATTATTATTATTATTGACACAGCTCGTTTAAGTGAGAATGCACTGAATGAAACACCCACCGGTACAGTTGCCGCCCGTTGCATCCAGTCTGTAACCGGTGGAGCAGATGCAACGAAAATGCCCTATGAGGTTCTCACAGCGGCCATTGATGCAAAGATCTCTGAAGGTATCACATTCATTAATCTCTGAAAACAGATCCAGCGTTGTCATAATTATACATCAATGGCATCATCTGCCAAACATACTCTACAAAAACATACTCTAATAATATATATATATATATATATATATATATATATATATATATATATATATATATATATATATATACAACTGAGAGGCAGCATTCAAAACATCTGTAATTAATCGGTATTTCTTCATTTAGTAAAGAATATACCTTATGGACGTATTAGCATAGGCGGATCTTATTAAAGGCTAGGGTAGGCTCTTAAGCCTATCCAACTAATCCCACCAAAACATCAACTGAGGCGTCTAGTGCCAGAGTGGGCCAACCCGCAAATTGGTCATTTTTAAGTACATACAGTATCATGTATAAGCACATGATGAACTCTTTCAGTGCCACAGTGGGCCATCCCAGTTTCATTAATACACTACGTTATATTCGATAGATGACACTACGGATCTCTCAGATTTTCAAGCTATATAACGCCAAAATGATGAGCTTTTAAAGTCGTTTCCCAGAAATTAACTTTTCGGGGTTGGCCCACTCTGGCGCAAGACGTTTCAACTATAGTAATTAGAGCATTTCTGAAATGAATCTGAAAGAAGAGACAACCTGTGCAGACATGTTCATTCTCCTTTGGATCGTATCCCATGTCACACTCACACCGATAATCACCAGGGAAATTCACACACTGACCGTTTGTACAAAGAGTCGGGTTCAGTGAGCATTCATCGATATCTAAACGAAAGTTCAAAGGTTATTGCAGAAGTCTATTGGAGAGAAATATAAAACAAAACTCTTCTCACAAAATCTTAACTTTAATAGTCACCATCATATGTAGCGCCAATACTATGCATCAGCTGCTGCATTATAAAGTGCTATTAGTCATCATAATCTTAAGCTAAGCATAGACTCTTTGACTCCCCAACCGAGGCAGTCGTATCCGCTGCCCTCGTATCCGTCGTCGCAGACGCAGCGATGACCGCCTTTTATGTTTATGCAGGCGGCGACCTCATGACAGTCTCCGTTGTTCGACAGACATTCATTGTCATCTGCAATTGAAATTCAAGTCATCATGTCATCATCATCATCATCATCATCATCATCATCATCATCATCATCATCATCATCATCATCATCATCATCATCATCATCATCATCATCATCATCATCATCATCATCATCATCATCATCATCATCATCATCAGCTTAAGCAATTTTACTTTACTGCGAATTATGACGAGAAATTTGATATTTTCCATAAACAGCTGGAAATGTGAGATGCCAGCAACCAACAAGAAAACATTCAGAAAATTATATCAAACTTTGGGAGTTTCTTTTCAATTACTTTCACGGAAATAGAAAAACCAAAACAAAGAGATATCTAATTGAAATTTTTGTGAAATTTTTTATTAAATGCTGGTACGAGAACTGGAATTAACTTTACCTGAACAGATTAATCCGTTTCCCACAAATCCATCTTTACAGGTACACTTATAGGAGCCGGGAGTATTAGCGCAGAAGGCATTGATGTCACACCTGTGTGTTTTTGTTGCACATTCGTCGTCATCTGTAAGTCACAGTCCCCGTGGTACTTCATTAGAACATGTATGCTTTGATCAGAGGCGTCATTTGGGGAGGGAGGATGGGGGGTCGTGCTCCCCCAAGGAAATGAAAAAAATAATTTATAATGTATTAATGTGCAAAATATCTCAAAATTTTGCCAAAAAATTGCCTAAAATTTGCAAAAATTGCCTAAAATTTGCCAAAAATTTGGCAAAAAATTATCTCGCCCCCCCAAGAAAAGTGTGAAATGACGCTACTGGCTTTGATCAGAGAATAAAGCACGTAAACAATCTGCCTTCCATAATATCTATAGAGCGGCCAGTAGTGAAGCCATATATATGAGCAAGACTCGTTCTATTAACCTATTAACCTATTTGGCCTCTCGATCGCTGGTCCCACAATTAGCGCAAGACTGGTGACTCACCACTGCACCCAGTTTCACCGTCTTTCACGGAAAACCCTGTTTCACAGTCACAGATGTAGGCACCCATCGTGTTTTTGCAAACACCAGGTTGACAGAGACGCCTGTCAGTGGAGCACTCATCAATATCTAAATTCAAATCATAGCATTTATTCAGGACGAACAGTCACTGCGAAAATCTGACATCACTTTCTGAGCAACAGTGATCAACTTCAAATTCTGCTTAATAATGTAAATATGAAAATAATAAATTAAGAATTTGTAAAACAGCCCTGAAACGTTTTGAAATGGGTTTACAAATATCCTCATCACTCTGAATGCTTGGATAAACGAGTGCAACGGTAACAACAACTTGCCAATGCATCCTCTCTGATCTGGAGTAGGGATCATCCCACCAGTACAGTTGCAATGGTAGCCCCCAGGAACATTGACACAGCGACCAGAGCCACACACTTCTAGCAATTCGACACATTCCTCAACATCTGGATTCAAAATAGTTATATGTTCACCATTTTAAAAGACGAATTCGCCAAATATCAAACCAAAAGTAGAAACTACTATTTCTTTTGATTATCAAACAACTCAGAAATAGCAATTTTAAAATGTCATGGCTAACATGATCTGGTATTCAGCATTTCAAGACATTATGTAGTTCAAAGAACCGGATTATGATAAAATTTTGCAGCACTAAATTGAAGTAGCAAGTCAGCATTAAATGACAAAAATCTATTTACATACTTGAAACTATCTTGGCAAATGATTAGCCATAAAATCCTAATTCAACCTAGCAAAATTCTAACGTCAATTCCGAAAATCACAAAGCATCTCAAGGGTCGCGACTCCACCGGGGGGCCAGAGGAGGCCCGTGCCCCCCTATTGAGTGCCTGGCCCCCAGCGGCCCCCCAGTTGGGACCCTATACTTAATGCTACAAACATTAAACAACAAATGGTTGGCCCCCATGATTATAAGTTGCCACCCCAACGGTTCCCCCAGGCCCCCACTTGACAAATCCTAGAGCCGCCACTGCATCTCACCCTCACACGTCCTTCTGTCAGGTCGCAGCGCATAACCGCGGTGACACCTGCATTCGAAGCTGCCAATTGTGTTCATACAGACCATGGTACATCCCCCATTATTCACTCGACATTCATCAACATCTGAAAGCAACATTCCGGTGGTCAGCTTAATTAAGCTTCACAAAAGAAGAACAGAATCCTTGAATAAATGAATGCTGATAGAAGAACAACTGCGGCTCTTATAATATATCAATCCTGTGATCGTTACTGAAGGACGAGAGACTAAAAGAGAAACTGAAATGTGACACCTAAGCAGGACGTCTTCTGGGGAGTCAGCTTGTAGCCGCTGTCACAGACGCATTCGTAACCGCCCATAAAGTTCTCACAATGCCCGTTGGAACAGATTCCACTCGTAGTCGAGCATTCGTCGATGTCTGACAATATCAAAGAGAACGAATCACTCCCAAAAAGAAAACCCTTGAATAAAAGCAGAATAAACTGAAACAACTACGATGAACTTCTATGCAAGTGCAGATAATTGATCTCAGTCGCATAGTTGCCTAAGCAAAGAATGAGTTAGGAAAACTATATTGATGACCTGTGAATAAACTTTAGGCTGATTTTGATGTCACACGCATTTGATCACAGTGAGTGTCAAATGAGAGGCCACTGACCTTTGCACCCTTGGCTTTCAGGCAGCAGTTCGTGTCCCTGAGGGCACTGACAAGCGTAGCTGCCGACTGTGTTGATGCAATGCCCACCAAGACAAAGCATGGGATCAATTGAACACTCATCAACATCTGAAACAAACGCAGCTACCAAAAATACTAACATAAACTCACATAGTGTCTGTCAAAATTAATTATAAGTAAGCAACGTACATCTTAAAATAATACTTTCTAACAAATAAATACTCAGCTACAATTAAAAAACTTGGCTGAAAGTAATTGAAATTCAGTGAAATCTTACACCAGTTGAACTAGGAAATGTATGAAACTAATAAATTTCAACTAAGACAAAATCAAATTTATTTCATAATGACTAGAAACTTTATTTCAAACGTAATATTTGCAGCGGTTGCTATTTGAAGCACTACTCACCCATACACATCATCATCATCATTGTACTTTCGAATCCTCTGTCGCAGATGCACTCAAATCTACCTGGAACATTTCGACATGTTCCGTTTCCACACGACCCTGGTGATATGCGGCATTCATCAATATCTACAAGAAATCAAGAAAAAAGAAAGCATCGTCGTCGTCGTCGTCGTCGTCGTCGTCGTCGCCATGGTTGAGTGTCTGCTGGAATCTGATGGCATCTTTCAGAGTGCTTCCATTCTTACTTATTCACAGCTCTGAACAGCTGCTGCTTTATTAACTCCATCTTCAAAAGCAGAAATTTCACTAAAATGGCTGGTCGATATTCATTTAATACTGTAGATATCTTGAATTTCTGAGTCAGTGGCTGACCTGTGCAGTTGTATCCGTTGTCCGAAAGATCGTAGCCTTGGTTGCAAATACAGACAAAGCTGCCAACCGTGTTTCGACATCGGCCATTTGTACAAAGACTTGGAAACAGTTCGCATTCGTTGATGTCTGAAATTTAGACAACCAATAATTTGGTGTTAATCTGTCAGTTCCTCCTGGCAGTCGCATCAAATGACTAAAACTCTTCAAGTGTTCTTTGAAAATTGCACAGGGAGCAGTTAACAATGCACTAAGAATTACGGAACAGAAACAAATTATCTAAGTGGTCATTAAAATATTACAACTTACTTTCCAAATACATCTGAAGCTATTTCCAGCTGTTCTCTGTACAATTTGCCGTTGACATTTTAAAATTTCTACTTAGTGTCTTTTTCACAGTGGCGTAGCGAGGCAAAGTGCCGCTTGGGGCGAAAATTAAAAGTGCCGCCTCCGAAAAATATAACTTCCAACAACTCCTCAAAAATCTCGACAAGCAAAAAAAGATCGTCGCATTTTGTAAAATAAAAAATGCTTTTATCTATAACACCCGAAAATGCCGCCCCTGTTGCCGCCTTCCACCCTCATTCAACTTCCAAAAAATCTTGACAAGCAAAAAAGTCGCATTTTTAGCAAAGGACATGCATAAAACCCCGAAAATATCCTAAAATGCCGCCCCTATGGCAAGTGCCACCTGGGGCAGTTCGCCCCCACTGCCCCTCTCTCGCTACGCCACTGCTTTTCCCTCTTTATAGGAGACGCCTCCACTCAACACTAAGCAACTTCTGAAGTCCCTTTTGAGCAGAATGCAGAAAGCAACGAGACAGGCTTTATGATACAAGGAAGCTCCACCGCAGATTTTATAAACTGTTACAGATTCTGTCAATAATCTTGTTAATGCAACTGGATGGACTTACCAATAAAGACTCCATCTGGACCTGGACCAAATCCAGATCCTTTCGTACACAACTCTTTATATTCATCTAAAATAAGTTCATTACAATGATACCCTGGGGTGGGTGGGGCCAGGCCCGAGCCCGAAGCCCGTGCTTTGAGACCCGCCCGGCCCGAAGCCCGTACCTTGCCGCCCGGCCCGAGGTACGGGCTGGGCTGCAAGGTAATTTCATAAAAGTATAATCTGCTAACACGATATTAAATACAATATTCATTTGTAAACTAAAAATCAAATAATTTTCATTAATTATATTTTAAAGATTATTTTTAACTGTTCCCTAATTACAATTTTTATTACAGCTGAGTTGTAGCTATTGTATAATTATCAATAAAACATTAATGTTTTGTTGCTGTTAGGAAAAGAGGAGGAAAAAGGCAAGACTAAATAAATATAAACTTGAATTTATTAAAGAAATATTGTTAGCGCCCGGCCCCGTACAAGGCCCGTAGCCCGTATTTTTGCGCCCGTAGCCCGTACCTCGAGGCCCATAGCCCGTACCGAGGCGCCCGGACCGGTACGGGCCCCACCCCAGATGATACCAGAATTGTAATTGCACAACTTAATCGTATTTTGCACTGTGCAGAATACTAGAAGTAACTTCTGTGCAATTTCTCGCTGATATTAAAACAATGAGCAAGTAACCTTCTAACTTAATAAAGTCTTTTCTAATCTGCAATTTATGTCAACAAAATTGTTCTAGTGTTGCAGTCGATCCGACAAATATGCATGGTCGATTCAAGCAAAAGAAACATCAAATCGAATATCGTTCAACACATGAGAGCGTCAGACGATCTCAGGTCCAGTGAACAGAGTCACAAGAAGACGACTGTATAATGATGAAAAGAGAGAGCAGACAGAACTCACGAGAACCGTCTCTTGGGCACGGAACACAGTCGCGGCTCCACGCCGCTCCGACAGAGCAACAGCATGAAGACCTCTTAAAGAGACCAATGTGAGGGTCATCGCAGCTTCCACGATGATAACGCCGGAAACAAACGTCTTCTCTTGTATCTTAAGTCAAACACAAAGAAAACAAAAAGAATTAGGCTAAGTAGAACCATGCTCAACAATTGGTGAAACTACGACAAGAAGTGATTTAGTACAGAAATAGTGCAAAACTATTTTAGGGTCAAATAAGATAAGTAAAGAGAGAAAATTTTCAACAGAGAAGCAACTCTTACCAATGCACTTCATTCCTGTAGAATCAAGTGTAAGTCCTGAAGGACACAGACACACAAACGACCCCTCTGTGTTATGACAAGTGGCGCCACCTTTACAAAGGCCAGGATACACATGACATTCGTTGATGTCTACAAGAAATGATGCAACCAAAACAATGCTAATTGTCCTTAGGAGACATAAGTAAAATTTATTAAAATAAAATAAACCTGCCTAGGAATTACCAGACAGTTAATTACAACATGCCAAAAATCTCACCAACACATGCGACTCCTCTTTCTGGCCGCCAACCTTTGGGACATTTTCCATCTAGAATATATAAAGTTTAGAACAAATTCTCCAATGAAAGCAACCGATGCAAAGATGGTCACAGACGATCGATGTCTTAACAACCAAACATAAGAACTCTCAATTCCGTGACGACTAAGAAGAGAAAAAAGACTGCAACGCAACATTTGAAAAGATAAACTCATTGCTATAATAGGCTAAATAAGCCGAATAAGGCTGTGTTTCCATTCAGATTTCTAAAAGTGAGATTAGCATCAACTAATAGGCCTAATTATGAAGTGGAAAGAAGAACGTAGAAAACCGGGACAAAATAAGAGCTCGTCCACAAATGACGTAACGCGCCTATGGGGAGGGGGTCCGGACATTTGTTACGAAGTGTGACGAGGAGGAGGGGTTCTCTGTAAATGTGACGTAACGCAACACAAAATTTGTAAGTGACGACCTTTTTCTGCTTGTCAGGGTATTTGGAGAGGTAAAATACAAGGATGGCCTTTTTTGCTTGTCAGTATGTTTGGAGAGAGAAAAAATGGAAGGGGATGAATAACCTTTTTTTGCTTGTCAAGACTTTTCGGAAGACGAAAAGGGGGTCGGCCCGTTGTTACGTCATATTTAGGGGTCTGACTTTTGTTACGTTGCGTTACGTATGGGAGGGGGTAAAAAGTGCCAAAATCGCGTTACGTCATTTATGGACGACCCCTAAGCGTCCCGGCTGACCCTTTCGAGACACCGGGACGATCAATGAAAAACCGGAACAATTGCGGAAATGCGGGCTATCTGGTCAGTGGTCACCTTACCACAGGGCTTCTGTGATCCACATTCGCCAGTCAATGGCTTTGGACAACTTTCACACGGACTTCCCCAAGCAACTCCAACGGATGCGCAACATTCGGTCTTAGAGATGTTCATACGAATCTCCTCTTCACATCTTCCATTTCGAACGGTCATCCAACAAGGGCCTCTCCTCTGATCTAAAACAACACAAAATGAGAGACTGTAACTAAACAACTGAATAAAATACATCATACGAAACCTATATCTTTCTATTCTTTCAAACTGTAAGTAATTTCTTCCAGTTTCTATCATTTCAAGTTGCATTTTCTACTGAGCTTAGCTTCAGCATTCTTCCAATCATCTGACTTCTCTTCTAAGCACAGTTCTTATCCATTTTGGTCTGTACATCTTTCCTCCCTTCTTTTCCTCTCCAGTTTACTTACATTTTACCTAAAGTCATCTGGTAACCAAATTGATACTGCTGAATAAAATATTCCTCATAAATTATGTGATGGCTTTAAAATGCAGCATCTAAATTTTTAAAAGTAGCAACAAGCTTTCCAAACTATGTATCATGAAAACGTCTCACCAATGCAGGCTGTTCCAGAATGATCGAGGGTCGTCCCCGGAACGACGGTGCATTTGCAACGGAAGCTTCCAAGGACGTTCACACATTCGCCATCGACACACTGATGCCCAGTGATGCATTCGTCAATGTCTAGGATGTGTGAAAAAGACTCTTTTCAGAACATAAAACATTTACTACAACAATTTTCTCTTTCTACAACTGTGAGTCAGTCGGTGCTTATTAATGCTTTCTTCCCTCAAAATCACTGCTCCTCGTGAAATAAAAAAAATAACTTCATGATAATGGAATCCACAAATGTAAAATATTTCTCTAAAACAGAAAAGATCAGTATCTTACTGAAATGACAACAAAATCAAAATGTTTTCACGTAGGCCTGTCTTTTGAAATTGGTCTTTCAGAAGTCTACTTCTTATGATCAGTAACTATACGACGGGCATTTGTATTGTTTAACATACTATCCTCAGTTATATCACAACGTTTTCAGTCAGTCAAGAGCATTTTAAGTAGTAGGCCTGTATTTACAATTAGAGCAGTGTTTTAGCATCAGACCTTCACAGGCCTTTGTTTCTGGACTGAATTTATATCCTGGAGGACAGACGCAATAGTAGCTGCCGTGAGTATTTCGACATTGGCCTTTGTCACACAACATGCGATCAATCACACATTCATTGATGTCTACAACGAAAAAGGACAACAAAAGATGCAATGCGTAATCACCCGATTACGACTCAAAGCTATATTCAGCGACAGCGACGACGACGACGGTCCGCAGTATGAAACGCTCAGACGACGCGCGACAAACGCTAATCAGCTGAAATTTCGAGTCATTCGTCTGACAGTTTTATGGGGATATTGATAAAGGGAAATGTCAATGCTGAAATGTTTGCTCCAAAGGCTTTGAAGTTTTCAATTTGAAATTTCCACTCATTCATCAAAATATATTTAAACATTTTATACATCGTCAAAAGAAAGAGGATCATTATTAAAGTGAGAATATCATGTTACCAAACAGTGAACGAATGCACAAATCTCGGAACGTTTTTAGAACAATAACAGCAATTCATCAAACTGTGAACCAGAAAGGAACTTTTAGAGGCGTTGCTTATACCAGTGCAATCCCTTTCACTTGAATCAGCTTCATATCCTGTATTGCAGATGCAGCGATATCCCGGACTGAGGTTCTCACATCTTCCATTAGCACAGATATCACCCATTTGAATACACTCATTTATATCTGAAATAACCATAAGAAACATTAATCACTAGAAAAGAAGTTAATATAATAATTACAGACTAAAATATATAAACCGCACTAGAGAAATTATATATTGGCTTTATTTCTTACTTAACCTAACTAACTTACTAACCTCTACCACCATTTGTGCTCCCAGGCCCACGATTACAGAGCTCCTTATACTGCGGTGTCCCTTGGACGGGACAAGGGGTGCAGGACACCCCCCACCCGTAGGTCAGGTTCGTTGCACAGCAACACGCAGATCGCGTAATCTCAACTGTCTGCGGATTGGAGCAACGTCCGTCTCGAACCATCGTATAGCAAAGACCAGCCTTAGTGTCTGCAACACAACAGCAGCATCTGACAACTAACTTTACACAACACAGATTCTTAAAACCGCCTAGAGCTACTGCTATCAGATAAGAAGCAAATAATATGGAAATATAGAAATTAGCAGGTCTACAAAACTTTGAATATTAGGGCCTAATAAGAGAATATTTGTAGTTCTTGAAATGTAAACTCACGAATTCACTGTCACCATCAAAGCTCAATACATGCCGTCTTACATTGAAAACAAATGCAAGCTGAACATAGTAGTTAATATAATATTCATGGGTCATGAACCTTAAACAAGAAATGTTTGTTTCAATAAAATTTGGCTAAAACTCACCCAATTAAGTTGAATTAACACCCACACACAGTAGATATAAAAAAGATCAAATAGGGTTAGGGTAACCCTAACCCTACAAGAAATTGAAAATCTGAACTGAACTTTATTTTAACTCTTTAGCACAGTGCATAAATATTTCGTTAATAGACATTTTTTCACTGTCTTAACTAATAAAAATATATCTGCCATTTTCTTATTTTGGACTGAGTCAAACTGCTGAAGCACATATATAAAGTGTGACTCTGAGAGCATTTGTTAGCACAGGAGAGCGAGAGACAGAGAGTAAGAGAGAGAGAGAGAGAGAGAGAGAGAGAGAGAGAGAGAGAGAGAGAGAGAGAGAGAGAGAGAGAGAGAGAGAGAAACACCTTCGCATGATCTTCCATCTCTGGAAAGAACAAATCCATGAGGACATTCGCATCTGAAACTGCCCTGGTTATTAATGCATTCGCCGTTCAGACAGATGTTTGAAAGGACTTGACATTCGTTCATATCTGCCAGGAAAGTCAATCAATCAATCAGTCAAAGAATGAAAACACTCGGAAAACAGCAATGTTTTCAACTAATTCTCTAATCTTGTACATCATTGCAAAACAAGGAGTGTTCAGTGGAACATAGATTTATATCGCCATGGCCGTGGAGCAGGGAAGAGAAGGGACAGTTTTCCTGGGCCCCAGAAACGTGAAAGGACCTCACAGTCGTCTGCATATCAAGTGTTAATGTAAAATAATGCATATTAAATAAAGCACAGTTCAGGGCCTCGTTACAGCTCTTGATGGCGTGCATATCACCATAAAGTTATGCACACATTCAACTGCAGTGCGATGCAAAGCCTTAATGGTGACGTTGAGAAAATTCACATGACTTATTCATTTGAAACTTGAAAGAGATTCTGGCATGATATAAATAACAAAATAAAGATACACTGATAGACTATGATACAACATTATCTACAGTCAATGGAAAACCAAATCACCTATACAAGCTGTTCCACCAGACGATTCCTGAAAACCATGATCACACTGACAACGATATCCTCCATCAATATTGATGCATTGTCCGTTTGTACACATTCCAGTTCTTTGACACTCGTTCATATCTGTTACAACAAATCTAACATATGGCACTCTGTAAAAACTGTGAAAGAAATTCATGATCCTGTCACTTAACTTATAACAAAAAAGAATTGTTGGACTTCATAGTGGAAAAGTTATCACAACATTTGATGATTAGTTGACTTGCAGGCTGCAGAAGATATTATGATTAGACACAGAGCTAGATTTGACTAATACCTAAGCAGAATGCTCCATCTGGTGACAGCTGAAATCCAAGTCTGCACTGGCACCTGTAGGATCCAGGTAAGTTGACACACTGTCCATTCAAACAGATTCTGCCGTTTTCTGAGCACTCATCGATGTCTGCATACAACATAAAGAAAGCATTTTCAACCAACGCAAACTGATAATTAAATGTACACCAGAACACTAGAAAGTCATAAAGATTCCGTCAAAGAGGCAACGAGAGAAATGCACCACTCTGATGACGCGCATTCTTCTTCCACCAACTCGCTGTTTTAGTTTTCCGAAGCCATTGATCGACCACGAGGACTTCCCAGTGAACCTTGCTCTGCCATCAAGATGTTTGCACAAGTTATTGAGGAACATCAGAAGGACGACATCTCAGCCGTCCTATCTGCGATGATTACTGGTCTGCTGAAGGTACAGTATATGAGAATTTACAGTGCGTCACGAATTTGGTAAAACGTAGCCAGCTCCACTTGTCATAAACTGTGGGTACCCGTAGGTACCGTCGACTCGTGATTTGTGGCTTCTTTTCACCATTCAATTTGAAATAATTAAATTCTTCTAGGAATCACCTAAACGATCGAATGAACAAGAACTTGTTATGAAGCTACTTTTGAATTTAAGAGAGACACCTTTTGTTTGTCGTTCAGGAATATTGTTTATAAACGTAAGATATTCACAAACAGAAGATCGTACAAACCGTAGAACAAACGTTTGGTTTTTCGACGAAGTTGATCGCGAGAAAAGCGAGCAAATACTTGCGCCTATGATTAAATTGAGGGGGTCGTACTATTTGGTTCGCAAAAGTTACGAGGAGGAGATGCCATGGAACCAGTACAGCCTGTCTGTTGTCTACAGAGAGCGTATCTGTCCAACTCTTGCGAATGCCTCAACGTCAAGACGGAAACTATTCCATCGGAAAAGCAAAAGATGACGAAGAAAGTGTTTGAAACGATTCCACAGTTGTTAAGCTTCTGTCAAAACAATTTGGTGGGTCGAAAGATAGCGGAGTGGGTTACGCTCTGGAGCGGTAGGCCGACGGAACGGGTTCAAGTCTCGTTAGCGCCCCTAGTGGCTTACGCACAGGCAGCAATGCCCCCAAGCCACATTAAATCACGCGCCACATTAAATCACGCTAAGTAAGTAAGCTAATCGGCGATTCGAAGAAGAAAATCGCGTCGGGAAAAGTCCAGCTGAAGCATTGTCCACCTAAGCGAATCGCTGGCCTGCATAAGGCCTCGTAGAAAACTGAACACACTAATTTCATTAAACGTTATCTCTCAATCGGCCAGTGGCGGCTCTAGGATTTGGCAAGTGGGGGGGGGCGTTGTGGTGGCAACTTCTAATCATGGGGCCAACCATTTGTCGTTTAATGTATGTAGCATTAAGTATAGGGTCCCAACTGGGGGGCCAGGCTCTCAATAGGGGGCACGGGCCTCCTGGCCCCCCCCGGTGGAGCCGCCACTGCAATCGGCCGAAGAAAAGGATGACTAAAATATCTCTGGAAGAAAAAATACAACATCAGCGCAACAGTGAACAATCAAAACAAAGATTATTGCAATAAATGACTTGCACAATTACCACAGTGAATAACTATTTAAACATTCACTAAAGAAAGTAATAATTGTGAAATGCGTCAGAAATCAAATTGATTTCTAGATGAATATCTCACTCGTCTCACTTCTACATTGCAACAATGGTCTTCAGAAATTTTAGCCAAATGCATTGCAATAATACTATGTGGCTGCCTTCATTATCATAAACAGATCTGCAGCACAGACATTCTTTCAAGAAACTACAATACAGTCATTGATTCTTAATTTTCAGAGGCTTAAAAATAATGAAACTGCAAAAATTGTTCCCCCAATTAATTAAAAGAAATGATATTTTAATAGTTTCTAGGAAACCAACCGAGACAAATCTGCTGGTTTGGAGACGGTTTAAACCCTGGATTGCATTGACACTTGTATCCACCATTAACATTCACACAAACTCCATTCGGACACATTCCAGCATGAGAGCATTCATCGGTATCTAAAAAACATTGAATTACTAACTCTCTGACGCAAAATTTTTAAAAGATCAGCTGTTTAACTTCTTTTGTCACCAAAGAGTCAAGTTATACAACAGTTCAAGTTCTGTACATGCTTACCTGCACAGTATGTTCCATCAGTTGAAATACTGTATCCCGTGGGGCATTCACAGCGAAAACTTCCAGGCGTATTAATGCATTTTCCATGCAGACAAATTCCCAATTGAGTGCATTCGTCGGCGTCTAGAAATGTGCCAAATGAATAACTGTGAATTATAATGCAGCCGTCTTGAACCGTTCACTACTCTTTCAAATGCCAAGTGACAAGTGAAAAACTCTTTTGACAAGGTATAAACATTTATTCACTGAAAGTTGCTAAGAAATATTTCAGCGTCTCATACCAACACAGGAACCAGACGCATCCAACCGGAATCCCCGACTGCAGTCGCATCGATATGAACCAGGCAGACTGATGCAGATTCCGTTGGGACATAGATTCGGTGAAATCTTACACAGGTCCTCTTTCACTGCCTGATCACTCTCGCACAGTGTTCTGTAATCAACTGAAGAAACACCAAACTAAGCATTATCACGTTCAACTGTGCGCTTTTCGTGTGTATGCCTTCAAATGCAGAATATGCAGTATATCTATATATCTATATATCTATATATCTATATATCTATATCTATATAGGCGTGCGCGTGGGACGTGTCTACTGTTAGCATGCTGTGCCTCTAATTGAGTATCGGTCACCTGTGTTCCTCGGAGGACAGGCGGTGCATCCTCCGCCTCTACGCCCGTCGATCCAGCCTCTGCCGCCGACGAAGCAGCAGCACGAATGGACGGCCATCAGCCCATTGCTGCGTCTGATCTCGTTCGTGCAGACCGAACCAACGACGTCTCCGAAACACCGGACACCGGTTATTGCTGCAAAGAAAGCGCCGCAGAAGAGTCAAGAAACAAACAGCACTAGGGGGGGGGGAGGCGCACTTCCACATTTTCCGGCTTAAATGTCTTGACGAGAAAAACGATCTTTGTCTCTCAAACGGTTTACTATAGTCTGTTGTCTGGTGAGTTTTCCTCGCGCTAATACTACTCCCCCCGCCCGCCCCCAACTACTCACCTAACGACCGGTCCCGATCCGAATGGGGAGGCTGTCTCCCAGTGCCCCTCCCGTCCGAGGTTCCCTAGGGGGAGTGCCTGGGGGACCGCATGCAAGCGGATTCAAGGACACCGTAAATGAATTACTTTCTCTAGATATCTCATCAACAATGATTGTCGGAGACCGTAAGTCTGCTTCGTTTATTAACATTGAACCGTTAAAAGATAAACGCTATAGGGCGATGCCTAACTATTCTTATAGTCCAATGCTTATTACTATTAGACGTTAAAACTGCCTTTATTCTGGCTTAGGATCTAGGACACTGAACAGTGCTACTGTATATAGGACGATTCTAGCTTAAGGTTTCTACGCTGTTTGTTAGAGCCTTGACTTTATGATAAGTATAGGAATTGCAAGAATGTTTAAGACCCTAGTCCTGGAATCTTTGGCTATGACTTTGAAGGTCTTCAGTGTTGGTCTTCGACCGTGTTAAATACTTGATCTGAGTTTTCTGCGTCTTTTAGATACTTACGAACGCATCGCTGCCTGTCCGGACTGAGTTCGTATCCTGGCGTCGTACAGACGCAGAAGTAGCTGCCTTCAATGTTATGACATTCGCCGTGTTCACATGTTCCAGCGACGCTCTCGCATTCGTCGATGTCTACAAAATTCGCCCTTGAGACAGTACAATCCCGTTATAATGCAATCGCTTATTACGGCGGAATAGCGCTCGAAAGAGGTCCGCTCGACTCGGCCGTGCGCCTAAACGCAATTGTGTTCTGTACATAACGGACTCTGTACATAACGGGTTCTGTGTAGGCCTATAACATGTAGGCCTACTGTATATACATGGGCGTAAAACCCGGGGGGAACGGCGGGGTATAACGGGATTCGGGTCCCCCCGAATAATTAGTTGGCGGGAGACAGAGTATCAATTATCCCCCCAATGTTTGGGCTATATGGTAAAAAAATTTTATCCTACCCCATGATGTTGATGCCAGAATTACGCCAAATCCACATTCTCGCATTTCGGATGACCTTTTTTGCTTGTCAGGGTATTTGGAGAGGGAAAAATATAAAAATATCAGGATGACCTTCTTTTTGGCTTGTCAAGACGTATTTCATGGGCAACTTAAAGTCCCCACCATACTATGCAATATCCCCCCAAAAATGGGGGGGATATTTATATTTCTGGGGGGTCAACTTTTTAAAAATTATTCTATCCCCCAATGTTGACGCCAGGTTTACGCCCCTGTGTATATAATGGACTGTTTTGCCAGATCTCTTCAAGTCCGCTACAACGGGATTACACTGTATATCGTGTCCGTTTTCTCTGTTCTGTCAGTGGTCGATGATAATCAGAGCTACGGTTCAAAGTGTCAGGGCGACTAGATCGTACGGAATTTATGGAATGCAGACTTCGCCAGCCGTTTGACCGGGTTTCGTGTTAATGGCCTAATAATCTAAATAATGCAGACTGCGTTGACGAAGACCTCTGCCTCCTCGATTGCGTGGTTCGTCTTCTGAAGAGAAAAGCGGTCTCTGACATTTGGTGAGAGTCCGTGGAACAGTCAACGCGTTCGTTCAACATTCCTGATTTCAACAGCACTTCTCGTCCTGGGTCTCTGTATATATTATGTGAAAACAGCATCATCGCCTAACACTGCGTTCGACGGGTCTCATGAGGTACTGAGATCCACGTACTCCAAACTTCGACCAAATGCCGAAGATCAAAACTTCTATCCACGCCGTAGCCTTTCACAGTCGCTCGATACAAAAAGGCCCATTGGGTGGCGTATACGCGGAGATCCATCTATTTCGATGGCTGCCACATGTGACGGAGGCGGCGGCGGCGGCGGCCGTGGAGAGTGCGGTCTCCGTCGAATGCCGCATCCGTGTTTTACCGATTAGCTCTAATTGTCTGTGTAGACAAACAAACCGAAGACAGAGGCCACGGCGGCGGCGGCGGCGGCGGGGATGACGAGCAAGCTGTTCCATCTGCGCGGTCGGTCGTTGGAGGAGGGCGGGTGACGCAAGGACGTAATCGCGCCCTTGTTATATCCATTTACAACCACAGCAACTGTTAATATTAATATTAATATTAATATTAGTATCCATTTTACAAGTATTAATATTAGTATTAATATTAATATTAATATTAAGCAATATTAATATTAATATTAATATTAATATTAATATTAATACTAATATTAATATTAATATTAATATTAATATAACTAATACTAATACTAATATTAATATTAATATTATTAATATTAATATTAATATTAATATTAATATTAATATTAATATTAATATTAATATATATATATTAATATTAATATTATTATTAATATTAATATTATTAATATTATTATTAATATTAATTATTAATATTATTATTATTATTATTATTATTATTATTATTTTATTTTATTTTTATTTTATTTTTAATTTGTTAGTTTTCGACAACTAACGAGACATTGGTCACCTAGTTTCATCCGTTTCCATAGCAACACTGTGTCTGATTTAATCAGGCATCGATTTCCGAATGTTCGCGTTGAAATGTTTTAAAGTTAAACTCTTTCGATCCCCTAATTAGATCGATCGCCGATTACCTTCGCAGGCGCCTGTCCTGGGATTGCGCGTCTGGCCTCTCTCGCAGTCGCAGGTGTAGGACCCGAGGGTGTTGATGCATTTGCCTCCAAGACACAGCCCAGGAATTACGGAGCATTCGTTTACGTCTGTTACACGTAACAATGTAATAACTGAACTCCTCGTATAATTAGCAGAAAGCTTAAGTTTCAATGTGTTTGAAGGGTTAACGATAAGCTTTTCTAATTTTAGTAATTATTTTGCGTTATTTCGTCTTTAAAGACGAGACCGTGTTTCGTCGATGTGTGGTCACTGTGTGTTGCCACTGCAGAGCGTCTGCATCTGAATCGTCGTCGTCGACATCTAAAGGCCAGTCTCTGTCTCTGTCTCTGTCTCTGTCTCTGTCTCTGTCTGCTCTGTTGCCTCTTCGCTTTGAGCGAATGTAGCGATGGGCGGCCATTCTTACTTCGTGACCGTAATATTTCTGCTTACCTAGGCATTTGCGTTCCGTTGAGTTGTACATGTATCCCCTTCGACAGGGCTCCGGCTGGTCGGGGCACTGTTCGCACGGGTTGCCCCATGCGAGGCCGACCGTGGCACAACACAGGGCCTTGGTGCAAACGACGCCCGTCAGTTGACCACGGCACATATTCTGCTGAATCTGAGTGAAACAAGGTCCTGTCCGAAGATCTAAAAGTAGCATCATCATCATCATCATCATCATCATCATCATCATCATCATCATCATCATCATCATCATCATCACAAATGCCGTCAGAACCGTCGTTATCGTGGGCCGCAAAATTCAAGCTAAGCGAAAGGGAGAGGGGAGTGGACGACAATGTCCGAGTCTCTAAGACATTAAGAATATTTACCAAATCCTAGTCTTGCTTTTCAAACAGAGAACGACTGAATTAATAAACGAAATAACTGACTCAGAAAATTCCGCTTCACAAGGTAATCCTTAGACAATTGGTCGCCATGGCAAGCGTTGAGGTGGGGGTGGGGTGGGGCGGGGTGGGGAGGCATTACCAAATCAAATAAATAAACGCGATTGTGAAAAAATCAAGGAGCGACCATCGAATGACGTAATGCATTGTAATAGAGTATTCATAGAACGGTAATTATATAGCGCTTCTTCAGTCTTAATCAAGTCACTCAGAAAAATGGCGCTAGAGAAGTTCAAAGATGATTATAACAACGGCGATCTGCGATGACCATGTATTGTTAATATTGCTTACCTGATGCGTGGTCTTACCTGTCTCGCACCTGTCACCTGCAAAACCATACGAACAGGAGCATGAGTTTGGAGCCGTGCATCTTCCGCCGTGTTGACATCCTTCGAAGCAGACGGCTGAAGACGAAAACGCAACGACATTAGCGTAAATGCCCCCACCCCCGCCCTCGACGGCGTCCTTACTCCCCACAACTACTGTTCGTTATTATTCTTACCCACCCACTCACCCCACCCATTCAAATTTGACTGGAAGCCTATCAGGCAATGCTTGAAATTGCCGATAGAATATACACTCACATCCATCAGAAGCCAAGCAGAGTCTGATACGAACGAAGGGTGTCACTAGACCGACGACCATTATATTCAAATGTGCGTCTTCGCTTCTTCTACGTTTGATCGAAATTCGTTCGTCCTTATATTTCTGCTAAATTTATACAGTGTAGATAAGCTTTAGTGTTAGGGTTAGTCACGTGTTGTACATTTTTAGCGCCACAGTGAGATGATGTCTTACGTTGGCCACAGCTGGGTCCTTGGTAGCCTTGATGACAAACACAGACTCCTTGAAGGCATTGAGCTCCGTTCATACATCGACCCGAACACCTCGACTGACTGCGAGACTGCAGCTGCTGTTGGCCGCCATCAGAATCTAAAACCGTCGTCGTCGTCATCATCATCATCGTCGTCATCAAAATCCCCCCCTAAAAAATCCCAGCACTTACACAAATTTTGCATTGAACTGCGTCTTTTCCACTCCAACCAAGTCGATCCCCCCCGAAAGCCTCAATTCTCCCCAGGCCTGGAGTCTGGATAAAACACTGGCTGACGAGCAAAAAAGGTCGTCACACCGTTCTCGGCGCCCCTCAAATCTTACGGCGCCCCTCTCCTTATACTGCTGACGAGCAAAAATAGGTCGTCGCATGTATTTCTTCTATTTTATTATGAGTTTCACTTACCCAAATACTCGATTTCGGCGCCCCTTCACCTCGGCGCCCGGGGACATATGCCCCCTGCCCCTAGCTACGCCTCTGCCAACACCCCTCCCCCAATTTGAGGTCGACACCCCCAAATGGCAATGTGACAATGGTATGCATACAAAATGCATATTAATTAGCCCTGAACACCACCACCCCACCCCCACCCCCAAATGGAGATGGACACCCCCAACTTTTATCCTGGGATGACCTTTTTTGTCAGACTTTATAACGAAAGTCAAAACAGAAGCAGAAAACGCAGCTGTTCGTCTTTCTCACTTTAACAATGTTTTCATAACTAAAGAGACAACAACAGAGACAGACAAACGGCTCTTCATTCAACTGCCAATCCTCTGTCATCCGCCACTCCCCTACCCCTCCCCTCCCCCTCCCCACCCCGCACTCGACTTGGCAGATTTTTCCAGTTAGCTTGGTCTCGGCGGTTGCTCGTTCACTCTGAGTTCTCTGGACACAGAACGCACGCCGACATCAGAAAGGGTCTGGTGGAAAAGGCAGATTATCAGTTGCCAGTGGAGATAATCTTTGTCTGTCTCTGTTGCCAGTGGTAGAGATCGTCTAGTTTCTATTTAT
>CM030853.1:57500-170000 GCA_018105865.1 Metaphire vulgaris
TACTCACAATTTCTGCGGTTGGGGCTTCGCCCCGAACCCGCTAAAACTAATGGCCTTTTAAAATGAAGTTTAGTTGGTCTATTTTGCCGACATGCCCCCACACACACACACACACACACATATATATATATATATATATTTATACAATAGTCTGAACTTTGAAGAATATGCACCAAATTTCAAGATTTCAATCTAATATCACCCTAAACATTTTCGGTGCTCTGGTGCCGCCTCTGTGCCGGTACCCTGGCTACGCCGCTGCTGAGAGCGATTTCTCTTTAAAATTTTTGAGAACGGAAACTCTCAACACATCGCGCAGCGTCAACTGCCAAAGCCACAGACCGTCGTCGATTCAGTCGAATGACAAACCCGAAACTCAGCCGTGAGAAAGAATCGATGCTGAAATATTTCTTATCAGATTTCGACAGCTTCTGACTCTCAACTCGTCTCTTCTCCTCCGAGTCTCCTCCTCCTCTTCTCCTCCTTCATTTTTTGGAAATAAATAAAGGGGCAACAGTTCTAATTTCGTCGGTGGATGCAGAAATTCCGAAATTCGAGCAGCGCATAACAGCTGTGTCATCAGGATAGGGGCTGACCATTAATTATGTCAACAATTTTTGGGCAATTTTTGACCCCCTCCCCCTTGTCAACAACTGTCAACTTTCACTTACCCCCCATAATTACGTCAAAAACTTTTGCCCCCCAAGATCAATGACAGGTCCCAATAACAAGGTTATTTTTGCGGTGATGACCATTTTTCCCTTTTTTGCTCATCGAGTGTCAAAATGTGGTGGTGATGACCTTTTTGCCATGCTTTTTCCATTGTAATAAGTAGTATTCCATGGAATTTCCTATTTTTTGATTATTTGTAAAAAGTGAAATTGTTGACGTCAACTTCTCTTGACCCCCTCCCCCTGTCAACAACTGTCAAACTTTTTCAGGCCCTATACCCCCTAAATTGTTGACGTAATTAATGGACAGCCCCATAGACGTACAACAAATTGCTATATCATATACGAGACCTTTTGCACATTCGTCGAAATGGGTCTCGAAAGTAGATGAACGTTCCCAGACCATTTGTCGATGACTCACGCGAAATCTTCTGAAACCTTGACTTCACCTGGAGTCTACCATACAACCATTCATCTCGTCCCAATGCACTTCTTTGGGTGCAAGACAACAGGAATCAGGAAAGCGATTCCTGTTTCATGTTCTAAGTGCTCTTCTGTGCACGAATCTTCTTACCACCTTTGATTCATTCATTCGTACAAACGGCCGCAGTGGCGCCAGTCTCTCTCTCTCTCTGCCTCTGTATCTGTATCGGTATCTGTCTGTCTGTCTCTCTCTCTCTTTGTTACATAGGGTATGGGTAGTTTTGTGGGTAGTTTTGGATGGTGCTGGTTCGGCTGACGTCCCAGATGACTGCATCTGATAGAGAGTTTTCGTCGATAGCAGAGTACAAGCGTCATTAACGTAAAAACTTTACATGTAGGCCTAGGCTACTTGCAAATCGCCGCAGTCTAATTATTAAACGAAACCCGTAGCATCGGTTAAAGGCAGAGAAAAGCGTTTCAATGGGCCTAATGACGCTTCGTCCATAGCCTGCCTCTATGTAGACACGTGCAACTGTCAAAATAACAATTTTTTTAGGCCCAAATAAGAGTTTCTGCATTAGTTTTCGAGAGGTTGTAACTTGTAACGAAGTTCTGTTATTATTTGTCTGCCAACTGAAATAATCTTTTCTGATTATCTTGTGGATCTATAGCACGTTGATAGTTGACAAGTACTTTTACTGTATAGTATGCTATTATTTTCCTTCCAATGCTGCAATCATGGATAACTATCATATTCAGTTATGGATGACTTCAAATATGCATTAGCTAAGGATCTGTGAAGCTTTGCTATTCGAAATTAAAAGCGAGTAAAGGATTAAGCGTGTCGTTCACAGCGCGCGAATGAGTCAAACGAAGGGCCTAGGAATATACATGGGTTCAGTTGACTCCAGCATATTAACTTTAAGGTCTGCTGAGTGACGGCTATGACTTACTTTCGAATGTCGAAGTTCGCCGATCTCTACTAAATACATCGGCAAATAGACGATTGTACGATTACTTTGAAGCATCCTATATATTCACTCAAAAGTAAAGAAATCTCAAGAATAAGTCTGTGAAGTAAGCAAAAGTCTTGAACGCTGTGAACCTGCAGAAAAACGCCCTAATTACAATGATAACTGGGTTACAGTGGCAGAACCGTAGCTTGAGTATTCGGCGTCCGGGGCAAGATTTTAAATTTGCGCCCCTAAATTCTGGTGACGACCTTTTTTGCTTACCCCTTACTCATTTGAATTATTTCACGCCGGAGTAATACAGTATATGCTATATAAAAATTAATACATTAGTGTGCGAACTGCGCCCCCATGACGGCGCCCTGGGCAACTTGCCCCGCCCCTAGTTACGGCTCTGTAAAGTGGTTTAGTAGAATGCCCCTGTGTGGAAATCAAGGCTAAAACCTTAAATTAATTATTTAAATTTGAAATTAATAGCGACGCTTTTCTAGTTGAGTGTGTATTTTCGTTCTTTTGCTAATAAATTCCTCTACTCGAATTGCCACACAGTCCTCGTTTATTATGACCTGCGATTAGGCAACAGGCATCTGGGACAAAGGGTACCAAGCAAAGTCTTCTCGTCGACTAAACATTCCACGGACCTCGGAAAAACTACGCGAAACGACGAAACGTATAATGAATCTATGTTCCAATCGTCATCTTCATTGTGAAGATTGTGAAGTTGTGAAAAAAGTAAAATTACTTCATACTCTACAGTCTACACACTGCAGTGTCATTAATAAGTCTCTATAGGCCTAGATGAGTGAGCATGGGCGGTTTGGAGGAGGTGCAAGGCGCAATTGCACCAGTGGCGGCTCCATGATTTGGCAAGTGGGGGGCCGTTGGGGTGGCAACTTCTAATCATGGGGGCCAACCATTTGTTGTTTAATGTATGTAGCATTAAGTATAGGTTCCCAACAGGGGGCCACTGGGGGGCCAGGTACTCAATAGGGGCACGGGCCCCCTGACCCCCGGTGGAGCCGCCACTGAATTGCACCCCCTGGAAAAATTGTGAAGTTGTGAAAAAAGTAAAATTACTAAAGGAAGTAACTTTAGTTAACGTATGAATTTATATAGGAATCCGATTAACTTACTTTTGGCGCAAAATAATTTATAATTAGTCCAATAGATCTTGACAGTCTTGTATGTATTTTTTGTTTCCTTTGTCACATGACCACGTTTTGCACCCCCTGGAAAATTTTTCCATTTCTTTCGTCACAAGACCCTGTTTTGCAAACCCCCTGAAAAATTCACGTGGACGCCCATGTCAATAAAGAAAAAATGCAAGCAACGGTTAAATTCTACGATATCTTCCAGTCAGTTTCTGACTCTTCATCATCATAATCATCATCATCATAATCACCCTCTTCTCCTTGCGTATCCGCATGAAAATCATATTTCCTCTTAGGGGTGGGGTAGTGTTATGTTTCGTAAACACAAATCTCAACCGCCGCCGCCGCCGTCGCCGTCGCCGTCGCCGGTGCTCAATCGACACGTCACCTGTACAGGCCTAAGGCCCCTTTAGCTGTTCGCATTAAAAGCAGACACTTCGAAACACACCACACCACACCGCAATGACTACAAGACAATATGCTGTATATGTAGGCCTATGTATATATATATATATATGTATAATTGTATATATATATATATACAATATAATATATATATATATATATATATATATATATATAGCATTGGCGTGTCCACGAAAGGGAGGGGGCGGTGCCCTAAATTAATCGTATTGGGACCTGTCGTGGGAGTTGTACAAAGCCGCTGAGCTGTTATGGGGGTAGGGGTAGGGTGGGAGTGGGGGTAGTGTTATGCAGTTATGAGATCGAGGCGAATGCAAGAACGGACGAGCAGCGGTTAAACTGCTTTACAAGACGATGGTTTTTTGCTCGCTAAGACTTTTAAGATTTTTTATCTGAAAATGTCGACGTGCCTCTGCTATTCCAGAATCCTGGCTATGCCACTGATAGATAGACAAACAAACAGATAGACAGACAGACAGATAGACAGATAGATAGGCCTAGACAGACAGATAGATTATTAAATTTTATGTAATGTAATGTTCTGCATGTTTTCATAGCGTAATGGATAATCTAACCCTTGAGTGGAGGAGGCATTCTGCCTCGATGTGGCTGATGATGATGATGATGATGATAGCCTCGTTCTGGTGCTTGAAGAAGAGACGAAGAACGAATCGCGACAGACGATGGCGACGACGACGACGACGACGACAGCGCGTGACATCGCTCTGCACTCTGGCGACAGAGACCTGAATCACGGACCCCGTCGACCTTTGGCCGCTGAATTTTGGCCCCCCGTCAGCTGCTGCGTCGTAGAAATGTGTCTGGAGCCGCCTCTGATGGGACGGCGGCGGCGGCGTCTGTCGCTCGAAGTCCTCGTCCGGCGCCCGAGGAAGAGACTCGGCGAATGGCCTTCTCTCTTCGACAGCTTTTCACGGGCATTTAGGCTCTCCTCCTCCTCCTCCTCCTCCTTCTCCTCCTCCTCCTCCTCCTCCTCTTCCTCCCCCACTTCCTTTCCCTCCTCCTCCTACTCCTCCTACATCTGGAAGAGTTCATTTGGCTGCGAAAGAGGCAGACACAGAGCGAGCGAGGAACGAGATAACAGAGGCACCATTGGCTACCAAGGTTCCTCAGCCAAACAGAGACACTCGACGATACAACGGCGTTTTTAAAAAATACTCAAACGCCCGCCACGGCCGCCTAAGCTTCAAGCCATTGTACAGCTATTTTATGACGAACGACACACACACACACACACACACACACACCGAGCATTAGGTGCATGCGGTGAGAAGATTCGCAATTATTTCAATGCTCTCAATTGCGAGAAAAATGTGAAATGTGTGAAATGAAGCTTACTCTTCCTCTTCACCCTCCTGCACTTCTCCCTCTCTCTCTCTCTCTCTCTCTCTCTCTCTCTCTCTCTCTCTCTCTCTCTCTCTCTCTCTCTCTCTCTCTCTCTCTCTCTCTCTCTCTCTCTCTCTCTCTCTCTCTCTCTCTCTCTCTCTTTATAGATTGCACGATTGTATTCATTGCGTCTGACTTGATCCTCAGACACCTGAGGTCGTAAAAGTGATGCGCTGCTTTCTTTCTTCATAATTATATAGGCCTAGGCCTATGTTAGCAAGATAGTTGTTCTATTATAACAGAGATGCGTTTCAGGGTTTTGGGTCTGCAACAAAATTTTGCCAATTTATTTAAAAGTTCTGGGCACGTTTATAGAAAAGCATGGACAAATCCTCTTTAATCCTGTTGAGCGGTCAATAGAAATCGTCGTCACTCATAACAATTAGATATGCCGTTACAGCCATTCATTAGCGTCGCCAGAGGCGTAGCGAAGGGGGCAGGTGGGGGCATATGCCCCCGGGCGCCGAGGTGAGGGGTACCAAATCGGGTTTTTGGGGTAAGTTAAACAGTCAAATACATAATAAATAAGAAGAAAGAAGTGTGGCGACCTTTTTTGATCGTCAGGAGTGCAAGGAAAGGGGCGCCGTACTCCGTAGAGAGCTGAGGGGGGCGTAGAGAGAACGATGTGATGACCTTTTTTGCTCGTCAGCAGTGTTGGGGGCGCCAACGGTACACTTTGCCCCCGGGCACCGGATACCCTCGTCAACAGTTTGTAATAATAATTATGTCGTTTGATGCACAAAAATGTGAGCTTTCATCGAAGATTACAGTGGCATTTCTAGCACTTAGGACCGTTGAGTTCTGATCGATTATGAAATCGCCTATTCCGTCAAGCGACCATCGACTGGTGCTGATGTACTACTACAATGGCGCTGAAGAAGTCTACTACTACTACTACTACTACTACTACCATAGTAAATAGCCGAGCAGACGCCTCTGACAAAACGGCTTCTAACTTATTAAATAATCGATACATGGCGTGTATTAGCAGTGTTGTATGAAGTACTGAGTTTGAGTACTCAAGTAAAAGTACAAGTATTATGTCATTTTTTTACTTAAGTAAAAGTAAAAAGTACTTATAAAAATAGTTACTCAAGTAAAAGTAAAAAAGTACTCCTCAAAAAGTTACTTTTTAAGTAAAAAGTAAAAAGTACCGTGACAGACGGAATCATCAACAACTCCACATTATCATGCCAAATCACATTTTTATTACTACTTTTAAGCAGCATGCAGAAGCCTCAGCTAGCAGTCAACACGTACACATTTACACTATTAACTGCATTAGCACAAATGCTGGTTTCACAAAGCCGTAGCTAGAGGGCAGGGTCAAGCTGTCCCGGGCGCCGTCCTCGAAGGCGCAATTTTCGCACTAAGTCCTTAATTTTTCATACCACTTTCCTCCGGCGTGAAAATAATGTTGATCAGTAAAAAAAGGTCATCGCCGGTTTTCATACTGTCACAGGTTAAAAATTTGTATGTTGTACGTTGCCGTGAAAACTCGGGTAAGCAAAAAAAGGCCATCACCGGAATTTAGGGGCGCAGAATTTATACCTTGCCCCGGGCGCCGACTGCTCTAACTGCGGCTCTGTGATTGCATGTAGGTCTAAGAAGGATCAAGTTTTCAAACAATCTGTCAGTCATGCGTGTACGTTTGTTGGTCATTGTCAACCCTGTACGACTAAACACGGGAAGTTGTGAAGAATTAAACAGATACTCCAGTAAATGTATCGAAATTTGGCGATGAGAAATTTTACTTGTAACGAAACGTGAAAGACATAATGTAACGAAGTAAAAGTACTAATATTTGAATAAAAACTTACTTCGTTACAAGTAAAAAGTACTGGGTAAGTTGTGTACTTCGTTACAGTACGAAGTACTCAGAATTGTACTTAAGTAATGTAACGCGTTACTTTTACTTCGTTACCGCGCAACACTGTGTATTAGTCAAATGGCAGCAACGAGGTAGGCCTTTTGTGCGGCGGAATCTCCTCAAGATCTACAAGAAGGTGGCTTGGCGCGAATTGGACTGAATCGGTTGCAACACCCCCCCCCCCCCGATTAACTAATTATAATTATTCACTGCCCTCTGTCGGATAAATTCTATGTCTGTCGTACGATATTTTACTTACTCACAGTTGTTGGTCTCTTCAACCGTGGCGCACAATTCTCCACTGCTCATGGAATTCTAATTTCTAGGAGATCCTATGATCTTCTGGACTGATGCCCTTACTACAATTAAAAAAATATAAATTCATATAAAAAGGCAGAATCCCCTTCACTTGTCATGGCAACGCTTCACTCATCATACTTACAAAATATTACAGTTTCGTTTATGGCAGTGGGTGCACAAACCCCGGCCTGCGGGCCAAATTCAGCCCGCGAAGAATCGCCATGTTGCCCAACTTGCCCGCCGAGACCAATAGGAAAGTAAATACTATGTTACGATTAATTATGCCCGAATTAGACCTGCACCGTTATATAATCAGCGATAATGCATTGGCCTAATTATCGAAAATACCAAACGACACACAGCATCATTGTAAAGCGCTCCTGACTATGGCCATCGCCAGCAGATAGCGCTATATAAATTGTCGTTTAATAATAATAATAATAATAATAATAATAATAATAATAATAATAATAATAATAATAATCACTCTTCACACTAAAATAAGTATTAGGCCTACTTGCTAATAGACTTTTAGTTAATAAAAAGTTATTAATTAATTTTGATTTTATCGTTTGTTTGACTTCAGCCGTCTTGGAAAAATTATATGTGGCCCTTTGACCAAGAAGTTTGTGCTCCACTGTTATGGCAATTAGGCCTAACACCAACGCAAATTATCGACGCTGTTACAGTCATATCCAAATTTGTATAATCAATAGAAGCTGTCATATTTTGTCAAGAAAGTGTTTACTATTGTGGACCTGAAAGATATGAGCAAAGTTGGCAAGGATGGTGCTTTGAATTAGGCATCATTAGAGGAAAACTGTAGACGACATTTCTCCTGGAATCTTGTTGATTTTTGATGCCTCGTATTCTCTGTTTCAGCGGCGCATTGCTCTGAATTCTGTTGCTGATTATTTAGTTCATTAATGTCGCGAAGTATGCAAGCCGTATTTTCTTGAATTTTACGATTATTATTATGTAAAATTAGATCCGATTTTCGTAGATTTATTATTATTAGATTAAAATCGCTCGGTCGTTTTCTGGATCGCAGTGCCAGCGAAGTAAAAGACTTCCGATTAGGAGCAAAAGGTGTCGATATTTCATCTTAATTCGGCGAACTCTGGGCGGAGAAGGGAAGGGTGAAGAAAAAGGGTTCCCAGAAATGTAACACCCTCCCCACCCTGCGCCTCACTTTCTGGCGATTTATCAAGCGCCATATTTTGCGATGCTCAGAATAACAACAAGGACATATTGCGGGTGTAAATTCTTGCTAATAATTGAGAAAAATACGTTTAAAATGCTTTATCCATTTTTGCAGGAGCCTGTTCAAAGAGTTGGATCATTAGGAGTAAGGATTCATGACTGTGATCTACCGCTTCCAAACGACAGAATAGATTATCACTTTCACGTATTCTGAACCTTGGTGTTGTTGATGGGGTTTTGTGATGAAAACTGATTTTGAAACATTCCAACAAATAATATAATTTAGCAGATGACTAAATACTTGGTAGGTAGTAGAATGAAAAAATGAGACGCAAATCAAAGAAAGGCGTGACTTCTTATAAAGTTCATGCTGTCCCAGAATCTTCGGGATTGAAGAGTGTTGAAAATAGGACGATCAAATATGCCGATGATTCTGTATACGAGTTCACAGATGCTGTTGATCAACAGCTTCCTATGACAAAAGACCGCTTGCAACTGGAATCATCACTTGCCGACAAAGGGAATGCCACAGCTGTCAGTTCCTCTCAAGGCGGTGGCAGTGGCCGTCGCAGAATTTCCAGCATTGGAATTGCTTCCAACAGTGGAGTCTCTTCATCTGTAGCTGACAGTGGTTTACCAACCCCATTTGGTTCTGAGCAGATTTACAAAGGCTACCAATCAAATGTTCCTTTTCAGGGATCTGATTTTCTTATAAGAATTGCAACTTCGAACCCAAGAGCCAATCTGATGCTGCCACCAGTTGTGGGCGATGAGAGCTTTAAAAGTTTGCGCTTTGGAAAAGAGAAGATAGAAGTTGAAGGGAGTTATAACGGAGATGTTGGAGGTGGAAGTGTAGAAGCTAGCGTGAACAATCATCCAGAGAACACTCCTAGCATAGACAGACGTGTAAAACGACTGAGAACGGCAAAGAAACTGGATGTCAAATTGCCTGCAAGTGACAACATACAAAGTGGAGTTGATGCATCTCGTAACTCATCGCTGACTACTTCACTTTTACAGTCTGACAGTTTTCCAGATCAGCAGCAGCAGCAGAATGGTGAGCTTGAGACGAACAAAAGACGAAAGAAGAAAAGAAATCACTCTAAACTAGAAAGTCCTTGCACCTTCTATTCCCAAGATACTTCCATACATACCACTGAAAATGATGCTTCAGACACACAAAACACAGGATATGACACGCTTTACAGAAGTGCAGGAAAGTGGAGAAATACTTTTCATCTAGTGACAGATCGACTTCAGAACATTGCAAATGCAGACAATCAGAGGTTGACGGATCTTCTTGATCAGATGAATAGTGAATCTTTGATCCATAACTGGCCAGCTGCTTCACTTATGGCTAGCAGTGAGAGTCCTGGTGGCGGCCGGTGCCTGTCTCATGTTCCTTTTCAGTCTAGTAATCTTGCTACTTTGTGCGACTTTAGTGACCTGGCGAATGCTTACGTTAGTAAGAGTTTGCCAAAGGCATTGGCTGACTCTGACTCCCAACTTGGGCAGTTTTCATCGGCTGAACAGCCTTTGTCAGAACTGCCTTCAGCAGAACCTTGTTTGAACACAGAGATTGGTAATTCAAAAAAGAAAAGATTGCGCAGGCATTCAAAAAAATCAAAGACCATCGATTCAGCTGTTCTGTCTGAAGTTGAGGATTTGAATTGTGCAATTGAAAACATTAAACTGTCTGAACTGGCGAGAGAAAGAAAAGCGGAGAAAGGACACAAGTCTCGTTCTGCTGTTTTTAAAAGATGTGTTTCGCCAAGTCATGGAAGAAATTTTGGCAGTTTGTCAAACCAGAAGAGTCTCCGAGCTCTCAGGAAAATCAGATGCAGTAGAAGAGAGGAGGAATGTGGTCTGATTGAAGCATTGAGCTCCAACCAATCCATTTTACCAATTACACGCAAAGCTGAAGAGAAAGCGATTACCAACTCACTCATGGTCGATGTGGCTACAAACACCTCCGCTTGTTTTTCCAACCGGGCCATTCAGGTGAAGATGAAGTGCGTGCATTGTGCTGAAAAGGCGTCGACAAAACGAAAGACGGCAGAAATTGGAATCCAGGTATGTTTAGAAGAAAGCACAGTTGTAGGTGCTTTGCCCTCATCGAGTGTTAATTTGAAAGCAGTGTTTGTAAGTTCATTAGAACTGGCATCGTCTTCAGAGCAGAAGTATAAACCATCGACAAAAAAGACTGCTAAGTCCTCCCGAGCGCCAAGACGCTCTACTGCTCCGTCTGCTGTAGATGCAATGGTCAACAATGAAAGGCAAGATGAGGATTTGTTTGAATCTCGTGGAGACAGAATGGACAAATTTTCGAGTTCAGTGAAATCGGTTGACTGTGGTTCTGACTCAGTTGATTCTCTACTGCATTTGAGAAATTTTGGTGAGACCTTGAACACAGAGGATGGTTTGAAGGACTGTTCTCTGTCTATCACTGCCACTGCCAGTCATATATCTTCTTCTGACAAACTGACAGCCGGGTTTAAGGACTTCACTCGAAGATTTGAAAGAGGGAAAGCAGACAGCTGTCAGACTGGATTCTGTAAATCAGCTTGTGTAGGTTCTGATCATGATTCTAAGTATAGTGGGGTGATGCACGATTTGGAATCTGCAGCACTGACCCCAGGTCAAGTGACGAAGTCTGGTCGTAGAAGCAGGGCCAAAGGACAAGTCGTCAGTCAAAGACGATCGCCAAGGTTTGAGAGGCCGCTTGTTCCTCTGTCACGGCCTCAATCTCCAGCAGCTGTTGGTTATAGTTTGCCTTTTGAAACAAAGGCCACCAAGGAATTGTCAATGTTAGATTTTGCACTGAAATTCAATTCATCTGCAGACATTAAGTTGCCTGGAAATGCATTTTGTGAAAATGTTGACCTGTCAGGAGATTTTGCTGACTCTTCAAAAGATGTACCTAGTGCCACCACTTTCAATTTTCAGGCACAATTTCAAAGCTTTCTGAGTAGGAATCCTGTATATTTGATAGATGACTCCAACGGTGCCGATGATTTTGATGTGCCTGTTGAAGATGGCGTTGATGTGAGGAAAAGAAAACAAAATTCTGTTTTAAAGCAGAGTTTAGTTTCAGATTTTGACTCTAGTAGCCATTGTGAAAGTGGAAATCTTATGTCTGAATGTCACAGTGGTCTGAGTGTACAGAACTCTTGCATAGAAACACCTCGAAGCATTAAGAAAAGTGCAAAAAGAAAGTTAACCAAGTGTCTGAAATCAACAGAGAATGAAAAGATAATGGAAACAGGAAGCCAAATGCCTGTTGCTGATGACATCTTTACTAAGATTACATCAGAGAACAGTTGTAGAAGATCAAAGGCGGTAAGTTCATTGTCCTTTCGTGTGGCTGATGTGGATTCTGTCGGCAATGACCAAAGGACATTGGAAGGACTTGGTAAAGGTTCGGGTTTCAGAAGAGCAAAGGGTCGCAAAAGTCACGGCCGGCGAATTCGCCTGAAGTCACAAAGAGAAATGACATTGCCTCAAGATGCACCAGACTGTTTACCTGCTCTTGAAACTAAGGACATTCGGAGGCAGGATTCGATCGTCTCGACAGACGTATGTGATGCTGAAACTCAGGACTCGATGAGTCTCTCTATTGCTGCAGCTAGTTGTATTGCATCCAACTGTGTCCAGGATTTCCCTTTCAGAGTTGAGGCATCTGAGGAGACGGCGGTTGCTGGTTTCCCTTTCCAGAATAGAGCAGTGTGGGTCGAATTAGATGACACTCTGTCAGATTATGATCCTCTTCCTGAACCAATTGCAAAGAACAGAAAAAGAGTTTGGTCAGATGCTCTGGGGTTAGAGGTTTCATTTAAAGTCTGATCTTTAATTTTAGTTATTTTCTCAATTGTGAATCCGCTGTGCTTTGTTCTTTATTTAAATGCATCTTGGATGACTTTCTTTAACACTTGCTATTTAAAGTAGAGATTTTTCAAGTTATGTCTAAATCGAGTCAGATGTAGTTTAATTATTTCTATTTATTCTCCTGAGAAATTGTGTCTTGACAATGCAAAGGTTGGCTAAAGTAAGTTTTGCTCTTTGATGATTATTTTTATAGCGAGTGTGAAATTGCTGCTAAAAGCTTTGGCAGTCGAGAGGTGGAACCTGGCCAACTCCCCAAAAAGAAGTTTCAAAAAGCAGGACTTTTCTCTGACACCTTCAAAGAAGAGTTAGATTTTATTCCTGATTTGTTAAATATAGCAATGCAGTTGCTTTCTGGTGTTATTTTGATAGATTATTGATATTGTTATTTTACATAATATAATTAAATATTGTTTCTTTTATTTTCTTCTTTCTCTGTTTTTTCCAGTTTCATTGCCAACAAGATGTCACCAGAAACTGAGAGCACTCAAAGTTACCTTGATGTCAGAAGGTCATTGCTGTTGCCTCCTCCGATGCATTTTGGACGTCACCTGTGTGTTGAAATTAGAGATTTTGAGCTTCCGTACAACCTGTGGTGGCTGAAGGAGAATGGCTTGGTAAAACAGATGCTTAAAATTTACTCACATATCAGATTAACATTAGCCTACTTATGTGACTTAGTTTGGATCTGCTTCTTTCTTTAGTAATTCAAATTGAGGAATGTATTTTGCATGTAATTGTTCATTTTGTGTTGTCATAAAATCAGTTGAGTTGAAGTCATTTCTTCAAACAGCAGAGGCTCTATTGCAACGCGTGAACTCTGCAGGATTCAATGAAATGCTTGTACAATAATATACAATGCACAGAAAATACATTGGTCAAAACTAACTTCATTATAGTGGAACTCTAATGGAGGGACTCTGTCGTAATAAGGTGTTTTTATAAGATTTTCATTGTCTGATCCAGAAAATTATTCACACTTGTATATTCTGTGGTTTCAGCTTCGAATGGCAAGAGTTGCTTCACCAACATACAAGAAGATTCGTAACAGTTTGTGTTCAACTTGAGTTTTACAAATTTGTAAAAAAGAAATTCATTTATCAATTAATTCTAGACATTATAGAAACATTCATTTCATTGGAATTTATTTGACCCTAAATTATATGATCGAACTCATTTTTGGCAAAAATTATTTTGTAGCTGATCATTTGGTTGCCTTTTCATTTCATCAAAATTGTTATGATCGAAAGTGTTAATTCAAATACTTGTACTAATTTCTGCCGCTTACATATCCATAAACATATTCAACTATAATGCGCTTGATTGGTGATGTAATAAACAGTGACAAAGGAACGAAATAGCCTTCTTATCTTGTCTCGACCGTTTCTGCTTCAATTCTGATCTTCAGCTGTAATAAGCTTCATTAGAGTAACATTGAAATTGAATTTTGAACAGCGGCAAAGGGATTTTGACCAAATGATTGGCAAATAAATGACCAGCCACCCTGTTAAGTGCTTATTAATTGCAGTTTTGGGTTTTATTTATTTATTTTTTTAATTTTTATGCTTCGACTAAAGTACTTGTTGTCTTTTAATGTGTTGTACCAATTAAAAAATATGCAGAAAAACTGATGGAAATTGTTTTTGACATAAGTTTAAGTGAAGTGAGAAGCCTTGGTTATTTATTTTGTAGATGTTTTTGTTGATGTTAAACCTCTTTGCAAGGACTATGAGCCTCATCAGTGCACATGTGTTCTGCCACAGGACATGAGTGAAAATGGTTGCAATGACTCATGTCTTAACAAGTGAGTGTTTAAGATGTTTGCCAGTTCAAAATATCACCTTGTAACAAGGGTTATTGCGTCCGGTGCTGTTTGTTTACTGTCGATGTTTAATGCCTGCATTTGTCATATTGCATTGAACTGGATCTGCTGAGTTTTCTTATGAAATTAATTCGAGTGATGACCTGAATCTGCTTATGATTTGGATTAGGTAAATTGTGTTTCAGGTGAGTATGCCAGTGCTGGTGAATGTGCTTAGACTTCTGATGTTTATTTTGAAAGAATTGATTGGCATTGTTGATTGTTAGAATGGTTTATACTGAATGCAATCCAAGTGCTTGTCCCTGTGGAGACCGATGTGACAATCAGCGAATCCAGAAGCATCAATGGGTGTCTGGCCTTGAGAAATTCCTGACGAAGGATCGAGGCTACGGAGTGAAGACAAGCAAAGCCATTAAGAACGGTAAGTCTTATGAATCTTGACTTAAGTGTAAAGTGATTTCATTTGTGCCTGTTTTATGGATATTAATTTTTAAATGATGAAATATTTTTCTGGATGCAAAATTTGTGATAATTATGTTACCTTGTTTTTACTCATATTCTATTAAATCAATAATTGGAGGAATTGTTTGTTCTGAGAATTACTCTATTTGTCCACTGTGTTCCTTGTATTAGTTTAAAGGTTCCTGATGTTGTCTTTGAATTTGATGCAAAATATTCCAGGACAATTTATAACGGAATACCTTGGAGAAGTTGTGAGTGAACAGGAGTTTAGACGCAGAATGACAGAAGAATACTCGAAGGAGCGCCATCATTACTGCCTCAACCTCGACAGTGGAATGGTGATTGACGGCTACAGGATGGGCAATGTGTGTCGTCTTGTCAATCACTCGTGTCAACCAAACTGTGAAATGCAGAAGTGGTGGGTGATGCTTGTCATTCAAACATTTTATATTTTTTAAAGTGTGTATCGTTGATTGTGATGTGGTTATGCATGGAAATCTCATCTGCTTTTGTTGCAGGAATGTCAATGGAGTTTATCGAATCGCTTTATTTGCTAAGCAGGACATAGAACCCAGCACTGAACTTACTTATGACTACAACTTTCACTCGTACAATTTGAACTCACAGGTACAAAGCTACAGTGTTACTTGGCAAGTAGTTCAACCGTTTGCCAGTTTTTCAATTGAGTTTTCTAGCTTTGCCAGGTCCATTCTAAACAGCAGTCACATAATGTTTTGGTGTGATCTTTATTTGTCATTTTCAGATCTTGGTGAAAGTGCTTAAACTTTGAGCTGATTCTGGTGTGGCATTATCATTACTAAGTCTAGATTTGATTTTTTAAATTGTATTTTAGCAAGAGTGTAAATGCGGAAGTGAAAACTGTCGAGGTGTCGTTGGCGGCCGTGCTCAGAGGATAAATGGTCAGTTAAAGGAACGAAATGGGGCTGATGGACCATGGTCCACTTTCAACAGGAAGTCTCAAAGCAGAAAGGCAGGACTAGACTTTTCTCTTTGGGAACTGGTCTTGTCTTTATTTTCTGTTGTCTAACTGAATTGGTATCATTTTGCTTACAGATCTCCATTGTTATCAGTTGTTGTTAGCCAATGAAGGTCAGAATTAGTGATCCTAAGTTAGCTTTATCCTTCATGTCAGTCACTCTAAGTCAGTCTATCATGAAACTTCTTTAGTGCCATTAAAGTGATGCATTTGGCATCTGTTGTTGGTCACTTCAGAGTCAAATTCATAGTCAGAAGTCATGTCTGTGGTAGTTCATGGTTGAATTCCTTTGGTCTGACCATAAACGATTGCGGCTGAGGAGTGCAACAGAGATGTTGAAACCTGAAAGTTTAAACACTCAACTTGACAAACTTGTGCGGGCAGGTGATGGTCTCATTCTAGGCACCTATAAGGTATATTTATTATTGTTACTGATATGAAATATGTCTGATGTTGTGATTTGAGTGGGATTACACTTGGGGGCGGTTGGTTTTGATGTTTACAGGTGTTGCCTACTGATCGGCCATTGCCTCCTCTTAAGCCAATATCACATCGGGAGCGATGCGTCGCACAGAAGCGCTGCATCTTCTTGTTGAGAAATGTAGAAAGAGTGAAGGCAAAGCGCCTTCAGAGTGCAGTGCACAGGCGCAAAGATGAAGCTCACAAAGAGGTCTTCAACAAAACAGGTAGATGTGGGGATGTTATTCCTCACCAAAATGCTTGCTTTAGTGAAGATCGATTGCCTTTAAAGCAGTAGTGATGACAGTTGTGATTTAGCTGGAGGCTTACACAAGATAGTCAACTGGATGGTCAAGTGTGGTTTTGAAGGTACTTACCTAGTCGAACGGATACTGTAATAAATAGATTTATTAATTTCTACAATATTTTGAGAAAAGAATTCAAACAAGGTCAATGCTCTTTTACTTCACGAATGGTTGTTAGTTTATGCATACAATAGATCACTTGGCAGACTCTTATATATTGCAGTATATGAAGGTGCTATAGAAGTTTCCAGAATAGATCCTCCCATTCCTTGCCATCAGTTTGTTTTGAGGATCGGTCTGAGTTGGTTGCATCTGACTGTATCATTGGAATTGATTTGGGAATTTGTTTGTTCTATTGAAAGCAAACATTTCTGGTTCATGTTTTTATTTTGATTGTGATGAGCTTTGATTTTGATGATTGAATCGATTGCATGCGATTTAAATTTGCTTAATAACTTTTCTATTTCTGCTTAGATATGTTCATTGCTCAGTTTACTGCAATTAAGACTTCGCGATCCGTTCGCACAAGGTAAGAATTGTTGATTCGACAAAAGAAGACGTAGTTTAATGATCAAGTTTATAAAATAATAAGAATCTTTGACTCTTTGTATTCTATTGAATTTTTGTGCAGGGATCTCATTTTTTATGCTTTTACTAATTTTGCAATATTATATATGAAGTGAAGTAGGCTAATCTTAATATTATATATGAAGTGAAGTAGGCTAATCTTAATATTATATATGAAGTGAAGTAGGCTAATCTTAATATTATATATGAAGTGAAGTAGGCTAATCTTAATATTATATATGAAGTGAAGTAGGCTAATCTTAATATTATATATGAAGTGAAGTAGGCTAATCTTAATATTATATTATTTGCAGGTTATAAATTAGTAATAATCATCATTCAATTGTCTGATCTTTGCTTGAGATTTTGGCTCATGTGTTACTTTCTTGTTTAAGTTTTTGATTATGTTGAATCTTGACTTTGTGTTGTCTTTCATTGTGTTTAGGCAGTTGGCTCTGGCTGAGGAGGATGATGCGATGGTGAGAATAGCACACCTGGCACAGGTGTTTAAGCAGATCTACAGCACAGTTGTAGAATTCAAAGGTAATAGTTTTGCTGTATGTATTATTTCTCATTTATTTATTAATGCTCAAAGTCTTTACATTGAACAATTTAAAGATTTCACTTATGACAGAACATTGCTATGTGCATGATTTAACATTGTGTACTATTGGGATTGGTTGAGGAAGAACAGCGTAAAGAGTAATACAGAGACGGGTTTCAGTAACAGACAGAAGCCCTGCTGTTGAGTGTTGACTCTTCACAGAGCCAGCTTGTTAACCCAGGATTCAAACCTGGGATTCAGCAATTGGGAATATTTGAATCTCGGTCGACCACATGTTCATTGACACTAAGTAGACATTAGTTTATTTATTATGTCTTCTGTTTAAGCTGAGACCTCAGATCCTCTTTAGCAGCTGTCATTTAATTTTCACATTGTTACGATTTCAAAATAGGCACATTTTGCTTAAATTGTATTTGGATTGTCTTTCAAATCAAGTTGTGAAAAATTGCACAGCAGATGAAATCATGATTTTAAAATAGTAAATCCCAACTCACTGTAAGTCTCTATGTAAATCAAATCATAAATTAATTTTGACTATCAATGAATTTTTCAAATTTTAAGAAATCTTAAGAAAGTTTTCTGGAAAATTATTGATTGACATATGTTGTATTTTTAAAACTGAAGATGAGAATGGAATGAGTCTTGCAGCGCCTTTACTTCAGTTGCCATCGAGGAAAAAGTTAGAACCTTTTCTTTCTTGACTTTTGTGCAACAGTACTTCTTCTTATCTGTCATATTTGAAGTGATGTTGTTTGCCACTTGGCTTGGATGCCTGTGTTTGTTTAGTAAATTTCTGATAAATGTATCTTTTAATGTTCAAGTTTTATGTTAAAACTCTTCTTCATCAGAAGATTTGTTGAGTGATTTTATGAAATTTTCTGTTATTTTATGAAGCATGTGCTAACAAGTGCATTATCTTAAATTGTAGATCTCCTGGCTATTTTCTGATCATTGATGATCCAATTGATCTCTCCATGATCGAGAAGAACATCAATTCTGGCAATTATAGCACAACCAAAATGTTTCATGAAGATTTCATGCGTCTGTTTGGAAACGCAGAGGCAGGAGCCACTGAATGCCCTTCTATTAACACACATACTGAGTCTCTCTCTTAGGCAGAATTCGTTAAACGAAAACTGTTGACTTTTATTTGATTTGAATGTATAAATACTCAAATAATCTACTACCACATTTTTTATAGTTGTGAATTTTTTCCACTGGCAGCAATAGAAATACCTATTATATAAGAACTTGTAGCCAATTTTCTATCCTCTTTGCTCAAGCTAATACCCACCTATTTACTATTAAATTATTTGGACCTAGGATCTGGAATAGCCTCCCAATGTATCTAAAAAAACTCTTATAAACTTAGATGATTTTAATTATAAACTTAAACAATTCATTATATCTAACTAATGAGGAATTTGAACTGCTATAATGCTTCATGGTTTTGATACACCAATACAAGTGTTTGCTTGTACTATGATGTTTGTTTACCTGTAATTATTTTTCAATTATAGATCTTGTTATTTACTATTACTATTACATTTTTCTTACTCTACCTTTGGCATCTTGTTATTTCCATACAATTGTACCTACTTCATTTTAATTATAAAATAATTCAATACTTATACAGAAGTTATTTCAAATACTATTATATTATAACAGTATATTATTGTTATAATAATTATAACTAAGTTCTTCTACAGATGTTATTATTGAACTTTCAATGATTCTTTGGAAATAATAAATGATGATGATGATAAAAAAAGAGTGCACAGTTTGTGGTCGTACTCTGTGTGTCTGTATTTCAGTGCAATCACTTTGTGTGTTTTAGCGATATTACGAAGGCTCAGCTGAGTTCATTCGTGGATTGGCAAAACTCAAATACGAGTATTTCCGGGTACTTGATGACACGAGCAGTTTCCTTGAAGTCATCGGAGAGTTGATTCCAATGGTTGAAGTCAATGATGATGATGTTTCACTGTCTCTAAACAAAGGTCTCCTCCTTTTTGTCTTAATGCTGTGTTTGACAGAATGCCTGAAGTTGTCTGCCTTCAGCATTTTTAACTGTTGCTAGTGTTTCTTCTGTCTCTTTGTTAGTTTGTTATTGTAGCTGAAAAGTGTATGCATTGATTGAATGTTATTTGCTATTGATAATGTCAGAAGATTAATTTGTGTTTCTTAAATCACAAATTATCATCTTTGGTTTTTTAAAATAAGGAATCGGTTGTTGTTAGATCGATTCATTTGATTCATTTGCACTTAAAAACTTTGCAGAAATGTTAACTTATAAAGCATTTGTAAAGCAGAATTGACCTTAGCTTATTCCTAACTGAGGATGGATATTTTTGTATAATGGTAGGTTGATGTATTTGTGCTATTGTAACATTTTGCAATTTATGTGTGGGTTTTTGCCTTTTTGGTCAGAAACTATCAGAATTGTGTCAACTATTTGATTTGACACTAAAGAGAAATGATTTCCAGAATTTGTTTTGATTTCTTCTGATTTTGCTTTAATGAGTTTTTTCATTACCAAAGTCTTTGGTTTAAATTTCACAGCATCGTCCAGAAAAGTCACAAAAGACACAGGTACTGGGGGTGGGCTTGCAGAGGAAAGCGTGAAGGAGGTACACGTGGAGGAGAAGGAGAAGGTAGGGCATACAAGGGGTAAGAGCCAAGAGAGGCAGGAGGAGGAGGAGGAGGAGGAGGAGGAAGAAGAGATAATACGCTGTGTCTGTAACATCTACCGCGATGAAGGTCTAATGATTCAGTGTGAGAAATGTGAAGTGAGTAGATATGAATAAATACTCTATTTATATTTATCTTGAATTTTAAAAATGCAGAATAAATCTTAAAATCAAAATGGCATCAAATTGCTTCTATGTGTAATGGCTTAATATAGTTTCAACATATCTGTGATTGTTAATATTGTGTGAGAAGTCACACAGAGCACAGGTTGCTTGTCGACTGTCTTATGATGGATGATGTTCTTCTCTTGTACAGACCTGGCAGCATTGTGACTGCATGAGGGTGTCTGGTGATCAGGGCCATTACCTCTGTGAGCTTTGTGACCCACGACCGCTGAGTAAAGTAGGTGTATGCTCTGGTATAATACATCCAAACATATTCGCATTAGATAAGGGCATCACAGCTGTTTTAAGCATCAAAGCTAAATTAAATACTTTCTGATTTTGAATTACACACACACACACGCACAAATGAGCGTGTCTTCAAATGATTTGCAGGATTTATCATTGTTGCTGTGAGTAGTGTGACAAATGACTAAAGTCAGTTACTGTTGCTGTTTGACTCTTCAACAGGAGGTTTTGCTGTTTCCTCAACCTGAAGATGGCAAAGAGGATTGTCTCTACTACATGACACTAATGAGAGACAGTGGGCTCCAGTTGCACGTTGGTGATGCTGTTTACGTGACGCAGGACGAAGCGCAGAGGACCAACCGAGACCTCGCGCTTACTGTTCGCACCGCACTTGACATCTTCCGCATTGAGCGCCTGTGGATTTCAGACATGTAACTCTTCTTTGCATTGTTTGCAGTGGATTCAGATTGTCGACATGTGTAATAATGTTTTGTTGTTTGTAGTGTTTTGGATTCTTTTGACTTCATGTGAATGGCTGTCTTAATATATAGATATGTTTTTTGTGTTTTGTGTTTGAATAGAGGTGAACGGTTAGCCTATGGCCATTACTACATTCGACCTCACGAGACTTTTCACGAGGCTAGCAGGAAGTTCTTTCAGTGTGAAGTTGTTCGTGTTCCGCTGTATGAAGTCCTCACACTCGATTATATTGTTGGAATTTGTTGTGTGATGGACTCTCACACATTCTCTCTGGTGAGAGATTTCAATGTGTTCTGGAAAAGAAGAATGTTTCTTTGGTGTAGTTGTCCTTTCTTTTACTTTAAGTCGCTAAGTATTTAGCAGCAATGATTAACAGTTATCGTATTTGTGTGTGATGTTTTTCGGAATCCATGGCTATCTGATTATAGATTAAGATTCCATTAATAGACTGCTTCAATGTCTTCTCCAATGACCTTTGAATGCAGAAAAAGTGCAAAAGGAATAGTGGCTCATGATATTGAAATCTACTATCCAAGTTTCTGATGATATAGATACTCCTGATAGAGGTGTCCAAAATTTGAAACACAACTCTGACAGAGAGAGGGGGATAGAGAGAGAGACAGACAGACAGACAGAGAGTGGGGAGAGGGAGAGACAAAACTTTATTTGAGTTAAATGAAGAATGTAAATGAGTGGAGTGAAGATGATCAGAATTGAACAAGTTCAATGGTCTTTGAAAATTTTGAAGTAGAAGATAGTTGGCAAGTAAGGTGATTAATAAAAGGAGAAAATTTCCTTTATCTAGTTTCATTCTGCTGCACAGCAGTAGTAGTTTGATTCTGGAAATATTTTAGATGTGACATTATTAGTGCTTGACCAATGAATTCTTTGCTCTTCTTGAGATCTTGTTTGTGAGAATTGCTGAATTAGGAATTTTTGTAAACTGTTTTCATTTTTCATATAACATTGGTAGGTTGAAATTTGCCTTTTTCAGGGTCGACCAAAGGGCGTCATTGAGGAAGATGTGTATGTGTGTGACTATCGCGTTGATAAGACTGCGCACCTGTTTACGAAGATCACGAAGTCACGATATCCAATCAACTGTTCCTCCTACTGCTTTAATCGCTTCTCAGAGAAGCAGTCTCTGAAGAGAACCTACCAGGTAAGTCACTTCCTCCGGTTCTTCACAGCACTGAAAATTACTGCTGCACAAGTTTCCTGATGGTCTCCCATCCAACTGTTACTGGGCTGCAGTAAATTCTGCTTAGCTTTTTTTTGAAGTACCATTATTGAGTCTTCTTTGCCTCATGAGAATGTTTAATTTTGACTTTATTTTTGCTCAGCAGCAGCAATTGTGTCTCAATTGAAAGCAGCTTTGAATTGTTCAGTTACAACTCGGCTGGATTTTGCCATTTGGTTTAGATAAATCAGAGATTTTTCTGATAATTATTGAACTATGTTGTGTTTTGTAGCCGCACAAGATTCCCGATGGCCTTCAACGCATGAAGAGGAGGCGGTCGGTGGTGCACATGCAGGGTTCTTCCTCAGCTGAAAAATCTATTTCAGTTTCTGGGACAAACGATGCCAAAATGGATGATTTAGAATCCAAAAGTGTGTCAGTTCTCAAAGTAAGTGACCTTGAAGTGCACGAACGAAATGAGGACCCATGCGCTTGTCAAACTCCAAAGGACGGTTGTGTGCACTCGTCGGAATTTGGTGGCACTGCTGTTGATGATTCTGCTGAAGCAGCTCAACCAAACCAAGAGACAAGAGTTTCAGAAGGACTTGACCTGGAAGAGAACCTACCATTGGCAGAAGTGAAGAGGATGAAGGCCAGTTGCTCTGCTCTGAAGCACTTCTAGTCGAGTCTCTAATTCTGATGAATATTTGATTCACTTGCTCTAATATTTGTATTCCTTGTTTTCAGAATATCTCAAGAGGCATTTTTATTTGTTCAGTCTATTCTTGATTTGTATTGTTGTTGTATTTAGATGGAGACTAAGAGAAGAAGACTTGGTGATATCCTGGATAAACTGTTATCTTTGATGCCATCTTCTTCTGAAGACGGTTGTATTGATGCAGCTGTCCTCCTCGAGGGTCTCGTTCCTGGCCGACAAGCCAGCCTCCGCAGCCAGTAGTGTGTCTTTGCTGTGATGCATCGTGCTTCATCACTTCATTCACTACTTTTCCACAGCTGCTGAATTGGTAGCAGTTGTTGCAACTGACTGATAACTATGTCAATTGTTGCTAGTGACCTCCTAAGAGCATGGATGACTGCCATTGTTGACCATCTGTAGCTCTTCTGCAACTGAATTCTTGTGCTAATATGTTGTTCGCTTGTTGATGTAGGTACAGTATGTAATTTATTTATAAAAGGTGTGTATATATATATGATATATGCTAATAATGATAATTTCTGCCAAGTTATGTGAATATTGCAGAGTGTTTGTTATCTGAGCAAACTGAACTGAGTAGAGAAAGCAAATGCTATGGCAGTTTGTTATTAGCTTGTCATATGTGTTCTGGAGTCCATTTGACTTCACATTGCCTAGTAGCCACTCGGAATGTTATTTTAGCCACCATTGACCAAATTGCTACTCTGTTTTAAGTGACTTCTTTCTCTGTCTTATTACTTTTCTTGTTTTGTGTTTGTTCATTTTGTGTGTTATTTTCCAGCAGAGTCGTCTTCTCTGGCAGTTCTTTTGACGTACGTATTGTATTTGCTGCTGCTTTTTCACTTTGGCTTTTCTCTTATCATACTCTGGATCTCTGACTGTAACCTCCTCTTCTCCATCATCTCCCAAAAACACACTTTGTGAGACTTATTCAAGATTAAAGGAATTGAAATTAAAATCTTTGAATTTTGCAGTTATTTGACAGCTTTTATTGTTTCACGTGTTTTTATGTGTTTAGAAAACGATGACTTTTCTGTGTTTGGTTGTTGTTAAAATGCTGTTTCAGTGGTTGATTTGCATAATAATACATGTGTCCTTTGTAGTTTTGCAGCATATATTATTATATATACATATACAGTATATAGATATATTCACTGTATGAGTATACAATTGGATTTTAGTGCTTTCTGTGTTTAGGTCCAGAATTTAATATGTTTTAATGAATAAAAATATTTATTAGTTGTAAAATAATATTCTTTTTAATTATTAACTGAAATCAGCAAAATTATCCCCGTTTTACTGACCTGGAGAGACAAAAGGTTGGATGTACATGATGCAGTTCTACAATTTCCTCGATTTTGACCAGAAGTGATGAAGCGTCACAGCTTGGCACTTGTTAATGCCAGAACCTGAGAGAGTGTGAAGAGAATTTGAAATTGTAGAACTATTATACGTGTATGTTTACACGTACGTGTGTGTGTGTGTGTGTGTGTGTGTTCGTTTGGCAGTTGCTGAGGGCCTTTTGTCTTCATAAGGATTCTGACTGTTGACAGGTGGCATAAAGTTAGAAATCTTGATTTAGATGCACTTAACAGTAACATGAATCAAGGTACTGTGTATTTTTCTGTTAAAATAGTTTTAATAACGTGACTGTACTAATTAGGCACCAATGCAATTGGTTCGATTCTTGTGATCCTTAATTGATGCAGATGACATCAATTTCAACCGAAAGCCTTTCAGAAATGTTATTTTGTTCAAACTTCAAGGATTGAAAGTTCAGTTGATGAGAATGATTGAGATTGGTTGATGTTCTCTTAAGAAATTGCCAGTTTTTGTATTACAGAATTTTCGAGGTAGCTGGCTACGGTAGATCTGTTTCGTCATGATAGGCTATAGCATGAAACGTGAAAACCCAACCAGAGCACCTCAGTGAGCCACGAGCAGTTCAGTGCATAGGTGTCAACTTCTATTAGGGCCCTATGCTCAAACCCCCTCCACTTTTTGAGACGCTACCGTAGGAGAAGTTATATGGGTTTGGCCCCCACTTTTTCATCCAAATTTATGCCAACGGTTCAGTGACCTAATGGACCTACTCGGCACATCTCATCGTCACAATCGGGCAGAGGAGGTTTGCTGATGAATTTCTTGATTGGTGAATAGTTTATGATTGCGTCTGTTTAGATTGATGCATGTTTCGTGTCCGTGCTTAAGCGACTGTGGCAACTGCTGTGCTGACGATGCGGTTGAGTGAACTGCCGCAGACCGTTTTCTCGCGCCTTCGTTTGTCAGTCATACGTGACGAAGATCTCGACCTCAGGGTCCAACTGTAGCACCTCGATTAGAGAGCATTCCTCGAGAAGCAAATTCTGCTGCTGTGGAATGCTGTCGCCGTCCGACGTCAGCTGACCGCATCTCCTTCGTCTGCCTTGAAGTGGTGTCTGATTTCTTGGGTCTGTAACTTCAGTAAGTAAGACAGAAGCAGCAGCAGACACCGCCCCCCCCCCCATAACAGCCGGGCCTACGCACGAGGTCCTGCGCATTTAGGGTTGGAGACGACGGCGCCTGTTTACAATAGTACAATAGATAGCGACGAATGACAGAATTAGGACCTGGCATTTTGTTGTTGTTGGAAAGACTAGAGCGCTGAGACGAGGGCTGCTTGTGTTCGTATGTAAAGAACTAAACCTACGCATTGTGGCCCAGAGCAGAACTCGTTTAGCCCACAGCTAGCTCTGCTCGTCTTTTGACGGTCGCCGAGTCAACCACCAGTTGGCTCTGTTGAGATTGCACCGATCGCTTCTTCTCATCAACTCCCGACCAACTGTCTTGGAACTCGGGCGCGCTCTCAGTGCTCAACAACCGCTCAAGAACCAGTCGCTTCCATCAAATGGATAAAGGTGAGTTGACTTCGCTCATTACGACGCATGCCACAGGCTTACATATATTACAACCGAAGCACTCACAATATGCACGTGTGTATATATAGGCCTATAAGCTTATATATATATATATTTTATATTTATTTATATATTTTATTATTTTTTATTATTATTTAGTTTTGTTCAGTTGATTTGTGTTTTCCTTGGTTGTGTAGGCCTACTACTTTTTAATGCTGTGCTTGTCACGAATAAAGATGATTATTATATATAGGGCCTACGTGCCTATTGTGAGTGCTTCGGTTTCTCAGCCACAGAGTCCGATGGTAGAACAGACCCGGTGCGTGACTTTCGGGGCCCCCCTGCAATTTTTACGAGTGCAACGTTTTTCAAATGTCTTGACGAGCAAAAATGTCATCCGTAAATATTTTTGCCTCTTCAAATGGCCCGACGAGCAAAAAACAAAACAAATAGGCCTACTACTTAAAAATAAGAAAAATGAAAACTCTCAAATATCCGAGTGATGCCTTTTGAGTTTGCTTCTAGAATTAAGATATTAAGAATTTAATGTTTAATGCAGAGGCCCCGCCGGCCGGCGGGCCCCTGCTGGCCGGCGGCCCCTGCGGCCGGCGGCCCCTGCGGCCGGCGGCCCCTGCGGCCGGCGGGCCCCTGCGGCCGGCGGCCCCTGCGGCCGGCGGGCCCCTGCGGCCGCAGGCTTTGCAGGTCCCACGCGCCGGCTCTGTGGCAGAAGTCAGCTTTTCGGGTTGGAGCGTCAGAGTCGGGGGGCCTGCGGAGCGTTCGGATGTCTTTGGACAATGACAGACAGACTCTAATGCTATCTGCAGAGCCTGTAGACCTACACCAGCGGCGCCAGGCTTTTCAAGTAGAGGACCATATCTGTTGTTTTCGGTACTTATGCGGACAACGTTGTGTCGTGAAATTCTACCATTTTGACTATAGGCCTACCATAGATGATTCTGATCCGGGTTCTTTAAGATGAAAAATTGATTCTATACATTGAAAATCAAAATGTTTATACAATTAGGCAGAGGCTATAAAAATTCCAGCCTCTAGAATATTTCGTTAGAATAGTTATTTATTTGAACGTCAATTCCTTTTTAAGATTATTAAAATACATTACAGCAAATACTGATTCCTCGTGGACTGTGGTTTGGGAAACTCTGGTCTACATTGATGATTGCATGTCGATTCTTAATAATAAAACGCTATATGAGTTTAGACATTTCAGATATTAGGACCGTCGTTCAAAGTCGTCCCAATAGGCCTAATAGTAAAAACATAGAAATTCATTTAAAAGTATTTGTTTGAATGCAAAATTGGAAAACCAAAGAATGAAATTGTCAAAATAGCAAGATATGTTAAGGGGCTGTCCATTAATTACGTCAACAATTTAGGGGGGTTGAAAAAGTTTGACAGTTGTTGACAGGGGGGGTCAAGAGAAGTTGAAGTCAACAATTTCACTTTTTACAAATAATCAAATACTAGGAAATTTCATGGAATACTACTTTTATTACAATGGAAAAAACATGGGAAGAGGTCATAACCATCAAATTTTGACACTTGACGAGCAAAAAAGGGAAAAAATGGTCATCACCGCAAAAAATAATAACCTTGTTATTGGGACCTGTCATTGATCTTGAGAGGGGGGCCAAAAGTTTTTGACGTAATTATGGGGGGTCAACTGAAAGTTGACAGTTGTTGACAAGGGGGAGGGGTCAAAAATTGCCCACAAATTTTTAACGTAATTAATGGACAGCCCTTAAGTCAATCGACTGAAGTTGATATAATTTTGATAGAGCGCTGTTACGGTTTCACCTCGTGCAATTTCGGTCAGTTTCGGTTCGGCTTTAACCGAAAAACCGCGGTTTCGGTTCGGTTCGGTTAACCGTAACAGCACTAAATTTTGATCACTGTTGGGGTTTGAAACAACATGGTTCATATGAGAAACCCAAAGCTTTTCATTGCCCGTGGTGGTGGTGGTGGTGGTGGTGGTGGTGGTCTTCCGCTCTGGCGAGTTCTTCGGCTGAAACTGTCTCTTAATAGCAGTCACGAAATCTAACGATCGTCGAATCTTGCGTGAGAGCCATTTTGCTTCTCTGCGTGATTTCAACTTTTTTTCGGTCTACAACTGACGGTGAACCGGAATTGTTACTCGACAATTCGCAGTCTCTGAGGCATAACATCACAGTATTCCTCCCTTCTACTCTTTGTCTCTGCCAGTCTTTATGATTCTCTCTCCCTCTCTCTCCTTCCCTCTCTCTCCCTCTCTCCCTCTCTCTCTCTCTCTCTCTCTCTCTCTCTCTCTCTCTCTCTCTCCCTCTTCACGTATTTATTTAGATACTTAAACTTATTTTCTGTTTCAGGAATGTTTCTTTTCCGTTGTTTTCGTCGTTTTCCCTTTCATCTGTTTGCTGCTGCGTTGCTCACCTGTGTTTCAGCTCAAGGTAAGTTGAGCAATTGGACAGTCTGTTGACACCATTACATTACTTCGAAGTTCATTCGATTTATACGAGTAAAGTCATTGAGAGAGAGAGAGAGAGAGAGAGAGAGCTCTGTGTCGACTCCTTTTAAGTCAGTGTTTATTCTAGACCTTCTTTGGGGGAATCCTCCCATGTTTGAAATTTCCCCCTAACTTTGTTTACATTTTTGCAAGTAGTATGACCTCTCCAATATCTGCCCCGCCCCAATGTTAAACTCCCCCCGATGTCTAGGTGGCTAGAATAGACACTGTTTTAAGTGCATAATAATTCGTCGGTTGGTTGTTATGCACTTAATCGGCCTTGACTGTCCTGTCCATTGTCAGGTGACAAGTACCTGCTTTCGACCGACGGAGGAACACAGACCTGGGGTCATCTGGTCATTAGACGAAATCAAACGGGTCTAGCAACGACAGCCACTCGACCCAGGTCATGGGTCGACTATGACGTCAGTCTCCCGACCGGAAGACTCATCGGGTTCCGTGCTTACGTCAATCGAATCGACGTCAACACAGCGCCTTTCCAAGGTCAACAGGGAACCGGTCTCTGGTTCCAGATCTGGTACGCTCTCAACAGGACACAGTACCGTCTTTTGTACCAGAAGCGTACAGAAACGAACAATACAGAAGGCATAATTCAGGTAGGCCTTGTCTTTTTGTTCTAGTTGTCTAAGACGCAACACTTTGGCGGATTGGCGCCTGCGCAGTGTAACAGCACCCTCTCCTCTTCCTTCCCCTCCTCATCAACTGCTTCTCTCTTCTTAAATTCTCGCATTGATTTGGAAATTGCTGGTGTGAAGCTCTTAAACTCGATTGTTATTCGAGTGATTTTTCTTCTGCTCTGATGGACGGCAGTGAATTTATCTATGACGAGTTGTATTCAGATGGTTTCTTCTTCAAATGGCAGAGGAATTTCAGTCCTAAAGACTCGGAATTCCTCTGGCGACATCGTCGGCCGCTCTGTCTATGTGGGTCTCTGTTCGCTTCGTTTACCTCTTTGGATGTTACACTGCTAACCATTACATGCGAATGACTCAACAACTGATGCTCGCTCTTCACGCTTGGTTGATTCAAAAATCTCTTTTTCAAGAAAAAAGCGGATTTGGAGAATAATAATAATAATAATAATAATAATAATAATAATAATAATAATAATTTTATTCTAATAAAATGTATTTTAAGTAGTTTAGTATAATTTCCCGTCTGCTAAGCCACTTGGACTAAGCCACGCAGACGTCCGTGCATGGCAGCGGGCGGTGATAGCAGTGGCGTAGACAGGATTCCGTCCGGAATATGGGGAAACACTAAAGCTTCTACTGACCGACATTTAATTTCTAGTCCCGAATAGGGGGCTTGAGGGGTCGTGGTGATCTCCCTGAGCGGGGTCTCCACCTGAAAAATTTAGTGCATTATTAGATAGAAATGTTGAGATCTGGAGCATATTTTGAGACTACGTGCAGCTGACCTATCATCATCATCAGCAGCAGCAGCAGCCGAATGGTGAGAATGGGTAATGCTAGGAGCCTAGGGCGTCATTGATTTATGAATCTGACGGGGGTGGTCCTGTCCCCTCTACATCCGATGATGAACGCGTTAACAGGTAGACGTCGATGGGGAATTCTACCTTCCGAGCTTCTGTCGGATGGGTTGGACGTCGGAGACGAACATCATCCCCATCAGCTTCGACTTCGTAGACGGATATCCGGTCTACTACAGAGCCATCAGCAACCAAACGACCGAGTTCCCGGCGTCCTCTCAGCTCTACTCCGACTTCAGTGCCAATCCCTATCCAGTCGTCTTTTCCGCTGCCGTACTCATCGACCCAAGTAGGCCTATGTCTGCTGCTAATGGTTACCGAATGCGTGCTAGGTCGTCGTTGCTTAGCAACATGGATTTAGATCGGCAACTTTCTCTTGTCTTCGTCTCTCTTTAGTCTCTGTTGTCTGCGTGTGTCTCATTCTGTTCTCTTGTAGCCTTTCCTTGTCTCACTTTGTGTCCTTTTGTCTCTTTTTGCGTAATTTAGTCTCTTTGCTTCTTCTTATCCGCCTCAATGACTTTTCCTCGTTCTCTTTGCGATTTTCTCTACTATTTGAAATGGTGTCTATACTTGATTTTGTGCTGTTGGCTAAATGCCTATTTGATCGCATTTTAAAATATGCTTTTAGTAAATTGAATCTACCGTTGAATAAATAGCCGTCTGTAATAAACTCACTTTGATGATTAAATATATTTATGTTAATCAAATTCTGAGTAAAACCTCTCGTCTAATATCTGACTTACAGTGACTTATTGCATTCGACAATGGGAAATCAGGATTCAACTCTGAAGCGACCATCTACTGATGCCAAGTGCATTACTATAATGGCGCTATAAAAGTCTACTACTGCTACCACCACAGTTTCTTTATGTTAACCTATTAGGCCTAATCTTTTCAACGTGCAGGTGTGATTCTAAATTTCGACTGGTGCAGAGCGTCACATCGGAATAGAAAGCTGCTTCGATTTTTGCCTGAAATGGTTTTCGGAATTCAGTTCTCGAATTTAGAGATTCATTTGATCAAAATGACATCGTTTCAATTTATTGACGTCTCAGCAAAACGGCTGCGATTAGGACATTCCGATGTCACTGTATTGCCCCCCCCCCACCACCACCACCCCTTAGTTTCTCTCTGTGTTATTGTAGGACTCATTGGAGCAACTGGAGCAACAGGTCCATCGAGCAATGGAAGCTACGGAGGAAATGGGAGCTTTGCAGCCATGGGAGCGACGGGTCCCATAGGGCCCCCGGGCCCCCCAGGGCCTCCTGGAGCCCCAGGCTATAGCAGCAGCGGTCAGACTTTCACTCCCATTGGCAAGTTCATCGAATACACCATAACCATAGAATTGCCGCAATTGCGTGATTTCGTCAAAAGCTAGCTAGCTGAATATATATATATATATATATATATATATATATATATATATATATATATATATATATATATATATATATATATATATATATAGCATTGAATTGTTGTCGAAATTGATTATGACGACGATGGTAGTCTGTATGAACCAGAGATTATGCTGAGGTTTTTTCTGCACAGCGCCATTCGACATCTATAGAAAAAGTCTGACGAGCTAAAGAGGTCTTTGCCTCGGATTGGCCGTCAAATCCAACAGCACATGAGGCAGCATGAATTTTCACTGCGCTTTTGTCTTCTGTTTTTTCGACTGCACATTTTGTGTCTCCAACCGCACGCTAGAATAATCCCTCTGGTTTGAACAACAACTATAAGCTGACTACTATTTACGCTACTGTATTAATTTATGTCGCAGGGGATATTCTTACACCCCACCCCACCCTAATTTGAGACCGACACTCCCAATCTCAGCTATATGGGATGACCTTTTTCTTGCTTGTCAGACTTTTTGTCAGGGGACTCCTAGAATTTACGGACACCCCCAAATTGATAATCCTAGAAATAACCCTGGATGATGATGATGATGATGATGACGACGACGACGTGTTGCGTAGATTACAGTCGTTGTTCGAATGTGTCGTCTGTGCCTTCGACTGCCAACGACTGTTCTCAGGTGGTCTGCAATAATTCGGACGGAAGCAAGACTTGCGCCTGCGTCGGAGGTTATGTTCTCGCATCTGACGCCAGAACTTGCCAAGGTGCGATTGGAGATCATTATTTTGGAAACAAACGCTGTAAAGCGCTATAAAAATGTCGCTATAAATTATTAGAATTTATATTTGTATATATATAAGTTTTATAGCTATTCTTATATATATATACATTATACAGTGTATATATATACACAGTATATATATAGTATATAGGCCTATATCTATAGGCCTATATATATATATATATATATATATATATATATATACTGTGTCCAGAAATAACTGGCCCCTAAACTTTTTATAATAACGCTTTAACGCGTAAACCTGCATGGAATTACATAAAATTTTACATGCTAAAACAGGCACCTATATGACTGGCAATACTGAGCAGTTTCGTGTTAATTTGATGCAAGATGTCTAAGAGATTAAGTTCTAAATGACGTCACCCAAATATTCCAGTTGCTTTTTCGTTTACGTCAAATCGGACAACAAAGGCGTTCAAATGAGATAATCAACACAGTGTCCTCCTTTCGCTCGGATGCATTTGCACAGTCGATCCCTTAAATGATCTACAGCTTGTCTTTCTATTATTCTTCGATCAAAATGGAGCCACTCTCTTCACTGAGACGCTTCTTCGGGTGATCAGCATTCTGAATCTGGCAGCCGCGACAGATGCGCTCCTGCAAAATCCCCCAAATTTCGTAATCCACGGGATTGAGATCTGAACTATTCGGAGGCCAATGGCAGTGGCGTATTTACCATTGGGCCATTTGGGCCCTGGCCCCCCCTTTGGTCTTGGCCTAGCCTGTCCCCAGACCCCCATTATAGGCTCGCGCTTCGCGCTCGCCATGGGTTGGCCCCCTTACCAAAATTCTAAATACGCCACTGGCCAATGGGCTTGACCAGTGAAGTCTGGTGTATCAGCTGCCAGCAGATTTGGGATTTGGAAGGCGTCGGACGTCTATGCGCAGAAGACGTGGGGGGGGGGGGCATCAATAACGACGTAATTTCCCGCCTCACATAATTAAGTCGTAATGGAAAATGAAAGTTTTGACCGCTTTGGGAAAAAGTAAAACTTCTAAAATGACTTTGATGATTCGGGCGAATAATGTAGCATCCTTAACAGTAACATATGTGAGTACATGCGGATAAAATTTTATGCTATTTAATTCAGGTTATTAAAAAATGTTTAGGGGCAGTTATTTCTGGACACAGTATATATATATATATATATATATATATATAACTATTACGTTAATATCCCGAACTAATATACTATATTTTAAAGTATAGGCAGAGTGGTTCTTGAGATTCAGACCAGTGGGGAGGGAATTTGTAATTGCTTCTACTGTTTCATTATGTCGCATATTATTACTACTTACAGTATTTAACTAAGTTAATGGGCAGCACGAAAGTTCCCCCTTGTTTCGTTCAAGGTGGACCATGCAGTGGGGTGGGGTGTAGATGGGGTGTCAGTGGCCATGAATTTTCGTCTTTCCCGTAGAAACACAGCCCCCGAGTGAAAGCTCGGTGTGGATGTCGTTTGAATCCGCAGCAGATCATAAATCTTGTTCATAGCTCAAAAAAATGACGATGACTCGCTGAACGGAACTGTTCAAAGCACACCAACGCATCTCCTTCGTAAACAAATACGGTCTATGATGTGTCTCTCCAGCCTATACGCCATCGTCTCACAGAGTTTGGGGGTGAGGGGCGGTGAAATCGGGGCACACTGCGAAAACATCTGCCACATATTTTTCGTATATTTCTCCATTTAGAGGAAAATAGGAATGCTGTTGTTGATTCGTGACAGGTACTAGGCTGATAGCTAGTCGATTGAGGAGGAGTGGTTGACTCAGGCACTGACTTTGGAATCCGCCATTAATCAGTTCTATATTTGGGGATGCGATATTGTAGACTGTAGAGTGTCTTTGATCTTCTACTCTAGCGTTTTTCTTGCCTCTACATGGCAGATTCCGTTGCAATTGTTTTAAGCTCATATTTGAATTGATGATTCTAATCGAACACAGATTTCGACGAATGTAGCGTTCACAACGGAGGCTGTGCGTACATCTGCGTCAACACGATCGGCAGTTACTACTGCAACTGTCCCAAGGGACTCGCTCTAGCCAACAACTCCGAGGACTGTCTCGGTTGGTTGATGCGCTCTCAATGCTCGTCTTGCGACGGCCAGGCCCGTCTTTATGCGTTAGAATTTGGGCACTGTACCCGGTATAGCATATTATAATGACTCCCATATAATAATAACTCTCCCCTCATTATTACATATATATAATAATGACTCCCCATCATTATTATATATATAATAATAACTCTCTATGTTATAATAACTCCTTTAGTTTTTCAGAAGCCAGCTGAGATACCATGGTCTAGAACACCAAAAGCTTTTTTTATATCGAGGATTGTTCCAATAGTGTGCTTGTGGGATTCAAAATTTGTTGTTTCGGTATCAATTAAATTCATCATTGGCATTTAAGTGTAGAAATAGGGCTGAAACCATATTGATCAGTGGATAGCATATTAAATGCACCTAAGTAGTTTAACATTATTGTAAGCATTGCCCTTTCAGGAATTTTAGGAAAACTGGGAGATTTGAAATGGGCCTAAAATTTCATATAACCATTTTAGAGACATTTTTATAAATTGGGGTTAGTTTTTCAATTTTTAGGCCTACTTCTTTTGGGGAGTTATTATAATATGGAGAGAGTTATTATATATATATATATATATATATATATATATATATATAATGAGGGGGAGTCTTTATTATATATATAATAATGAGGGGGAAGTTATTATTATATGGGTGTCATTATAATATGCTACACCGGGATTCCGCGCGCACCAGCCTTTTTATGTTTTGACCTTTTTAGCTTATCAACTTCTGGAGGATAAATTAATTGAAAGATCAAGCGCCAAACAACGTGGTGATCTTTTTGCTCGTCAACGTTTTCGAGCATCAGAAAAGAAACTTTTTAAACCCCCGCCGGGGCCCCCATATATCGCGGAGCCCTAGACACGGGTCTACCTTACCCATGCCTCAAAACGACCCTGAATCCAACCCATCCGGGGCCCCGGAGGTCTCCAGGTGCAAGAGGCCTGACACTGGCAAAAGACAGGCCTGTCTTTCGGGCCATTCGATTAATTGCTAATTTTTATCTACTCTTTTCACCCATACTAAGCAACTTTTTCTGCTCGTACCCTGTATCACATCCTTCTTAGCTACTTACTAATATCACAGAAATATTTCTTGATAGTTAAGCATATCTTCAAATAAATAATTATAATATTTAGAACCAAGCCACGTATCTATACATTACAGTTGCTGATATGTCTGATCTAAGAAACTGATCTTTATTTGAATATAGGCCTATATGCTTAAGTCACACACAATGTAATTAATAATTAACTGTGGCGTATTGATGTTGTTGCAGTTTATTTCATTTCAATTGTTTTTTCTTGATGTTGAGGACGAAAATAAAGATTTGATTTTAAATTTTTAAAAATTTTCATTTGAAATGTGAGAAATCGTTTTAATAGAAAAATCGACAAATGCGAGGCGAATTTTTGGTGCAAAGGCATTACTACAAGGCCCCCTACGATTCTCCTGCGAAATCTGAGCGATTTTCGGACATGAATTTTTCGTAAATTTTCTTAAGGTGTTTTTTGATCGGAAAAATTTTGTCCTCCGATTTTTTTAAAATTCACACCATTTGAAGCCCATTCGATGTCTTTAACCCCTTAACTGGGTGCCCCGAGTAACACTCGTCCAGTTTACATTTAGTTACAAATAGTTGCCCAGTTAAGGGGTTAAGAATCTGCAATTTGATATCTTTCGGGCCCTTCGATATTAAGAGAATGCGACAAATTCGAGGCGAAAACGGCCAAAATTTCTGGTGCAAAGTCGTTACTACAAGACCTATGCTGTTTTGTGAATAATTAGCGCGTACAGCAGTTGTGAATTGTGTGGCATTTGTTTGCAGATGTTGACGAGTGTCTTGCGTTGAAATGCAGACAAGTATGTGTGAACACATATGGAAGCTATAAATGTATTGCGATTGAGAACCGAATACAATCTGCCCAAGGTATCAGCCAAAGTCAAGGCTTTAAAATGGCGTTCTAATTCAACTCGATTTCAGCCTTCATTAAGCTTATTTCCCAGCTTCGAATGCTGTCAGTCGACTTTGATTTAAATAAAATTAATGCTACTAACAAATGATAATGACAGAAGCACACAAAGGCGATTGAGTGTCATGTCTGTGGAGCAATAAGATGAACTTATTTGACAATAGAATAGCGACACAGTGCATATCCCAGGGAACACTTTGCTAAAGAGCGTTTGCATGTGACTGACAGGTCAAGACATCGTCTCCTACGATCAACAGAAGAACTCTGCCGTTTCCCCGAACGGCGCTACAACGGGGCTACTCGTCTGGATCGCCGTGCTCACCCTCGCCGTTCTCCTCCTCACCCTCGTCTTCCTCTTGAGATGGCGTCAGGGTTCTTCCAGACGGCCCCCTCCGTCGTCGTCGTCAGCAGAGGACAAGACCTGCCCTTCGTCGTTCTACGAACGAAGCAGCAGCCGCTGGGAAAACGGCGAAGACGACACTTTCGCCGATTGGAAATTGTCGGTCGCCGATCGAGTCAAGTCCAAGCCCTCCTCCTCCTCCTCCTCCTCTCCCCGTCCCGGTCTCTTCCCCAGCATCGTCAGCCTCAATAGAGACGACGGCGGCGGCGGCGCAGAGATGCAGAACAGCAAACTGTGATGGTGCTGCTGCTGCTGCCAGCCTCTGTACTAACACGAGACACTCTATTACCCTGTAGTTCTTAGGCTTAATTGTCGCGCAAAAGTACAGTACAACAATTGCATGGACGCTGTTTGTAAACTTCTGTAATGTAATTCCCAACTACACTGTAGTAATGATTCCATAAATAATGGTTATTATACAATGACCGGGCCAGTGGCGTCATTTCACACTTTTCTTGGGGGGAGGGGGCGAGAATTTTTTTTGCAAATTTTTGACAAATTTTAGGCATTTTTTGCAAATTTTGAGCAATTTTGGCAAATTTTAGGGTCAATGTTGGAAAATTTGCAATTTTTTAAATATTTTTTTGGCAATTTTTTGCACATTAATACATTATAAATTAATATTTTCATTTCCTTGGGGGGCCGTGCCCCCCCCCAAATGACGCCTCTGGACCGGGCTCTGCTGCAGTCAAATGTAAAAATCGTCGAATATACAGGTAGATTCACTTTCCTCCTGTCTCGGCTATAAGATCAATCACTTCTCAGCTAAACATTTCAATCGAATCTTAAAACTGAGGCTTCATTCACTTGACACCGTTAACGCAGCAACGGATATATACATTGTATAGATTTTTAACCCTTTAAAAAAGTCAGACACCTGCTAGATATCCAAAATGCGGTCCAGATTCCTTGTAGGCATCGACTGGGCTTCAATCGGTGCAAATATGAAAGCCCTACGACACCACAAATTTTCGCTCAAATTTCGGAAAAAAACCCTGGACTATAGTCCATGAAAAATTTTCGGGCGACCCAAAAATTCATGTCGATATTTCACCCAAATTTCTATTTAGAACCTTCAAACACCTTGCAGTGATGTCAGTGGAGTAGAAAAATCCGTCACTTTCCACCCTATTAATGTGTCTATATTGCAAAATATTATACTGGTGGCTACACATTGTATAGATTTTTAACCCTTTAAAAAAGCCAGACACCTGATAGATATCCAAAATGCGGGTCCAGATTCCTTGTAGGCATCGACTGGGCTTCAATCGGTGCAAATATGAAAGCCCTACGACACCACAAATTTTCGCTCAAATTTCGGAAAAAAACCCTGGACTATAGTCCATGAAAAATTTTCGGGCGACCCAAAAATTCATGTCGATATATTGCTCACATTTCTCTTTAGAACCCTCAAACGCATTGCAGTGATGTCAGTGGACTAGAAAAATCCGTCACTTTCCACCCTATTAATGTGTCTATATTGCAAAATATTATACTGGTGGCTATAGGCCTACATTGTATAGATTTTTAACCCTTTAAGAAAGTCAGACACCTGATAGATATCCAAAATGCGGGTCCAGATTCCTTGTAGGCATCGACTGGGCTTCAATCGGTGCAAATATGAAAGCCCTACGACACCACAAATTTTCGCTCAAATTTCGAAAAAAACCTTGGACTATAGTCCATGAAAAATTTTCGGGCGACCCAAAAATTCATGTCGATATATTGCTCACATTTCTCTTTAGAACCCTCAAACGCATTGCAGTGATGTCAGTGGACTAGAAAAATCCGTCACTTTCCACCCTATTAATGTGTCTATATTGCAAAATATTATACTGGTGGCTACACATTGTATAGATTTTTAACCCTTTAAAAAGTCAGACACCTGATAGATATCCAAAATGCGGGTCCAGATTCCTTGTAGGCATCGACTGGGCTTCAATCGGTGCAAATATGAAAGCCCTACGACACCACAAATTTTCGCTCAAATTTCGGAAAAAAACCCTGGACTATAGTCCATGAAAAATTTTCGGGCGACCCCAAAATTCATGTCGATATAATGCTCACATTTCTCTTTAGAACCCTCAAACGCATTGCAGTGATGTCAGTGGACTAGAAAAATCCGTCACTTTCCACCCTATTAATGTGTCTATATTGCAAAATATTATACTGGTGGCTACACATTGTATAGATTTTTAACCCTTTAAAAAAGCCAGACACCTGATAGATATCCAAAATGCGGGTCCAGATTCCTTGTAGGCATCGACTGGGCTTCAATCGGTGCAAATATGAAAGCCCTACGACACCACAAATTTTCGCTCAAATTTCGGAAAAAACCTGGACTATAGTCCATGAAAAATTTTCAGGCGACCCAAAAATTCATGTCGATATATTGCTCACATTTCTCTTTAGAACCCTCAAACGCATTGCAGTGATGTCAGTGGACTAGAAAAATCCGTCACTTTCCACCCTATTAATGTGTCTATATTGCAAAATATTATACTGGTGGCTACACATTGTATAGATTTTTAACCCTTTAAAAAAGTCAGACACCTGATAGATATCCAAAATGCGGGTCCAGATTCCTTGTAGGCATCGACTGGGCTTCAATCGGTGCAAATATGAAAGCCCTACGACACCACAAATTTTCGCTCAAATTTCGGAAAAAAACCCTGGACTATAGTCCATGAAAAATTTTCGGGCGACCCCAAAATTCATGTCGATATAATGCTCACATTTCTCTTTAGAACCCTCAAACGCATTGCAGTGATGTCAGTGGACTAGAAAAATCCGTCACTTTCCACCCTATTAATGTGTCTATATTGCAAAATATTATACTGGTGGCTACACATTGTATAGATTTTTAACCCTTTAAAAAAGCCAGACACCTGATAGATATCCAAAATGCGGGTCCAGATTCCTTGTAGGCATCGACTGGGCTTCAATCGGTGCAAATATGAAAGCCCTACGACACCACAAATTTTCGCTCAAATTTCGGAAAAAACCCTGGACTATAGTCCATGAAAAATTTTCGGGCGACCCAAAAATTCATGTCGATATATTGCTCACATTTCTCTTTAGAACCCTCAAACGCATTGCAGTGATGTCAGTGGACTAGAAAAATCCGTCACTTTCCACCCTATTAATGTGTCTATATTGCAAAATATTATACTGGTGGCTACACATTGTATAGATTTTTAACCCTTTAAAAAGTCAGACACCTGATAGATATCCAAAATGCGGGTCCAGATTCCTTGTAGGCATCGACTGGGCTTCAATCGGTGCAAATATGAAAGCCCTACGACACCACAAATTTTCGCTCAAATTTCGGAAAAAAACCCTGGACTATAGTCCATGAAAAATTTTCGGGCGACCCAAAAATTCATGTCGATATATTGCTCACATTCCTCTTTAGAACCCTCAAACGCATTGCAGTGATGTCAGTGGACTAGAAAAATCCGTCACTTTCCACCCTATTAATGTGTCTATATTGCAAAATATTATACTGGTGGCTATAGGCCTACATTGTATAGATTTTTAACCCTTTAAAAAAGTCAGACACCTGATAGATATCCAAAATGCGGGTCCAGATTCCTTGTAGGCATCACTGGGCTTCAATCGGTGCAAATATGAAAGCCCTACGACACCACAAATTTTCGCTCAAATTTCGGAAAAAAACCCTGGACTATATATAGTCCATGAAAAATTTTCGGGCGACCCCAAAATTCATGTCGATATAATGCTCACATTTCTCTTTAGAACCCTCAAACGCATTGCAGTGATGTCAGTGGACTAGAAAAATCCGTCACTTTCCACCCTATTAATGTGTCTATATTGCAAAATATTATACTGGTGGCTACACATTGTATAGATTTTTAACCCTTTAAAAAAGTCAGACACCTGATAGATATCCAAAATGCGGGTCCAGATTCCTTGTAGGCATCGACTGGGCTTCAATCGGTGCAAATATGAAAGCCCTACGACACCACAAATTTTCGCTCAAATTTCGGAAAAAACCCTGGACTATAGTCCATGAAAAATTTTCAGGCGACCCAAAAATTCATGTCGATATATTGCTCACATTTCTCTTTAGAACCCTCAAACGCATTGCAGTGATGTCAGTGGACTAGAAAAATCCGTCACTTTCCACCTATTAATGTGTCTATATTGCAAAATATTATACTGGTGGCTACACATTGTATAGATTTTTAACCCTTTAAAAAAGCCAGACACCTGATAGATATCCAAAATGCGGGTCTAGATTCCTTGTAGGCATCGACTGGGCTTCAATCGGTGCAAATATGAAAGCCCTACGACACCACAAATTTTCGCTCAAATTTCGGAAAAAACCCTGGACTATAGTCCATGAAAAATTTTCGGGCGACCCAAAAATTCATGTCGATATATTGCTCACATTTCTCTTTAGAACCCTCAAACGCATTGCAGTGATGTCAGTGGACTAGAAAAATCCGTCACTTTCCACCCTATTAATGTGTCTATATTGCAAAATATTATACTGGTGGCTACACATTGTATAGATTTTTAACCCTTTAAAAAAGTCAGACACCTGATAGATATCCAAAATGCGGGTCCAGATTCCTTGTAGGCATCGACTGGGCTTCAATCGGTGCAAATATGAAAGCCCTACGACACCACAAATTTTCGCTCAAATTTCGGAAAAAACCCTGGACTATAGTCCATGAAAAATTTTCGGGCGACCCCAAAATTCATGTCGATATAATGCTCACATTTCTCTTTAGAACCCTCAAACGCATTGCAGTGATGTCAGTGGACTAGAAAAATCCGTCACTTTCCACCTATTAATGTGTCTATATTGCAAAATATTATACTGGTGGCTACACATTGTATAGATTTTTAACCCTTTAAAAAGTCAGACACCTGATAGATATCCAAAATGCGGGTCCAGATTCCTTGTAGGCATCGACTGGGCTTCAATCGGTGCAAATATGAAAGCCCTACGACACCACAAATTTTCGCTCAAATTTCGAAAAAAAAACCCTGGACTATAGTCCATGAAAAATTTTCAGGCGACCCAAAAATTCATGTCGATATATTGCTCACATTCCTCTTTAGAACCCTCAAACGCATTGCAGTGATGTCAGTGGACTAGAAAAAAATCCGTCACTTTCCACCCTATTAATGTGTCTATATTGCAAAATATTATACTGGTGGCTATAGGCCTACATTGTATAGATTTTTAACCCTTTAAAAAAGTCAGACACCTGATAGATATCCAAAATGCGGGTCCAGATTCCTTGTAGGCATCACTGGGCTTCAATCGGTGCAAATATGAAAGCCCTACGACACCACAAATTTTCGCTCAAATTTCGGAAAAAAACCCTGGACTATAGTCCATGAAAAATTTTCGGGCGACCCCAAAATTCATGTCGATATAATGCTCACATTTCTCTTTAGAACCCTCAAACGCATTGCAGTGATGTCAGTGGACTAGAAAAATCCGTCACTTTCCACCCTATTAATGTGTCTATATTGCAAAATATTATACTGGTGGCTACACATTGTATAGATTTTTAACCCTTTAAAAAAGCCAGACACCTGATAGATATCCAAAATGCGGGTCCAGATTCCTTGTAGGCATCGACTGGGCTTCAATCGGTGCAAATATGAAAGCCCTACGACACCACAAATTTTCGCTCAAATTTCGGAAAAAACCTGGACTATAGTCCATGAAAAATTTTCAGGCGACCCAAAAATTCATGTCGATATATTGCTCACATTTCTCTTTAGAACCCTCAAACGCATTGCAGTGATGTCAGTGGACTAGAAAAATCCGTCACTTTCCACCCTATTAATGTGTCTATATTGCAAAATATTATACTGGTGGCTATAGGCCTACATTGTATAGATTTTTAACCCTTTAAAAAAGTCAGACACCTGATAGATATCCAAAATGCGGGTCCAGATTCCTTGTAGGCATCGACTGGGCTTCAATCGGTGCAAATATGAAAGCCCTACGACACCACAAATTTTCGCTCAAATTTCGGAAAAAAACCCCTGGACTATAGTCCATGAAAAATTTTCAGGCGACCCAAAAATTCATGTCGATATATTGCTCACATTCCTCTTTAGAACCCTCAAACGCATTGCAGTGATGTCAGTGGACTAGAAAAATCCGTCACTTTCCACCCTATTAATGTGTCTATATTGCAAAATATTATACTGGTGGCTATACATTGTATAGATTTTTAACCCTTTAAAAAAGTCAGACACCTGATAGATATCCAAAATGCGGGTCCAGATTCCTTGTAGGCATCGACTGGGCTTCAATCGGTGCAAATATGAAAGCCCTACGACACCACAAATTTTCGCTCAAATTTCGAAAAAAACCCTGGACTATAGTCCATGAAAAATTTTCGGGCGACCCAAAAATCCATGTCGATATATTGCTCACATTTCTCTTTAGAACCCTCAAACGCATTGCAGTGATGTCAGTGGACTAGAAAAATCCGTCAGTTTCCACCCTATTAATGTGTCTATATTGCAAAATATTATACTGGTGGCTATAGGCCTACATTGTATAGATTTTTAACCCTTTAAAAAAGTCAGACACCTGATAGATATCCAAAATGCGGGTCCAGATTCCTTGTAGGCATCACTGGGCTTCAATCGGTGCAAATATGAAAGCCCTACGACACCACAAATTTTCGCTCAAATTTCGGAAAAAACCCTGGACTATAGTCCATGAAAAATTTTCGGGCGACCCCAAAATTCATGTCGATATAATGCTCACATTTCTCTTTAGAACCCTCAAACGCATTGCAGTGATGTCAGTGGACTAGAAAAATCCGTCACTTTCCACCTATTAATGTGTCTATATTGCAAAATATTATACTGGTGGCTACACATTGTATAGATTTTTAACCCTTTAAAAAAGCCAGACACCTGATAGATATCCAAAATGCGGGTCCAGATTCCTTGTAGGCATCGACTGGGCTTCAATCGGTGCAAATATGAAAGCCCTACGACACCACAAATTTTCGCTCAAATTTCGGAAAAAACCCTGGACTATAGTCCATGAAAAATTTTCAGGCGACCCAAAAATTCATGTCGATATATTGCTCACATTTCTCTTTAGAACCCTCAAACGCATTGCAGTGATGTCAGTGGACTAGAAAAATCCGTCACTTTCCACCCTATTAATGTGTCTATATTGCAAAATATTATACTGGTGGCTATAGGCCTACATTGTATAGATTTTTAACCCTTTAAAAAGTCAGACACCTGATAGATATCCAAAATGCGGGTCCAGATTCCTTGTAGGCATCGACTGGGCTTCAATCGGTGCAAATATGAAAGCCCTACGACACCACAAATTTTCGCTCAAATTTCGGAAAAAAACCCTGGACTATAGTCCATGAAAAATTTTCGGGCGACCCCAAAATTCATGTCGATATAATGCTCACATTTCTCTTTAGAACCCTCAAACGCATTGCAGTGATGTCAGTGGACTAGAAAAATCCGTCACTTTCCACCCTATTAATGTGTCTATATTGCAAAATATTATACTGGTGGCTACACATTGTATAGATTTTTAACCCTTTAAAAAAGCCAGACACCTGATAGATATCCAAAATGCGGGTCCAGATTCCTTGTAGGCATCGACTGGGCTTCAATCGGTGCAAATATGAAAGCCCTACGACACCACAAATTTTCGCTCAAATTTCGGAAAAAACCCTGGACTATAGTCCATGAAAAATTTTCGGGCGACCCAAAAATTCATGTCGATATATTGCTCACATTTCTCTTTAGAACCCTCAAACGCATTGCAGTGATGTCAGTGGACTAGAAAAATCCGTCACTTTCCACCCTATTAATGTGTCTATATTGCAAAATATTATACTGGTGGCTATAGGCCTACATTGTATAGATTTTTAACCCTTTAAAAAAGTCAGACACCTGATAGATATCCAAAATGCGGGTCCAGATTCCTTGTAGGCATCGACTGGGCTTCAATCGGTGCAAATATGAAAGCCCTACGACACCACAAATTTTCGCTCAAATTTCGGAAAAAAACCCTGGACTATAGTCCATGAAAAATTTTCGGGCGACCCAAAAATTCATGTCGATATATTGCTCACATTCCTCTTTAGAACCCTCAAACGCATTGCAGTGATGTCAGTGGACTAGAAAAATCCGTCACTTTCCACCCTATTAATGTGTCTATATTGCAAAATATTATACTGGTGGCTATACATTGTATAGATTTTTAACCCTTTAAAAAAGTCAGACACCTGATAGATATCCAAAATGCGGGTCCAGATTCCTTGTAGGCATCGACTGGGCTTCAATCGGTGCAAATATGAAAGCCCTACGACACCACAAATTTTCGCTCAAATTTCGAAAAAAACCCTGGACTATAGTCCATGAAAAATGTTCGGGCGACCCAAAAATCCATGTCGATATATTGCTCACATTTCTCTTTAGAACCCTCAAACGCATTGCAGTGATGTCAGTGGACTAGAAAAATCCGTCAGTTTCCACCCTATTAATGTGTCTATATTGCAAAATATTATACTGGTGGCTACACATTGTATAGATTTTTAACCCTTTAAAAAAGCCAGACACCTGATAGATATCCAAAATGCGGGTCCAGATTCCTTGTAGGCATCGACTGGGCTTCAATCGGTGCAAATATGAAAGCCCTACGACACCACAAATTTTCGCTCAAATTTCGGAAAAAACCCTGGACTATAGTCCATGAAAAATTTTCGGGCGACCCAAAAATTCATGTCGATATATTGCTCACATTTCTCTTTAGAACCCTCAAACGCATTGCAGTGATGTCAGTGGACTAGAAAAATCCGTCACTTTCCACCCTATTAATGTGTCTATATTGCAAAATATTATACTGGTGGCTATAGGCCTTTGTATAGATTTTTAACCCTTTAAAAAAGTCAGACACCTGATAGATATCCAAAATGCGGGTCCAGATTCCTTGTAGGCATCGACTGGGCTTCAATCGGTGCAAATATGAAAGCCCTACGACACCACAAATTTTCGCTCAAATTTCGAAAAAAACCCTGGACTATAGTCCATGAAAATTTTCAGGCGACCCAAAAATTCATGTCGATATATTGCTCACATTCCTCTTTAGAACCCTCAAACGCATTGCAGTGATGTCAGTGGACTAGAAAAATCCGTCACTTTCCACCCTATTAATGTGTCTATATTGCAAAATATTATACTGGTGGCTATACATTGTATAGATTTTTAACCCTTTAAAAAAGTCAGACACCTGATAGATATCCAAAATGCGGGTCCAGATTCCTTGTAGGCATCGACTGGGCTTCAATCGGTGCAAATATGAAAGCCCTACGACACCACAAATTTTCGCTCAAATTTCGAAAAAAACCCTGGACTATAGTCCATGAAAAATTTTCGGGCGACCCCAAAATTCATGTCGATATAATGCTCACATTTCTCTTTAGAACCCTCAAACGCATTGCAGTGATGTCAGTGGACTAGAAAAATCCGTCACTTTCCACCCTATTAATGTGTCATATATTGCAAAATATTATACTGGTGGCTACACATTGTATAGATTTTTAACCCTTTAAAAAAGTCAGACACCTGATAGATATCCAAAATGCGGGTCCAGATTCCTTGTAGGCATCGACTGGGCTTCAATCGGTGCAAATATGAAAGCCCTACGACACCACAAATTTTCGCTCAAATTTCGGAAAAAACCTGGACTATAGTCCATGAAAAATTTTCAGGCGACCCCAAAATTCATGTCGATATAAAGCTCACATTTCTCTTTAGAACCCTCAAACGCATTGCAGTGATGTCAGTGGACTAGAAAAATCCGTCACTTTCCACCTATTAATGTGTCTATATTGCAAAATATTATACTGGTGGCTACACATTGTATAGATTTTTAACCCTTTAAAAAGTCAGACACCTGATAGATATCCAAAATGCGGGTCCAGATTCCTTGTAGGCATCGACTGGGCTTCAATCGGTGCAAATATGAAAGCCCTACGACACCACAAATTTTCGCTCAAATTTCGGAAAAAAACCCTGGACTATAGTCCATGAAAAATTTTCGGGCGACCCCAAAATTCATGTCGATATAATGCTCACATTTCTCTTTAGAACCCTCAAACGCATTGCAGTGATGTCAGTGGACTAGAAAAATCCGTCACTTTCCACCCTATTAATGTGTCTATATTGCAAAATATTATACTGGTGGCTACACATTGTATAGATTTTTAACCCTTTAAAAAAGTCAGACACCTGATAGATATCCAAAATGCGGGTCCAGATTCCTTGTAGGCATCGACTGGGCTTCAATCGGTGCAAATATGAAAGCCCTACGACACCACAAATTTTCGCTCAAATTTCGGAAAAAACCCTGGACTATAGTCCATGAAAAATTTTCGGGCGACCCAAAATTCATGTCGATATATTGCTCACATTCCTCTTTAGAACCCTCAAACGCATTGCAGTGATGTCAGTGGACTAGAAAAATCCGTCACTTTCCACCCTATTAATGTGTCTATATTGCAAAATATTATACTGGTGGCTATAGGCCTACATTGTATAGATTTTTAACCCTTTAAAAAGTCAGACACCTGATAGATATCCAAAATGCGGGTCCAGATTCCTTGTAGGCATCGACTGGGCTTCAATCGGTGCAAATATGAAAGCCCTACGACACCACAAATTTTCGCTCAAATTTCGGAAAAAACCCTGGACTATAGTCCATGAAAAATTTTCAGGCGACCCAAAAATTCATGTCGATATATTGCTCACATTCCTCTTTAGAACCCTCAAACGCATTGCAGTGATGTCAGTGGACTAGAAAAATCCGTCACTTTCCACCCTATTAATGTGTCTATATTGCAAAATATTATACTGGTGGCTATACATTGTATAGATTTTAACCCTTTAAAAAAGTCAGACACCTGATAGATATCCAAAATGCGGGTCCAGATTCCTTGTAGGCATCGACTGGGCTTCAATCGGTGCAAATATGAAAGCCCTACGACACCACAAATTTTCGCTCAAATTTCGGAAAAAACCCTGGACTATAGTCCATGAAAAATTTTCAGGCGACCCAAAAATTCATGTCGATATATTGCTCACATTCCTCTTTAGAACCCTCAAACGCATTGCAGTGATGTCAGTGGACTAGAAAAATCCGTCACTTTCCACCCTATTAATGTGTCTATATTGCAAAATATTATACTGGTGGCTATACATTGTATAGATTTTTAACCCTTTAAAAAAGTCAGACACCTGATAGATATCCAAAATGCGGGTCCAGATTCCTTGTAGGCATCGACTGGGCTTCAATCGGTGCAAATATGAAAGCCCTACGACACCACAAATTTTCGCTCAAATTTCGGAAAAAAACCCTGGACTATATAGTCCATGAAAAATTTTCGGGCGACCCAAAAATTCATGTCGATATATTGCTCACATTTCTCTTTAGAACCCTCAAACGCATTGCAGTGATGTCAGTGGACTAGAAAAATCCGTCACTTTCCACCTATTAATGTGTCTATATTGCAAAATATTATACTGGTGGCTATACATTGTATAGATTTTTAACCCTTTAAAAAGTCAGACACCTGATAGATATCCAAAATGCGGGTCCAGATTCCTTGTAGGCATCGACTGGGCTTCAATCGGTGCAAATATGAAAGCCCTACGACACCACAAATTTTCGCTCAAATTTCGAAAAAACCCTGGACTATAGTCCATGAAAAATTTTCGGGCGACCCAAAAATTCCATGTCGATATATTGCTCACATTTCTCTTTAGAACCCTCAAACGCATTGCAGTGATGTCAGTGGACTAGAAAAATCCGTCACTTTCCACCCTATTAATGTGTCTATATTGCAAAATATTATACTGGTGGCTATACATTGTATAGATTTTTAACCCTTTAAAAAGTCAGACACCTGATAGATATCCAAAATGCGGGTCCAGATTCCTTGTAGGCATCGACTGGGCTTCAATCGGTGCAAATATGAAAGCCCTACGACACCACAAATTTTCGCTCAAATTTCGGAAAAAAACCCTGGACTATAGTCCATGAAAAATTTTCGGGCGACCCCAAAATTCATGTCGATATAATGCTCACATTTCTCTTTAGAACCCTCAAACGCATTGCAGTGATGTCAGTGGACTAGAAAAATCCGTCACTTTCCACCCTATTAATGTGTCTATATTGCAAAATATTATACTGGTGGCTACACATTGTATAGATTTTAAACCCTTTAAAAAGTCAGACACCTGATAGATATCCAAAATGCGGGTCCAGATTCCTTGTAGGCATCGACTGGGCTTCAATCGGTGCAAATATGAAAGCCCTACGACACCACAAATTTTCGCTCAAATTTCGGAAAAAACCCTGGACTATAGTCCATGAAAAATTTTCGGGCGACCCCAAAATTCATGTCGATATAATGCTCACATTTCTCTTTAGAACCCTCAAACGCATTGCAGTGATGTCAGTGGACTAGAAAAATCCGTCACTTTCCACCCTATTAATGTGTCTATATTGCAAAATATTATACTGGTGGCTACACATTGTATAGATTTTTAACCCTTTAAAAAAGTCAGACACCTGATAGATATCCAAAATGCGGGTCCAGATTCCTTGTAGGCATCGACTGGGCTTCAATCGGTGCAAATATGAAAGCCCCACACCACAAATTTTGAAAAACCCCTGGACCATTGGTGGTTATATTGTTGGTTACACGGGCCCGTGTACAGGCCCTTGTAGGCTTGCACCCGTATCCGCGGGTATGTCCAACACCAAATTCCAACCAATGTCGGGTAGTTATAGCGCCATCCGCTACGGTAAAAAAGTTTTTCACGGGTACGCATTTTGCTGTACACATCTCTAATAGGGTCCCAACTGGGGTCGGGGGAGACAGGCACTCAATAAGGAGCAGGGACCCGCCACTGCTAGTATAAGGGTGTTTTGTGCCCTGAGGTGCTTGCGAGATATCTTGAACCTTAATTGATATACACTGTAGACCTACGCTTGAGCGTGGAACTGCTGCAAAGCACACATTACCTACAAATTTTAATTAAGATAAACAATCGTCATCAATTTAAGACAAATCATATGGCAATCGGCTACAAGAAACGATTTTCAGACGCCCGTTGGGTCAAAAAGGTTGGACAGAACTGCTCTAAGCATCGACGTCGGAAGAGAGCGAGTTCTTTGATGATACGAGTCGAATTAATTGAGAAGAGCTCAACGAGAGAAGAACTCAACAACTTGTCTCTGCATAGGATGGCGTGATTTCAATCGGTGGAGGGTTGGACAGGTCCTCGAAGAGTGGCAGGTCCTCACGGTCTGCTATCTTCGACAGAACTCTGTCCACTGCAGCTTCCCGTCGTAACTATGGTGGTTGGATGACTGACAGTCATTGGAGCGCTGCTGGGAGCAAGGTTCCTGAGATGTCTCATGGCTGAGTGCAGCTGCGCAGTTTAATCTAGGCAGTTTCCGGGGGCGGGGAAATTTCAAATCCTCCCCCCGAAATTTTGGCATGCTGCATGGACTAACAGCAGCCCCTAGCATAATTCCCCTGCTTTTTCAGTTTCCCCCGGTGTCCAGTAGTTTAGATTAAACACTGCAGCTGCGTGTGCACCGCCTTTGTGTGCAGGGAGTGATACCAGGCGGGACAGTAGTATTCCGCAATGCGAATATACAACTCAGAAATAACATAATGCAACCAGTCTACAGACCCTTATGGGATGATATCTAAATGATAATTAGAATATAAATTATATACCCTCTATGGTGTGGTATGAACATGACTTATGTACATAGAATGCAGGGTGCGATTTGTGACCTGGAGCAGTAGGGGGGGAATATGTCGAGCTTTCGGGGGATGTAGTCGTTGGGAAATGTAGCAGTGGGGGGAAAGTTCCCCCCGCAAACCCCTGATAGAATGTCACAATCATGTGCTAATAACCAAAATTCCCTACAAAACTAGAGGGGTCCCGCCGCCCTAAGATACCCACAGTCTCATGCCTATAAGCCCACCTACTTACAGAAAACAAATATACAGTGTTATCATAGCCCTATATTGGATGGACAGCAGCCTCCTGGACAACTCCCCTAAATAATAGGCCAAAATACTTAAATATTGTTTCCATCCGACTGATCTCTGGATTGGCCTGGTCTTTTGCAGATTATCTGAAGCACCATCGATTGACGTCTTTAGAATATTAGAACTAGTGCTATAGAAGTGCATACAGCTGTAATCCATTATTACTATAACCTCTGGTTCAAATTGTTGACATAAACGATAAAACGAAACTTCTACATGTATTAGGCTGCTAGGCTCGAGCCTGTCGGGTTTTGAAACGCTCGGCTAGGCGAAGTATTGGGAAAAGGTGCCCCCTTCTCATGCAGTCGACTTATCTCAGCAATAAGAGTCCATCCATATACACGTGTAGCCCCTACGAACTGAAGGGGTCAGATTTTGGAAATTGTCCCTATGTAGGCCTACACCGCGCTACGGGTTGAAGGTCTGACTTTATGCATACGTAGGCCTACTATATGGATGAGCACAAAACACACATTCAGACTTAACAGCTATCAAAATATCCAACAGTTATTGTTTGTAGACATTACACTGTAGCAATGACTGGTAATACAATACCTTGCTTCATAACAATTTCTTATAAAACTTCTACTCATAACTTCATTAACACAAGAAACCAGTCATCATATCACATTACATTATTTTCTGGCCCTAAACCTTGGAATGCATTATCATATGACATTTAAGCAAATTAGATCCCTCTATAAATTAAAGGCAACCATCCGACTTGTTAATATCTACAGTAAATGGGTCATCAATAATATAATATAAGAGCTTATAATTTGACTATGTGTCTGCACTCTGCACCATATGCTACATTTTGCACTATGCAATACTGTATATGACATAATCTATCAGTTCTTTTAAAAATAAGATATTTGCACAATCATAAATTATTTTCTTTCAAAAATTTCATTTGTATCTCAAATATTTGAATTTACATCTGGTATATCAATTCATATGGATGCAGGCTTTGGGCAGTGATTACTTTGCTTCTCCCTTTTAGTATCCTAATCCTTTAACATCAATTTTAATATACCTAATATCTAATTTCATAATAGGAAATACTTTTACATTTGTCTGTACAGTTATTTTCTGATATTGAATTGTAATATTAACTATCTTTGGTTCTTTTTGACACTAATAAACTGATTCTGATTAACAACACAATGTATTTCTCAAAATACAAATATATGTATTGCACTAAATTCTACCAAATTCTATTCAACACTCTCATTGCCAGCCATAGGCACACATAGCAACACAAAGAGATTCTGATTCCAACAAATGATGCAGTGATGAGCCAATTCTGTTGAATTTTAGTCTACCAAATGATAACTACGTGCATTTAAATGGAGTACTGTAATCATCATCATCAGCTCAAAGTCCCCTCAGGAACCGTCAAGACCAGTAGCATGTTCCTGCATTGCAACATTCAGAATTCTCTTCTCTTCCATGCGACCAAACACCTGGAGCTTCCTTCGTCTGAGCATGGTAATCACATCACTGTCAATCCCGATTCCGTAAAAATGGAGTAAGTTTACTGCAAATTTTACGTAGAAAATCTCAAGATAGCCAACCCAAAACCAGTCATTTGCACAAAAAACAGCCAAAAACAATGTCAGACATGATTCACATTCTAAAGTGGCTTTGGCTGAAAATTTGCAACCGGGCAGAAACTGCATTGAAGATCAATTTCAAGTCACCCTCCTCCAAAGACTCCACAGTGACTAACTGGGATGCTGCTTGTCTCTAATCAGCATTTAAGAGGCCTATAGGCCCTCCTTACCTGTTAGAGACGATGACGTCTTCGTGTGTCGTCTTTGTTGACAGCAGCTAATCACAACAGGCTTTTATCTTTATATTGATAAAATGTATCTAGAGTACTTACTTTTATGGGAAGAGCTACCTATTGTTATATAGATGAGCATTTCCTTACAACTATTTCTATCACTGCTATGAGACCTTTTATATTGAAGTGCTATAACTTACTGTACTTCAATTGGGAACCAATTTCAATTTATATGCATTTTTACTTTTTGCACCGTCACTGATGTCCAAACTTTGCTGACCGACTTTCGTGACAATATCAACACTGAAAATTTCTCTGCACATCCAGATGTGAGGATTGTCTTACTCTTGGCACAATTTCATTACTCACTATTGCAACAACTTTAAATTTGTCAATTCACTTAAATTTCAAACAGATTTGATAAGAAATTATTTATAGACAGTGCTTGTATTACTCTTCTGATGCATGAAGAAAAGGATGAGATCATTTGCTGAATTGATATTGAAGACTGAGCTTAATAACCAACTTCCACTGCTTGAGATATACAAAGATGCATTACATTGCCTAAAACAAAAAGGAAAGAATTTAACTGTCTGAAAACTTTGCTGTCTTGGCTATATTCGTAGTCTGTGGTACGGCAACTGAATTAGAAAGTTTGTTTCAACCATCAACCACTTGGTCAATTAATGAAAATGATTCAAGTTGAGTCTGCAAATAGAACTGATTACCGCTGGTGACTGAAGCTAAATTACGAGGCATGATTTAATTCACATAAAATCATGATTAAAAACAGCAATAATTTCATAATGTAGCTAACACCGTTGATTTAGAAATAGTCATGCATCAAAGAAAGTCAATTACACTTTGGCTCATACAGCAACTCATAAGCTCAGCACAAGATCATCAGCACCAGATGATGTTAGTTGGAAACAAATTAATTACCGTAAGCAATGGCCAGAAATACATTGCACATCGAGTTGAAATAACTTGAAACTCAACATTAATGAATCTTTCACAAGACAGTGTAATAAATTTAACAAAATCAGTTATCACAAATTCTAAATTCTCGCCTTAACTGCATCAAAATGTTGGTTTGTCTGATTCGATTTTCAAATATATAAATTATAATAACAGAATATGAAAGTGAAGCTATAAAATTTGTCAACTAAACAATGAATGCCCATTATTTAAATTATTTTATTAAAAATCGTAACTAGATAATGTACGGAAAACCAATCATCTGGTCTTTCGTTAGCACAAAAATGGTTTTGGTTAAGACTATCTACCTGACAACAGATCCCATCGAAAATCAATATCAAGACATCTGATGCTACAGCAATCGATTGAGATGCAGCGTGAAAGAGGCATGATCTGCACTTCCCATTCCAGTGATGTCTTCTCATGTTGTCTTTGTGGATGGCGGCAGATTGCAAGAGATTTTCATATTTATATCAATGTAGTGTAGATACAACACCTACTTACTGAAAGCGGAATTTATTGTTATATAAATCATCACTTCCTTACAACGATCCACAATAGTAATCTGCATTTATTAACATCCATACAAACAATGTGTGTTTATAAAAAAATTGGATCAATTTTAAATTGCTGGCTACACTTGCGCCATTTTTTAGAAAACCGCACCATACTTTGAAAAAATGCAATGTCAGTGTTGTCTTGTCAAACAAACTGTGCAAGTCCGAGCTCAACGAAGACCTCGCTGACTCCCCAAGTGAGCCAAATGCACTGTGAAACACAGAAATACATTCCCATCAAAGCCAAACAAAGTGTGCAAGTCCGTTGAACAGAAGCTCATCCAACTCAACAACTCTGACCTACCCCCTTGGGGGAAAAAGTCGGAAACTTTAACCCCACCCTGAATTATTGTGCCAATTTTCTTAGCAACACACAAAGTTTAAGAATACAATCGATGCCCCGTCACTTTCACCCTACATTTTGCACAAATAGATACCTTGATGAGACTGAAGATCCATTTCCTTGCCTAAAACAAACAGTATCAATATAAACAGTATAAATCCGCATTTCCTTACAACGATTCACAATACTAATTTATATTTAACATCCATAAAATGTGTGTTTATAAAAAAATTGGATCAATTTTAAATTGCTGGCTACACTTGCGCCATTTTTTAGAAAACCGCACCATACTTTGAAAAAATGCAATGTCAGTGTTGTCTTGTCAAACAAACTGTGCAAGTCCGAGCTCAACGAAGACCTCGCTGACTCCCCAAGTGAGCCAAATGCACTGTGAAACACAGAAATACATTCCCATCAAAGCCAAACAAAGTGTGCAAGTCCGTTGAACAGAAGCTCATCCAACTCAACAACTCTGACCTACCCCCTTGGGGGAAAAAGTCGGAAACTTTAACACACCACCCTGAATTATTGTGCCAAATTTTTTAGAAACACACAAAGTTTAAGAAAATTTATGTCCAGTCACTTTCCCTCTACATTTTGCACAAATAGACGTGATGAGAAATTAATTACTGACTTTGTCTGTATTAGATTCTCTTCCGATACACGAAGAAAAAGATGGGATAATTCACACATTGAAAGACTGAAATGATGTATTCTTGCACGATTTTCAATTGAAAACTGAGCTTCAGTAATTTCAACACCTTGAAGATACTGAAAAAATCCATTTCTTTGTCTAAAACAAACAGTATCCAAAATGTTTTAGAATGTACAGTAGACTAAGAAAAAAGTGTTACAACATCAAAGAATGGACAGGACACACTACAGAGCAGGCGACTAGAAGAGCAGAAGACCATAGCACATGTAAGAAGACAGTCCAAAATGCAACCAATCTTCAGAACTCTAGGGTTAGTCCACAATGCAACTTCAAATAAAAATTATCTTGAGTGATCAAAACAGTCAAAGCCATTACCACTTTTGGCCAACAGTACTGCTAAAATTTGCCTTTTTATTTGATTTATTACAAAAATTAAAGTTTAATCTGTGAAATTCTTCTTAGTCTACATCATGAAGGTGACGCCAGGGCAAACAGATTACCACACGCTGCTGAATAATTTTTGCCATAAATAAAATGTTTTAAGACAAAATATGCTTTAAATGAAATCTGACCATCAAGTAGTCATTCGTCTATATTTATTTAAGCTCTTTTATTTAAGCTCTTTTAATAGATTCCAAATTTATTCTACTTATGTTTTGCAAATTGGTACTTCATGCAAGTACAGATTTCATCATATGCTAATGCTGCACACATATTGATATAGCACCAAGTTTAATGCTACTTTAACTGCTTTGGTGGTTCTGACTAGGACTCTGAACCTCACTCATTTTAAACCTTTGTGCCTCTGATTCAAATTGTTGACATAGACGAAACATCTATTAGGCTGCTAGGCTCGAGTCCGCCAGGTTTTGAAATGCTAGGGCAGGCTAAGGAAGAGGAAGGAGTTTCCCCCGTTTCATGCAAGTCTGCTCTTATGATTGCTGATTTATGAAAAAGTTTTAATAATATCAACAATAAAAACACAAATTCAGATAAATATCTTATGAGCCTTCTATTGTTTGTAGACATCAAGTTAACAAAGCTGCACAAGTCAGAGACAAATGGAGAAGGCAAACTCAAATTGCAATAGACACCAATGACTATTGTGCCCATGGAGAAGAATGAATAGATGAATGAGACATCAAGCATAAAGGCATGATGTACCATAAAACATGAAAACACTTATAAATGTATCTATGTATTTAAGTTCTAGCATGGATGTCCCCAAACTGTGGAAAAATCCTTTAGCAAAAGAATTTAAGAAAAGCAAATTGATACAAGATATGAAATTTACCCAATTTTACATGCATGTAGCCTGAACTGTTTGTCTCGGAGTGAGAGTTGCAAGACCCATGACTTCAGATAACAAATGATTGCTTCCAATTCTTGGACTTCCAAAATGAGACTACTTCAATTCTTCCATTTCTATAGCACAATTACACTATGTATAAAGCATCAGTCTATCACTGAACAGATTCGATTTTCAACAGATAGTCTCTATCATTAACCCGAACAAAAGATATCGAAAGAAGTCCTCTTTAAATTTCATGCAAAAATATGCGTTAATCACTAAACTGTTCATGAAAAACATACTGAATTGCAGGAATCTATCAGCAATCAAACTTAATTTGCAGTTGATATAATGAGACTATCCAATAATTTTGTAAACACACTAAACCAAGTGTCAAAATTCAAGCAGTAGGCCTATGCTGTTGTATGTCAGATTGCACGCTTTCGGGATGGCAACAGATATCTTTCTTAATGAGACTAAAGTTGCTATTTCGAGTTTGACATTTCTTCAGAATATGAGATGGGAGTCTCTAACGCCATCCTTAGCATGAATTATGATGTTATTCATATTTTAATATTCTATTTTAAACACTTATTTTGAATTGGCAGAAAAAATTTCGGTATTGCCGATTCCCTCCAGTAATTCATACATTTTTGGACGAATATACCTGACGAATCAGGGATTTAAGCCAGAAAACTCACGCAATTAAACAATAATTAGCGTTTTAATCGCTGAAAAGTCTTAATCTTACGTCAGTAGCGGATTCGAGTAGATATTTCTCGTTTATACTTGAACCCCATTTTAACTAAATAGGGCCACAGTCTGCTGTCAATTTCTACTCCAGAGCTCGCATTTTTATCACATTAAATTAAACAAATTAAAGTTACTGTAAATCGCGATGTGTAACTTACCCAGTCGCATGATCGCATCCTTTGTCCAAATGCCGCTCAGACGCTCTTCTCAAGTCTCAACCGTCCATCCGACTCCCTCGCCTCTCCAAGCCAAAAGAAAGTAGCTCTCCCGCTAGGAGTAGCCTAGGACGCTAGGACAAAGAACTGGAGCCGCCGTAGGCTAGGTCACGTGGTTAATAATATTCAAATAATATTCAAATAAACAAGGAGATTCTTTATTTCATTTTCAGTAGAACGACGAGAACAACGAGAACCAATAGAAACACTGCTAAACAATTTGAAACAACTCATTTAGAGATAGCTCATCGGACATTACGCAAATGTTAGACTAATTTAACCCTAACCCTAATTAACTACGTCCTAAACTTCTATAGTGCCACTTTATAATGCATAGAAGCATCAGTCAACATGTCAGATATTTTACGGTTATTCGCCATTCTTACTTACTTAGCATTATTTAAAGTGGCTTAGGAGGCATTACTGCCTGTGTGAACAGTGGCGTAGCGAGGGAGGACAGAGGGCGAAGCGCCCCAGGCGGCACTTGCTCTAAGGCAGTGGCGGCTCTAGGATTTGGCAAGTGGGGGGCCGTTGGGGGGGCAACTTCTAATCATGGGGGGCCAACCATTTGTTGTTTAATGTATGTAGCATTAAGTATAGGGTCTCAACTGGGGGCCACTGGGGGGGGGCCAGGCAGTCAATAGGGGCACGGACCCCCTGCCCCCGGTGGAGCCGCCACTGCTCTAAGGGCGGCACTTTCGAGATTTCTTAGATTTTGTTTGCTTGTCAGAGACTTTTTTGTAAAGTTTATAACGTGTTTGTTGCTTGTCAGAGACTTTTGATAACGTATTTTTTGCTTGTCAGACTTTTTCGGAGAATTGAGGGCGGCACTTTTTTCTCGCCCCGGGAGGCACTTTGCCACGTTACGCCACTGTGAGTGAAAGCCACTAGGGCACTAACGGGGCTTGAACCCGTTCCGTCAGCCTGACGCTCCAGCACGTAACCCACTCTGCCATCTTCCGCCCCCTTCTTGCCATTCATAATTATTTATTTGACAAATTTAAAACATCCAATAGCAAATACAAAATTTTCAGGTAATAAGAGATTGCATAGCTCAGCGGTTCTCGACCCGTGAGTCGGGTTCCATGTTGCATTTTATCAGCGGCTATCGCATCGTCCATTGACTTGAATGTCTACTTGGCCATTTAATTGGCAATTGCACTCTACCGTAGACAACTCAATTAACAAAGAAGAGAAACCGATTGACTGCAACAGGAATTCTTCCCACCTGCAGAAAATTACTTGCATGCAGTTTTAGAAATGGAAATGAAAGTTAGGCCTACTTTGTTAGGCCTACTTTATCACGGTGTGCAAGGATCCAGAGGCGGTTCCGCTTTTGGGATGACTGGGAATGCACCGACCCCTACCGAGCCTTGTTTGCTTGTCAGGGTCTCAGATGGGTTTACCGGTCCAATATTTGTACACAAAACAGACGGCCTTTTTGCTTGTCAGCCTTTTTCGGGATTTCATTTCATCCCCCAACTTCCTACTACCCAGTGGCGGCTCCACCGGGGGGGCCAGGGGGGCCCGTGCCCCCCTATTGAGAGCCTGGCCCCCCCAGTGGCCCCCCAGTTGGGACCTTATACTTAATGCTACATACATTAAACAACAAATGGTTGGCCCCCATGAGTAGAAGTTGCCCCCCCAACGGCCCCCACTTGCCAAATCCTAGAGCCGCCACTGCTACTACCTAGAGATTCATTGCATCCCCCACCAACTTCATAAAAATTCCTTGCGTCCTCCCGCCAAGAATTCTTGGAACCGCCACCAGGGGCGTAGCCAGGAATGTGATTTGGGAGGGTATAAATATTTTGGGTGGGTATAAATCTTAACTATAAACCACATAAACCACATGTAAATCACATACCGAACCGACATACGCCCCCCCGTCGCTACGCCCCTGACCGCCACTGCAAGAACCGTTTTTTTTGCTTGTCAAGATTTTTTAACCCGATCGATTCACTATACATGTAGTTGTCAGAGGCGCGCGAAGCCTGCTTTGACTCGGGCGTTGGGGGCAACCCACACTGCGCCACTGAGTGCATTGTGTATTTTATAACCTATTTCCTTTGTTCTCTTTAAGACATACAGTATGTTGTCCTCCTTTGGAAATGGAGGTATCTGGCAATCCTATCTTAAGTAAAGCCCCGTTGCATCACACATGTCTTTGCCATACACACATTTTCAAATTTCACAGTGGAAAAAAGTGCAATCAAACTTCGCTCAAAATTTTCTAAGTTTCACTTTGTGGCAGATATGCGTTCAAATGCGACTCAATCAGGGTTAGGGTTAGGCTCAGAATTCTCAAGAGAATTGTTTCATAGTAATTTCTCTGCTTCTGTTTTAACTGAATGTCAAGGCATTGATGAAGCAAGTGAAATGTCAAATGTAGTATATTGATATTTTTACCGAATTTCTTAATCACTCGTACCGAGCTACATAAGTCGAATACTTGATCATCTCACTGCCATTAATTGACTATAGTTGGCTAGTTAGTACGTCAATTTATATAGCACAGAAACATGGAAGAAGGGCCAAAGTCAAGTGAGCTTTACACTTTTAACGACTATGAGCGGTTGATCTTTAGAACACACATACACACACAATTCAACCAAATAAAGTTTTAAATATCAAATGTGCATAACAAAGGCATCTAGGTCACCCATCGTCAGTGTCACTGTACTCTAAATGTTTTAATTTATTTTAAAAAATATCACCACTATAACTGCAATAAATGCATTAAATAGAAAATAGATTGTAGTTTCATAAACGAATTCCAAGTACAAATCTTAGTCTGAACTAACAATTTATATGTTAACATAGCATCTTATAAAATCTAATCAAACGCAATAAACCAGTTCAAATATAAAGCAACAACTGGTAAACATTCAATCCATTTAACAGAATACACCCACATGAAAATACAAAACAAATTCACCGCGTGAAAATACCAACAAAATGTTAGGCTAAAGTTTTGCCAGCAGCAGCTAAATGTTCAGTTGCAATGGACACACACTGGAGTTTTTTCCTAGTTCAAGAGAAGGATTCACTAAATTCCTTTAACGGAATACAATGGCACATTTTTAGAAGCATTTTCAATATTCACATACAAAAAGAGTCAATCTGGAATTAGCGAGAAAACAAAGAAAAATAGTCCAACGTGTTTTTTTAAATAAAGTAAATGTGCAGTTCAAATATTCTGAGTGAAATTTTGTGATCCCTGGGATAACAATACTAAGAAAGATTTTCCTAACATCCAGACCTAAACTTCCCAGATCAAATCGATGGCAAAGGACAGCAGACGACTCATTATAGACTCCAACTGAATCAAAGTCCCTGAAATTTGAAAGGAAACTGTAAAAGAAAATAATTATTAACATGATTCGAAACATTTCAGAAGTTTCTTTTCTAGATTCTCTTTTGTCAATCACCATTTGTGAATCCAAACCAGTGGCGTCGCTAGGGGGCGGGGCTGCGAGGACTGCGGAGGGGGGGGCGAATCGGGTGACGCCAATAACAACATCACAAGGGAGGGACCACCAGAACGTTTAGTGTTTGTACATTAAATAGGCTAAGCAATTCCATTTGTACGCATAAGCTGGTACAGCAGGAGGTCCATGGTGCTTTTTATTTTGGGAGGGTGGGAGGAATGGTGACACACCATGGCTTTACCACAGCATGTGACACCGACTCTAGTGACACCTCTGATCCAAACAGTTAGAAAGTAAAAACACTGATCAAATACAATTACAGTAACTATATTCTTTACATTGTCTAAAATGCTAATCCATAAAACTCTGAACCTAAAATTCTTGAATTTTTGTAACCTCATGAGGCGATGTTCATTCTGATTTTTTCTGAGTTGCTTTGCTAAAACAAACGAATATAAACAAACAAAGTCTATGAAGTCATTTGCAAACGGCAAAGAAAATGAGACTTTGTCAGATGCCATCAAACAAACATAAAACCACATTTTCATCTTTACACTAATTTGCTAATTATCAAAGGATATAAAAATAAATAGACATTTCAATGTTTTCAACAATCACATTCAGAAAAAACACAAAAGAAGAAATGCACTTCTCCTCAAACGATCAGAACTAACTACACGTCAAATTTAGAATAATCAAATAATAAATATTATAATACCCTCACGATGACATCATCTAAATACAAACATTGGTCAACTATGTTGAAAATTTACAATATTCTCAAAACAGGCAAAGAGAATATAAAGATTTAAAATGTCTGAACATTTTAAAATAATAATTCCAGAAAATGTAGTATTTTATGAATATAATGATAATGATAATAATAATCTGAAAGGGTGGAAACTTCAAAGTGAAGCGTTTAAGCAAAGAAGAAAAAGCTTAGAAACAACAAAGAAACTAGCATTCTCAAGCCAAAGCAAAGGCAAGCGCTGTGTTCATGCATTAGACTAGATATCTTTAGAAAAAATACAGTGAGGCAAAGCTTGTAGCAAAAATGCATTAACCCTAAGACGTCAGACATAAAATGAGATAAGGAAAGAATAAATGAGCTCTGACCTCTGCTGGATTGCAAAAGGTCACAGGAAATAAGTTTCTTTCACCATAGGAAACTCTTTGGCTGCTTGGTTTGCTGCCGCCTAAAACCAATAAGATAAGGTAGGAGGGAGAGACATAGAGAGTGGGTGAGAGAGACAGAGTCAGAGAGACAAAATGTACTGAGAGATTAGTAAGTCATGAGAACGATCAGATGAAGTTCAGCTATGAAATGGATGAAAATCAGAAACATAGAATAACCTGATTAGACCCAAAGCCAAAAAGAAACTGTCTATAGTGACTTACAACCGGAAATAAATAAAAACCTATTTGCCCATCTTGACCAAAGTTAAAATGAAGAATAATAAAGTCAATCAAAGAATGAACCAAGACCATCAATCAATGAATCAACCAAGAAAATCAATCAATGAATCAACCAAGACCGTCAATCAATGAATCAACCAAGACCGTCAATCAATGAATCAACCAAGACCATCAATCAATGAATCAACCAAGACCATCAATCAATGAATCAACCAAGACCATCAATCAATGAATCAACCAGTGCACCAAAGCAGATTCTGTTAGTTTTGATTTCTTTTGAAGCTTTGAATTTGTTTAATTGAATGAGAAACAGATGAAGCCAGTTAAGCCACATATGAACTCTGCTTCAGCATCAACAGTTGGCTGCAGAAATGCTAACAATGAATTCAAAAGAGAATTTCAGCCGTTATTTGGATTTCAGAATTTAACTCCATTGCTTCAATGGTTCTTTATTAAAGCAATGATTGAAAAGATTAAATTCTGGAAATGAAGATTTTCAATCAACAGTTACAATTGGTCCAATATATTAACCATAAACCACACATTAAATAGAGAAAGACTTAGCTAGAATCTGGACATTTTGCATAAAAAGCCAGTTGCTTTCTTAAAGCATTTCAAATTATATTTAATTTCATATTTTGTGCCTTTGCCTACAATAAAATTAGCAATTCTGCAATTCATTGAAGATGTCTTTGTCGAAGTTACATTATTTAAGTTAAACAAGCAGCAGACAATAGACCAAAGCTAAACACATTTCCCAAAAGGCCATTTCAAAATCAACATCCATTTCCAAATATTCTTTCCATCTTACCGACATTCGTCAACTGCCTTTGCAACTCTTTCATCACAGGTTTTGGTAAATTCACCTACAATGAAATTCAAGGCATTATTTATTTATTCAATCTATTCACAGAAATGATACTCCAAGAAATGCTTGACAGAGGAGTAAATGAAGGCTTCGCAGGAGGAAAACACTCATTGAACCAAAGCTATGCTGACAAAATAGTATTAATTGTGACCTCACCAGGAGACCTGAAGGTCAGAAGATTAACAGAAGCACTGTCGACAGAGGTGTAGCGTGCCAGTGGCTATTGTGGCTTCAGCCATGGGCGGCACACATGACGGAGGCGGCAAATTTAAGAAGCGACGACCTTTTCTTGCTTGTCAGAGGATACTTTGTGAAAGCAGGAAATTTTAGAAGGGGTGGCAAATTTAAAATTTAAAAATTTTGAAAGCAACGACATGGGCCATGCGCGGCATGAGAGCATGCTACGCAGTGTTTATTCTAGCCACCTTGACATTGGGGGGATTTTGAAATGTTTGGGGGGAACGAGGTTTGACGTCTCAAAAATCTTGACGAGCAAAAAAAACAAAAAAAGGTCATCCTCCTATCAAAATGTGGTGACGAGCAAAAAAAGGTCATCTGTCCGTTTTCCCTTCTTAAACGCTCTGTGACAATCTTCCTTATTTTTTCCCCTTTCCAAAAAATTAAAAAAAAAACATCGCCACACTTTGGGAGGGGGAATTTCCATCTCCCCATGCAATATATAAAAAATTTGGGTGGGGGAGGAATTTTTTCATTTGGTGGGGAGAAAATCCCCCCAAAAAGGGCCTAGAATAAACACTGATGCTACGCCTCTGGCACCAAACACCCTAGATCCGCCTCTGATATGAATGAATTTGGGGCAGCAGATTAGCCATGAGCCAGAGGCGGCAAAAGTGCACGCTACGCCTCTGACTGCAGAAATACAGCACGTGCAACAACACCAGGAAAATCAAAATCTAGTTACAGAGAAATAAAGATCTGCTCTTCTGATCAAAGAGACTCTAACCTTCACTTTTCGTCAATTTCTCCTCAACAGATTTCTAAAATTTCAAATTAAAACTGTTAATTTGAAGCAGATACCTTCATCTAGTCTAATTGAACAGTTTTCACTTTGTTGTTAAACATGGAAATGCAATAGATAAAGCCACTCTCACTAAAGTTTCAGTCAGCACAATGTCAGAACTACCAGTAGTTCCCAAATGGGCAATGGGTGACCATCAGATGTCAACAAAGAGTCAAAGACTTTCATTTATGGTTGGGAAATAGGAAAGTGAGGACTGCGAGGGGGCATGAAGGGCATCACCCTCATATGCTGTGTGTTGATTAAGAGCAGCAATTGAATCAGACCTTAATAGGGTTGCCAGATGTCCGGTTTCGATGTTGGGTATATTCTGACTATTTGGCCATGGTCAATCATGCTACTTTTGATTTCTTGCCACCTACATGGGTGATGGATATTATGGAGACAGGGATAAGGGAACCCTAGATCCTAATCATAGTATTTACTATCGTTTCGATGACAATCGATGATTCTGGGCATCTTGCCTTTTCTTCTGTCAGTTTTTTGGCGCTGTCCTCCGCCTCCTTCTTCTTCTTCTCCAGCTCCGTCTTCTCCTCCTCCAGCTTCTTCTTCTCCTCCTCCAGCTTCTTCTTCTCCTCCTCAAGCTTCGTCAGCTGCTGTTTCTGGGCATCGAGGGTGACCGTCTGGTCGCGAACGGTGCGATTGGCGACGCCCAGGTCGACAGAGGTGCGCTCGAGGCGCTCAAACAGGTCGCCGCTGATCGTCGTCTCCGTCCAGTAATAGTAGGCGAGGATGGCGGCGACGACCAGCGCAGTCACGGTCACCACCTTCGCACCGCGGTTAGTCTCGCCGGCAGCCATCTTGAAAATACCTCTACGTTTCATATGTCACCTGAGTGCCAACTCACCGCGTACCTGAAAACGAAAAGCATGGATCGCTGAACGTCTGGCTATGACGCAACAACTCTCACTTACCTTGAACTTTATGTGGAATCTTGTACTTCCAGAAACGTGCGAATATAAGCAAATGGAGAGAAAATCAAACTGAAAAACTGCTGATGACCACACCTAGCATCAGTTCTGAGCCTTGCTCTCTATAGTCAAACCTCTTTCCAAACTAAACACTGCAAAACTCTTAATTGAAATCAGATGATTGCTTCATCGATAACTTGATAAGAATGATCGAAATATCTCTCCAGGCCTAGAAGCTTAGGGCCGCGCTTTAGGGCAACGAAAGAGCCATTTAGGCCTACACGCATCCTCGCACCTGATCAGCAGACCACATCCAAAAACTGATAATCAAGGAATTTTAAAACGTTTCGGACACTTTTAATGAACTGTCAATAGAAATTTTGCAGTGAAATATTCAATGTTTGAAAGACAGAGAAGCGATGCAGCCAATTTGAAGAAGGGACATAAGCTGAAGGTGACTCGAGGGCGTGTTTGAACCGGTTCACCGGGTTCAGTCAGAGTTCTCGCGAGCAGGCCCGCCGAGAAGGGGTCAAGATCGAGGCTATGGTTGGGAAATAGGAAAGTGGGGACTGCGAGGGGGCATGAAGGGCATCACCCTCATATGCTGTGTGTTGATTAAGAGCAGCAATTGAATCAGACCTTAATAGGGTTGCCAGATGTCCGGTTTCCCAGGGCCAGGCGATTTCTAGGGTCTCGGGGTGGACCCGCATTTACCGCAATACAATATTTGACTGGTCTTGCAACCGAATATAATGGCGTAACGTCGGTTGTGAGCTCTCGTCTTCCCCGGTCTCAAATAATGCTGCGAAGAAGATGTGCCTAAATTACAAGTGGCTATCGCATATACTTCAAAGTTGGAAGTTAAAGAATTTTTAAAAATATAAAACAAATAAATAAATATCAAATAAAAAGCATTTTGTAACCGTTTGCAGTCAATTTTTTTCTGTGATCTGTGACGTGATGCATGGATATTAAAATCTATGGGTTAAACTAAATGTTGCGCAACTTGCGTTATGTTGCTCTTCGTGTACATTTAAAACACGAAATGTGACAATAATATTCGGATTCGGTAATAATTGTTTACCATAAATATTCAGAGAAAACGGACAGTGGCAAAACCCACTCAGGACTCTGGAATTGACTGCCTGGCTGACCACCAAACTTCGACTATAGCTATTTCCATCCATTCTTTCTGGGTCTGCCTCTTCCTTTTTTACCTTCCTTGTATGCGTAGAGTGCTCTTTTGGGAAGTCTCGAGTCTAGCCAGCCTGTTTACATGTCCATATCAGCCTATATTATCAGGTTAGGTTGTGTGGCGCTGACCCAAAGCAGAGCGTCTTACAGACTCCTGCCCAAAGACCAGTGGCGGCTCCACCGGGGGGCCCGTGCCCCCTATTGAGAGTCTGGCCCCCCAGTTGGGACCCTATACTTAATGCTACATACATTAAACAACAAATGGTTGGCCCCCATGATTAGAAGTTGCCCCCCAACGGCCCCCCACTTGCCAAATCCTAGAGCCGCCACTGCCAAATACATGATATCACCTCTTTAGCATTCTATGTGGCAATAGAAACAGAAGCCAATATGGTAACCAATATGGCCATGTTTGGTCCATAACTCCAGGTATACAATGACTAATAAGCAAGTGGAAAGCGATATGGTGAAATTATCAATTTATAAAAATATTAAATTTTTATCAGTCTTAGTATTTTCCGGTATGTTGTACCGTCACAAAGATGCACTGCCTACACGTATCTCGATCTCTGCTAATCAAGTAACTCGCAATCTCTAATAGAGATCTTTGGTCAAAGCAGTTCTGATGAGATTTTAAAGATAAAGGATAAAAAATTACAGAAACAAAAATAAGTTCAAAAACAAATGAAACATAAAGTAGTGCAACATAATGAACAAATAAAAGCTGACGGTTCCCTTCCCCACACACATCACCAAAGAGAATGTTGATTTTCTCTCTCAAAGGTAAAACTTCTTCAATGTCACACAGACGATTGTCTCTACAATCAATGCCAATCGATTAAAACTAAATAATAAAAATTGGTGCAAAATGTACACAATTTCCAAAAAGCAAATTGAAATTACCTAAATTTACTTTCAAAAACATCAGCAGACAATGGCAAAAAACTAAAGATCAGGGTGCTTTGTCTATTGAGTAGAGCGGTTACGGTTTCACCTCGTGCAATTTTGGTTGGTTTTGGTTTTAACCGAAAAACCGCGGTTTCGGTTCGGTTAACCGTAACAGCACTACTATTGAGGATAAAATTAACTCATAGATTTTGCAGAGCAAAGAAAGGTCAAATCAGGAGAACATTAAAGGCAACACAGTCTAACAAACACCATCCAGCAAATCCATTGGCTGTAAAGAAACTCTATGTACTGCAAGTCAACCTCGAGATTTACCACTCGACATAGATGTCCACTCGACTGGTCAGCCAAGAAAGACCTCAAATACACTCAAGACACCTCTGGACAACAATTGGACAATTTTCAATTGGCAACTTGATCATTGCAACACACAATTCTCAACACAGTCTCCATCTCCTAACCAAGTACAGATTTAACAGACATAATCAAAATTGGCATCTTATATACAAAAGCAATACAAGGATTTTTGAAAATTTAAAAGAAACAAACAGAAAACTGGCAACAAATAACTACATTTACAAATGGCAACAACAACTTTCATAAATCATTTCATTTAAGAATCAACAATCAGCGCCAATAACTTTGATTAAAGAGACAATTATCGAAAAATAAAGTAAATGTCCTTTTCAAATTGAAAGGATAAACAATGCATTCAATGGATATCATTACTTTAAAATACATCCAGAACCAAGGGAAATTTAGAAAACATGGAAAAAAGATATTAAGTAAAGACAAGAAAGACGAAATGAAGAGACAGCCTGTCACCTCACGAGGTGTAGTCGAGTGTTATAACACTTTGATCTAACTGACATGAATAAGATAACAAACAAAAAAGAAAAACAGTGGCAGCCAGATGCCCACCAGCCCCTGCAATCTGCATTGTTCTTTCCAGGACATCTTATTTACAAATAGTCACACAAAGGCTCAGAAACTTACAAAGCCAATTGGGAAAATACATCGACTGCATACACTTCAACCGACAAAACTGTTCAGCATCCATAAGACACCGACGGAGAAAAACCTCCGAGGACGAGAGAGACGGCACTTTGGGGAACAGACGGTCGTCAGTGGAGCACGAAGGTTGCTCGAGTTCGCGGCTCACTGAGTGGCATCGCCTGAAGGACCTCATCGAGGAGCTGAAGGGGTCTGTGGAGCTGGATCTCGATCCAACACGGCGTCTCTTTGATCGTTGGCCTTGGATAATCCGGTCCCCAGCCTTTGACAAAGCTCAGCTGAACGACACAGAGTCTTCGCAGGTCGTCCACCCCAATTCCAGCAGCAGCAGACAGACCTCGAGTTAAGAAGAAACAGCACATGATAAGACAACAACAACAACAACAACAACATAGCAGCATCAACTATTTCAACAACTACAATTTCAACATGATTAGTCTAAATTTTACTGTTTAAATAATAATGAAAACAATAAAGGTAAAAGGTAAATCCAAGTTATAATTACAGCAGAAAGAAAATGAGAGCAATTTTACAAAGAAATCACTCCATCTTCAGATTCAATTCAGAGCCGAGAAAAGCAGAGGATAAGAGGAAAGACAACCACTCATCTAAACAACAGAAGACCAGACAACCAACAAAACTAAACAACACAGAAGAAGAGAGGAACGCCTACTTATGGCGGGTGCTATTCCACCGACACTCGCCGGGCCAGGGACATTGCCGGAGACGGCCGCTGCTTGGGCCGCGATGGCCGCAAGTGATGTGGCCGCCTGCTGCTGTATCTGGAAGTGGCACTGTCTCAGGTCAAATACCTTCAAAATAAGACAATTCTCAATATTAACATTACTATTCAATATTCTCATTCACCTTCCACTCAACAACAATCAGACCAACTATTCAAACAAAATACAACTCAGTTAAATCAAATTAACACGCAGGGTTAGGGTTAGGGCTACCCTAACCGTAACCCTGCAATAAGGGGAAATAGAAGCTCTGAACACAGATAGTGATGAAACCAATTGGTCACATAATAATGATCTAATGAGAGATGTTTTCAAATGATTCATAATTTCGTGTTGGCGTCGTCATTGAATGGCTGACGTCAGGACTTACCTTGATGTAAGCATTCGGGTAAATCTTATGGACGGCATCTCCTGGGGCTCTCCCAGCCTCACGATCCAGGTAGTAGCTCTTGACAAACACACTGTGGTTGCTGAGACAGCGAATCCAGACGTCCCCCTCTCCACAGAGATTCAACTGCACTCCCTTTCCAATGTACAGCCTCCAAAATAACAAACTCAATCTCTTAGGCATCTGGCGAAAATCACAAAAGCACATCTGAGGTCAAATGCCTTGAACGCAATTCAACGGCAAAATGTCTTTGAAACGAAAGAGACCAACCGTGCTCGTTCGCTCATCTCCGTCCGGTGAACATTCGACAGTTTTCCAAGACAGAACCGACTGACACTTGAAGGGTCTGTGTATCCGTCAACAGTCACCGTCTGACAACCCCCGGGCACCTTAAACGTCTCACCCACTTGTTGATCAAGCTCAAAGTATGTAACCGTACACCAGTACTCGGGCGCTAACATCAAAGCACACAGACAATACACACACAAAGAAACCATCAGATACTCTGTAGAAGCAAACAATTCAAGTGCCTAAGAAGAAAGTAGAAACAATAAAAGCAAGAAAAGTTTCATTTCATGCAATTGTCAGATTAATCAAACAATGCACAACAGTTGCTTAGAGATTGGGCCATCCATCATCTCACCCGACCATTTGCACAACAACATTTACTCCAATTTCATGCAACCATTCAGAAAGGCAAAATTCAGGACAATTTCATATTTCACAACGTCCACAAAGAGAAGAGAAGTCTAGAAAGTCAACCATAATGTTCTTTGGTACGTACGAGGCAAATTTGAAACCGGTGGCATGTTGACTTCATGCTGCACTGAACTATTGCTCCCTGCAAAAATAACAAACAGTGCAACGTCCAGGAAAATAGCGAAGAAATTAGGCAAAAATTAATAACAGATGAAAATGAAGCAGTCTTTTATTTGTTCACTTACAGAAGTTATTGTTCCCCATTTGTCCCGTGTAGGTAGCCGTGTTGCTGCCGGCCCACATTGTGCTGCCACCTGGTGAAAACATAGACAAATTGATGATTTGCACTCTGAACACAATCATAGGAATGGCATCAAAGACAACAAATGGAGAGAGAGAGAGAGAGAGAGAGAGAGAGAGAGAGAGAGAGAGAGAGAGAGAGAGAGAGAGAGAGAGAGAGAGAGAGAGAGAGAGAGAGAGAGAGAGAGAGAGAGAGAGAGAGAGAGAGAGAGAGAGAGAGAGGGGAATACCTGTGGCTCTTGCTGAATATTGCTCCATTGTCATCGTACGCTGTGAGACAGGAGACAACGGCATATTCGTGGAAGAAAGAGGATGCTGCTGCTGCTGCTGCTGTTGCAGAGGTTGTCTCTGGGTTATCATCGACTGACCAAGCTGCGTGTAGTTTTGCATCGCCATGGTAACAGATGTCTGCTGCTGCTGCTGCTGATGGACCGAGGAAACCTGAGTGTTTCGAGAACTGTGAGCACCATCTACATACATCAACATCTACTCTTTTATAATTTATTAAAAAATAAAACACTATTTCAGAAAGAGACGTCACTTCATCACATCATAAGCACAGATATAGTTTATCACAATATACCAGTAATGAAGACAAATGCATTTCACTCAGCAAGTGACAAACAGATGTCCTACATTGGCCATTCCAATGTCCACTGGTGTAGGCATACCATTAACATAGTCACCAACATGATGCTTCAAATCTAACTATGGTCTACACAAGTTCAATGTGAAATCCTAATTATGACCGTGTCTTGGAACGTTAGCAACAAATACAGTGATGCCGGCAGTTACATCCACTTAACCAAGAAACAATACCCGACAAAGCAGTCACATTCAAAGTCACAAATAAGTACAAAATCCAGATGACCACAGGACTGAAAATCCAGAAAAGTATACAAAACACAGCATTAGGCTGATCTGCCATTCCCATTTACCAACGAAATAGACAAATGAAAGTACAAACCATTGAGAGCGAGTGACGGTCGGTAGAGGCCGTGGTCACCCTGGTCTCCTCCCCTCCCACTCCCTCTCCCTTCAATCTCATCACGTGCACAGTAGTCATCGGATCCTGGATGAATGGGAGGAGATGCTAAAATAATTAACACGTTCAAGTCTACAGCCAAGCATGAAAGAAGAAAATTCCTCTGAACTTTGTTTGCTAAATGGCTCTGGCCTTCATCATTATCGTAGTGCTACAAAAATGGCTGCTATATAATAATATAATAATTTTAGTAACTTCAGTTAACTGAACTATATTACCTCAGAAACATTTAAACTTTTGAAAAAAGACAATTCCACCAGAGAACAACACAGATGCAAAAAAGTATCAGAAATGAAAAGATTCAGCTCAATAAAATGCCATTTCAATCAATCAACCAATGACAAATTGCATAAAACAGGCTTCCACTGGGATTTTATAAATACTTTCTCACTAATGCATTTGGAATCTTATCAATAAACAGTACAAAATTTTCAAGGATTAATAACAAACTACAAAATAAAATGAGAAATGAAATACATACGCGACTGCTGAAGGGAAAGTCCACTTAGATCTGAATAAAAAAAGAGATTCCCAATGTTTTCAAAAATCATTAAAATCAAAAACCAAAAAATAGTTCCAAAAATGAATAAATGAATGAAAGTCTTAAGGCTATATTTATGAGTGCTTATAGTTTATTATGAAACAGCTCAACAGCCTAAGACTAACAATGCACGAGTTATTGCGAGTCAGTTTTGGTTTGATTCTAACCAATTCCTTGACAAACAACTCTTTCGTAGTGATATGGATTCACGCAGACACTGTCTTGCTTCAGATCGAACGCATACTGACAGAATTTTGAGTGCTTCAGTTCATTCTTATGTAAGTCCGGCCACCGCCAGATGCGAGCGTAGACCACGTGAGGAAAACCCTTTCGACCAGCAACCTATGTACAAGCAAATGCAAAAAAACATCAAAAGTTAAAAAAAACAAAAATCCCACTTAAAAAGTCATCAGAGTTCATATTTTATTCAAAGAACAACACTTCTGAAGAAGAGAAGAGAATTGATATTTCGATACACACAATTAATATTACATCACCCTAATAATCATCAGCCAATCAACTGTAGGCCTACAACTGAAGTAATTAGGAAACCTTAGATACGCCCCTGGGGGATTTACCTGCAAACGACCATCCAGCGTGCGAGGAATGGTTACACATTTCGTGGGATGAGCTCCGCTCGTAGTCACCGCTGTTATCAGGCTGTCTAATTCATCTCGCTTTTCCTTCAGCTTCTTCACAAGGCTTTCAATGGCGCGTTTCGAAAACGATTCGCTCTCACCGCCCTGGCGATGGCACATCAGACTGTGCACAATGCTAAGGCAGGCATCGGCCGAAGTGGGAGTCTGCGCTGTTGTCATACTAGCGCCCTCTTCGCCCCATTGCTCTCTATCTTATGCTTATTATTTCTATGACAAATTTCACAATTGAAAATCCTCAGCTGAAAACAAAGCACGTCTAAAGCGAGTGATTAAAAAATTAACGGAATCTCTGAATCCGCATTGTCTAAAGCAACTAAAGTCCATTCAAATAAATAAAACAGTTTCGCTGGGAACTGATTTCAACGAATGAATAAAGGGAGATATTCGTCACGATCCATGTACTACAGAAACCATGCTCAGTTGAAAAATTAATCCAAAACACATTTCGCTCCAAAAATTGAAAGTGCTCATTCGAAAGTAACTTTAATTCTGCTTCGCAATTCGAACAAAAACATAAATCGAGCGAAAAATAAAATAGAAGAAAAACAAATAAAAACGAATTCTGCCATTTTGTTGCATTCTCACGCATGCGCACAACACCCGCTTAGAATCAAAAAGTTTAGAAAAGCATTCCCAAACATCATCTTCTATAGCGTCACCTTCTATTCAATTGGGACATGACGGTGATGATAATCATGATGATTATTATGTTAATCATGCACTTATCTAAGAACCTGAGACATCAATCGATTGTACTCTGAATCAGAACCGCACATGTCCTGGTCACTCCAATGCTATATAAAAATAAATATATATTTATATAAATAGGAGGGAGCAAGACAATGCCATGATGATGATGATGATGATAATAGTCTGGAAAGAACAATTTTCTCTGTGAGTTTGGAGAAGACAGACAGGTTTGAAATGGGGCAATAGTTGTTAAGATCCTCTCTGTCAAGGTTTGACTTTTAGAAGTGGAGTTACAAAGGAATTTTAAAATGAGGATGGAGATATGTCTGTGGAAAGAGATAAGTTACTGATTTTTGTTACACTGAAGTTGGTACTATATGTATGTCCTGTGTGAGAACCATTATTATCATATTTGTGCTTGCTCAGAAATGATCATCTCTTAGGACTTAGATCGATGAGGATTTCATGATGTGCAGAGGATGTGGGTCTGCCAAATGCAGTGCAATACAGTATTAGGGAATTCTTCTCAACTGAGAAAGTATTTCTACAACAATATCTTTCTCTTAAATGCCTCTATGGTTTCAGAAGGGTCTGCTACCATGGTCACCACATGTAAGGCTGCTTAATGGCAACTGTAGAAGTGTTATCTGATAGATTTCTTTGCTATTTTATTATTTAGGAGCGTGGCAGTTGTCTTTCCAATCATTCTGAACAGTGGTGCAAAGGTTTGCGCTAAGTTCCTGATACTCTTTACATCTGAACTGTAGAGTTAGCTGTTAATAAACTAACACTTGCACAAATATTTTCAAAAATAAATACTGATTTAATGAAAAATCATCATCAAATACACAATTTTAAATGTCTTACTTTGATTCTCATTTAGTTATTCTTATTACAGAAATTTTAAATAACTGTTGCTAGATGACAAATTTATCTGATGCAATCATTTGGAAGATACAATCCAACAGCAAATAAAAGCAAACATTTTCATTTGCAGACGTCACGAAGTAAAAGAACAGATTGCAGTTCAATTAAAGAAAAATAATCACTAGTCACTGAGCGCAACTTTGCTTCCATAAACATCATCCCTTAGTATAATATCACGGGATTAAATTCCAACAGTTTCACCACAGAACATATAACCTGTGGAAAAACTGATCACAGTTGGGAAAATATCATCAGTAATTTACATCATTAGTTTAATAAATTATGTTAACGAAAAAGCTATCAATGAGGGACTGAAGTGTTAAATTAAATGACAAAAAGCTTGATATAATATTTGACCTAAAAAAATAATCACTAATCAGTTTTTAGTTAAAATGACATTGATTTAGAAATTCTGATTATTTGAAGTCATGGAAGAGTTTATGAGTTGTCCTGCTACTCTGCAGAGCTCCTCAAAAAGAGATAAAAAGCACAAAACCACTAGAATATGAATCATCAAAAGACATAGAAAACAACTCAACTAATCTAAAAAGAAAACTGCTGTCAATACAAACAAAGCCACAATAAGCAACAGAAACCAAAGTCATACAAACACGTTAATAATAGAAATGACATCAACCCAACATGTCTAAACTGCCCTTTTCCATAGAGATCGTTTTCTTTAGACTTGTTGACGTTTTAGCCTTTGAGAACATGTTTCAAAAATCTATGTTGTGAGCAAATTGAAGAGACTCCAACATTAATGAATGGAAAGATCAACTTCTAAAACTATTGGCATCAAAAGCATTGCTAAGAACCGACTTGATATTTCAGTTAAAAGGTTGAACTTCATCATCACTGAGATTCTGGAACTCGGCAAAGGAAAGCATATCTCATTAACAAAAAACATATTTGGCAAGGATGCCATTCACAAATAGGCACTGCAATATTTAAGGTAGTGTTTAGTTTCTAAGAAACCGATCGTATGCCACTTTCTGTGCAATTACAGCATAAACTTAGTCTGTGTCTTCACTGAAAGCTCTAACTTTCTCTTCGGCCATAAATCAAAGACAGAATTCGTCTGTCAAATTTTAGATATTCGATGAAGTTTAAATATCTTAATAATATCTTTGATCAAGAGAGTTGAAAAACGATAACATCTTTAAATTGCATCAACATAATTATTAATGATCCCTCAGCTTGGAAATCATTGATGAAAGTTGGGAGAATTTTCAGCAAACCTCAAAGCAGATAATTTCCTGACTTCATACATTAAACTGCATGATTGATAAGTGAACAACACAAATCAAAGGCTGAGCATACCCCTGGAAAATTATCAACTCCAGGGTTTGATTTGTTGGGGGCTGGGCCCCACTAGTTAAGCCCCCAACCCTACAGTGGGAACACATTCTGGGGAGTAGTCCATATCCAAAACCCTTCAGGAAAATTTACTTCAGCTAAATTCTTCAAACAAGTTGCTATTAAAGTTCAATTTTAGCTTTTGTTGAGTAATTCCTTCTTCTTCTTAAACGGTGCTATATAAATTCAAAGCATTTGTGTCATGTTTTGAAGTTTTATATAAAGAGGTGAACAAATCACTTCCTAATTTCCTCATCAAAATGCACAAAACCCCGACTGAGAGTAAAGAGCTGGTATCTTAATAATCAAAGCCTTAGTCCCACAACGAAACATTATCAAATGTAAAGTGCAAAAGAGACGAGCACCAGAGACGGCAAAAGACGCACAAATTCTAATGAAGATATGTGTGTGTTTGATTTGATTATGTGTAGAAGTGAAGAAGGCAAAGTCACAACACTGAAGAAATATGTTAAATCGAGACGCATTCAAGTGTTTCAAGCGACATCCGTTCAAACGGCATCGACTCCACTTCCCCGCAAACGGCAAACGCTCTTCTTCGTTCAGCTGCCAATGGTCGACTGGCGTCCACCGTCAACTGCACCAACCAATCGCATGCACGTTGCTTGTTTCTTTGGAGACGGCATCTTTTGGGTCTCTCAGCTGAATGGATAGAATCGAAGTAAAGCGTCTTTTTCACTGTTCAACTACTTTGGGCAATGGATTATCACTCAGCGATATTTTCCTAAAAAGCAGTCAACAAATCAAATCAACAGACAGCATAAAGTGCAGTTCAAAAGCCTCAAAACACACCATTAAGACAGTCTGCAAATGAAGGGTACCACCCAGGAGGTCACAATAGGTCAGTAAGTATGTAAAGGTAAATGGTTATGGTCAATGTTTTTATCCAGACTCCATGCCCTTGAGGGGTAAATTGACCTGGTTGAAGAGGAAAAGACACAGTTCAATGCAAAAATTTGTGCCAGAGCTGGGATTCGGGGTGGGTGGGATTTTGTGCTTTTGGGATGAAAATTGTCCCCTATAAAACACTGGTTACACATAATAGAGGTTCAAGCTCAATTTCCGCTTAAAATCAGGTGATCCACACACGAGTCTGTCTGTGTTTTAAAATAATGTTTCAAACCGTTTGTTGAGAGCGTCATAGGATTCCGGTGCAGAATACGACCGATTTTGACCAAAAAGAGCGCAGAATTGAGACTTCGGATCTCGAAACGGACTGAAAGGGTTCTTGAAAGACTTCTGCTTCAGAATCTTCTTAACCAAAATCTAAACACAACGCAAAACCTCTGCTTAATCAAACGCACAAATACAGCAGAGAAACTAATGCATGCGACAAATGCACATTATAAGCCGAGAGCAAGCACACGACGTCTCAACGTCTGATCTCCTAAATGAGGTAATAATAAATTATAGGTCATGTTAATAAAAAAATCACACAAAAACTATGAATAAAGGCGTTGAAGTTGCTCACAAGTGCAGCAATGCACGGAATGATCTTGACCGAATTGTGCACTTCTTCGCCGGTCACAGTCACCAGGTGGCAGTTGTCTTCTTCAGACAGCATCGGTAGCTGACCATCCTTTGTAATCCACGGATGATCCTGAAAACCATCCGAAGAAACAGGTGCAAAAGAAATAGGATAATGACAACAACAGAGGACATTTCACTCTGCAAAAATTACAACCAAAACTCTATTTACAATTCAAGTTACACTGAACCTGTAAATTACATGAAGATTATCTAGAAGCAGCAGCAGCAGCAGCAGTTCTGTCACCTCTGCCACAATATCATTGTTACAATACAGTCAATGTTACAAATACTGCAAGAGACTTTCAAACAAAGCTTGATCATATGTATCATACGTATTATATTTCTCGTATCATACACACGTATTTTAGCGTACGACTCTTTATCATACATGAGCAAAAATACCATAGTCCTACATAACCATGAAATTGCGTCACCTACCGCAGTTTGTTAACCATTTACCTGCACAAAGAAACTGAAAGGGGAACAAGTGTTAACGAAGTGAATTTTGGGGGCTCAGTTAATACTAGGCAGAGAAGCCAGGGACCCCAGAAATTGCGCCAATGATTGCCACAGCGTATAGCAAAATATACGTCTGTGTCAAGAGGTTCTCATGGCTTAGTATTTATTCACAGCAGTTTTACAGTGGAGATCTGCCCTATTGGTTCAGTCTAAATGTAACAATATTGTATCAAATTTGTATTAATCAGTGCCTAACAAGAAGAAGAAAATGTACCGGTAGGTGCCCGAGTGCCTAATAGTCAGCTTACTTTAGTCACTCTATAATTATGATTACCATTAATTATATTTCAAAGCAATTTGACGCAACTTACCCTCTAAAAGCGCTAATTGTTACTTTCACAGTAATAATATAAATATCTACTCAACATACATAACTAACCGGAAGTTACAGTGACCTGGCATGACGTCACAGTTGATATTGCTCGCTAAATAAGCAAATGGTAACTGAGTAGACTTGTAATACGCGTATTTTATTTCTTCTATTCATACCCACATATTTTATTTTGCCAGATGCATATGATCGAGCTTTGCTTTCAAAGATAAATATCTAAGTGCTAAGATGACCGCAGTTCCAACCTTAATCTCTGGTAATGTCGTGCGTTCGGTTGGATCCTTTGCCAGCATTTTTATGATTAAGTCTTTCAGTGAATCACTTATTTTTGGGCTGAAAAAATTACCCAAAAACTTGCAACTGATGTGTTTTGAAATGAAGCACAAAATGGCAGCAAAAGTCGAATGAAGACCTAAACTTAACAAAACAACAAATGAGAAATTAGTTCCAACGACAGAATATGAACTAAGAAATGAAGAAAAGAGACAGAAGAGGATTAGATTATTCCCTGTATGTACCTTTCCGGTATCTCAACTGGATCTGTGAGAATCCTTTTGTGAAGCCCAAGGATATATTCGTCTTGAAAAGGCACCTACAACAAAACAAACAGAAGTGAAATTAATTCTCAAAATGATAACAACATAACTAAAACTATGTCCGGGATCTTTAGCTGATTACATATTTTCGTTTAGAATTTGCATTTTGTTTACTGTTAAATCCAGGGCCACCGAGAGAATTTCTGGGCCCCGGGACAAAAAATAGTCACAGTCCCCTGACGTGCCAAGTGTGTGAAAAAGTTGATGACCTTTTTTGCTTGTCAGTCTTCTTATGGCTTCATACTAATGTTAATACACCATCATCACCGGACCCGGGACCCTTTGAGCTCTATGGGCCCCGGAACAATGTACCGGCTGCACCCCCTCTCCTCAGTCCCTCTGTCCGGTGTCACAGTTCGAAGTCATTCGCTAGGTGTCGCTGGTAAGCTGTTACCTGTCCAAAGACAAAGCAGTACAGAGTGACTCCCATCGCCCAGATATCGGCTGCCTGTCATGACAACAAGAGAAATCACCATGACAACAATAACTTCACCATGACTACGGACAATTAAAGCAACTTTGTTATGGAAGAGGAGGTAATAAAAGTTAACGTGACAGAAGTAAAACAACACATGAAACTCAATTGATAATTATTACAAGCCAATCAGAACACTTGAATCTTAGCCACACAGTGACGTCATTGGTCACGTGATAACTGAAAATGTATATCAGAATAAGAACTGAATAAAGATCTGGAAGAGACTGATTTCTAAGTAGTGTGAATGAATGTTAAGATCTCTGACGTCAACTGCAAAGGAGCAAGAAAGTTCCTGACCAGAAGTCTACGTTGAGAAATAGAAGCAAAGGCTTTTGTGCAAGAACTGAAGAGTTGTTACCTTGCCAGCAAAGGTGTGCTTCTCACCCCTCAGCGCCTCTGGTGCCAGGAATGCTGGAGTGCCAACTGTGTTTGTCAGTTCCAAGTCGTTGCCTTGAAACTCATTACTCACCCCAAAGTCTGCTATCTAGAAATATTCCATCAGAAAATTATGCAAAGATTTAAGTCAAGGAAGGAAAATGTATAAAGGAAGCCGTCATTAATTAAGTATCCAATGGTAAAAGTCACAAAAGAAAATTTGCAAAATATTTAAATACAAGTGTAAAAAGTAAAAGCAAATTTCTGCTGAACCTCAACTTGTCCTGTTGGATGAGAAAAAAAGGTAAAGAAGAAGTTTTTGTGTTTGTAACCAAATGAAGTTCAGCAAAAGGAAAATATAATCAGAGATTTTTGGTCAAATCTAGAGAGCTACAGAGAGCACAGTTGATTATGAGAAGAGAAAGTGCCTGTAATGCTGCATATGACATTGACATTCATTTGACACAGACGCCGCAGCGTCCAAAGGGACGCAATGACGCTTTCCACAGACTGTGAATAAAGCAATCAAATATCAACACTCAGTTTCCAAAGAAGTGAAAAAGTTAAATGGAAAGTGAGAAGTCAATTGCTTCATGTCAGATTACAATCGCCGCTGAGTGAGAGAGACGCTTAACAGCTTCAAACATTCCACTCATAAAGTGAAGATGATCATCACACATCAAATAGACCACAAAGAAGACACAATTAAAAATATGGAAGCACTCTTCGCCACAAAACAGCTCAGCAAATACCAGAACAGACTCTCATGAGTCATATGCACCGATTGATTTCGTGAGGCAGTGGGTGGGTGGAGGGCGTTGGACTACTCCCACTCAAAACTTTTAAAACTCTTTTTACCCCACCCCCATCCATTGGGGTCACTGGGCAGCAATGGAGTTAGAGGCTAAGCATCACCTGCAACAGCTGTTCAATTGTACTTCATAAACCCCAACAACTATACATCACAACAGCTGGCAGATAACACCAAAGCAGTGTCACTAGCAGTAATTACGTCACAAAAATATCCTCAGAATTGTGAATAGTCTAAAACTCCTTGCTGAAATAGCAACAGTTTGGGTTATGGCACTACTGACTGACTGCACCCAGAAATGATGAAACAAATTGCCTCAGAATATATTCAGACAAAGATAAATATAGGATAACATTGACACCTGAAGAGTGTTTGGGTGCAGATGGGTCGTCTCAATGGAAACGATCAGTCATTGAATGACCAGACCAAAGCAATCCTTGTTCATATCATTCCAGACACACATTTCACTTTCATTTGAACACACACATGCACCAGCTATCAGCGCAAAAGACAGAAAGTAGACAGATAAGACGATGATGACCTTGACATGACCATCGTCTGCGAGAAGAAGATTCGAAGGTTTGATATCTCGGTGAATAATCTTTTGAAAATGAACTGCAAATATCAGAATAAATACACAAGTAAAACACAAATTCAGATTTCCAAATATTAATTACCGGTATTTTTTATACGTGCAACTTCAGCAATAAACTTATTTCTGAGTCTAATATAAAAAACGGATATTAATCATCATAATCACCATCAGAATACAATTATCATAGTTTCATCCAATGCTTCCACTCATTCTGTCTCAACAGCCAATAATGATAACATCAGAGCTTACGGTATTCTATGCCCGAGATGATGTCTCTAAAGTAATTCCAGGCAGTTTCCTCATTCAGGGGCATATCCGTTGGAATGTCAAGTACAGATCTAAGAACATGCCAGAGAAAAACTTTGAAACATAGAAACACTTACGGTGATCTAAACCATCAGTCTAACAGGATGCTATGCGCAAAACACATAATTGCAAAACTTCTAAGTTAAAACCTCACCTATTTAATAGAGGATTTAAATGATATAATTATAACAAAGCACTCTTGTCATAGGCAGGCTTAGCCTTGTTTACTGTGCTGGAGAAATTGTCTGGAAATAATTATAAATAGTTTGCAGAACTAAAGATGAAAAGATATACACTTTTCTATTATGATATTCAGTCATGACTGCTTCATAACGTATTCAACAGATAATACTGCTGCACTTATCTACTCAACTGACAGAAACTCTGTGAGATCATTCAACACAGGATTTCGGGATCTGAAGTTGCTGAAATCATGAATGTCACTTACCCTCGATCAACCAATTCAAACACTAAAACAAAAATCATAGCAAAAACTAAAAAGAAACTCCAGCACTTTTCATTCTGCCTCATAATCAACAACAAATCCCAACAACACTTCAAGTAATTGCTCTCTCCTCCTCCTCATCCTCCAACTACTACTAATACTGCAACTACTACAACAACTACCACCTCCAACTGCAACTACTACAACAACTACTACCTCCACCACCACAATCACTACTAGTGACAACACTACTACTACTATTCGCCAAAGTCCTTATCTCCATTTGTTTTAAATTCTCTGGAGAGAGAGAGAGAGAGAGAGAGAGAGAGAGAGAGAGAGAGAGAGAGAGAGAGAGAGAGAGAGAGAGAGAGAGAGAGAGAGAGAGAGAGAGAGAGAGAGAGGGAGAGGGAGAGGAGAGAGAGAGAGAGAGAGAGAGAGAGAATAAAGAGACTCCCAGTCACCTCAGCATTCCCAGAATCAATGAAACCCACGAATAGCCATTAACTGAACAATGGATTTACACCAGTAAAGGAAAGGAGGGCGGAAGACAGGACATTAGGAAGAGAGAGAAGGTCAGAAGAGAAGAAACACCTGTTAATCAAGTCTTGTGTCGGCGCCTGTGGAGAACGCAGAAAAGAAGCAGTCTGTCCGTCGTCTGTTGTGTGAAAAGCAATTGACATTGGAAATCAGCTTCAACTGGACAGAGACAGAGACAGGGAGACAGAGACAGAGACAGGGAGACAGCAGCAGAGACAGAGTTCTCGGGATTTCGTTCCTATATTAGAGAGCAGAGCGCTGTGCCCCATCCCCCCACCCACTCCATCGAGAGGGACAGACACTTTGGGTGCTGCTATGTACCCATGTAGAGGCTGTCCTCGTCTGGGTCGTCCAGCACTTCGACCAATTTAACGACGTTAGGATGGTCGAGTTTCTTGAGAATGGCGATTTCCCGATAGACTCTCTCGAGGGGGTGGTTCCTCAACGCATCAACCCCTCCATGACGGGCAGGTGGCTTCCCTACACCAACACACACACACACACACACACACACACACACACACACACACACACACACACACACACGGTATAATATTAGATATATTAATGTTTTTATCAGATCTCTCATATTATACGGCAATAATAACAACAATAATAATAATGTATTATTATTATTATTAACTTTTATTGAACCAGTTGTCCAGTTCTAACTGTCTAAGGGCATCGGTTGGTGGTAAGTAAGTAAGTAAGTAAGTAAGTTGGTGGTGGGGAACTCCAAATCCGTCCGCAAAAGACCGGGTCATTGGAGGAAAATGTTCCACCTGCCCTTCCTCCTCCCCTCCCAACATATAATCGAATTAGTCCAGAGGTTCACCTGCACTAGCGTCGCCACGGGAGGGCAAATGGGGCAACTGCCCCCCAACCTGCCCCAGACCACCTACCAGATTCGCGCAAATCCGGTGAGAAAGTTTTCTGTGGAGGGGGTGAGGGGTGGGTAAGGAATCTGACACGCTAGCCCCTTTTGCCCCCTCCCGACCAAAAATTCCAGGCGACGCCACTGCGTTCTAAATACAGAAGACGATGGCCTAAGTTTGCAATAGGGATTGACATCCATGTATTAAAGGATGCTAAAGATAGTCTCTCAATATGGTACTTGAAATCAATCTCTAACAGGACAAGGTAAGTTTCAAAAATGTGGTTGAATTTGCACCAATCCCATGCATTATTAGCATTATGGAATGACGGGGGTTGTCATGGTGGAGGCGTTCTAACATTAGCGTCGCCTCGGGGGGGGATGGGGGCAACTGCCCCCCACCCGCCCCAGACCAACTACCAGATTCGCGCAAATCCGGTCAGAAAGTTTTCTGTGGAGGGGTGAGGGGGTAAGGAATCTGACACGCTAGCCCATTTTGTCCCCCCCCCAACCAAAAGTTCCTGGCGACGCCACTGTTCACCAGTGGCCTAAGGTGAACGGGTGCTCAGTTCCTTCTCATCTCCTAATGACAGTGGCGGCTCTAGGATTTGGCAAGTGGGGGGGCCGTTGGGGGGGCAACTTCTAATCATGGGGGGCCAACCATTTGTTGTTTAATGTATGTAGCATTAAGTATAGGGTCCCAACTGGGGGGGCCACTGGGGGGGCCAGGCTCTCAATAGGGGGGGCACGGGCCCCCCTGGCCCCCCCGGTGGAGCCGCCACTGCCTAATGATCCTGGAAAAGCCTTCCCATCAAATGTCTCTTGAAATTCAACCCTTTGGTTTGTTCATTTACTTACTTACTAATTACGAGAATTGCTAGTCTACGAAATCTCCATTGTCCACGCGTTCACTTTCTATTTGCCGCTTCTCCATCGGCAACTGCACAGTTTTAAAAAGGCAAACCTCAGCCCAGGGATCCACTATGAACACCCAGCGGGGTACTCACGTCAGCCATCAACTTAATAATTCACTCAAACTAAACCAATTAAGAAAAAACTGTAAAATGTTGAGAATGCTATACAATAAATGCTAAAACGGAACATGAACCAGAGTAACTATGAAAACAATCAGCCTAAATATAAGAGGCCGAATAGAGAGAAGCGTGTGTCTTACTGAAGAACCCTGCTTTCTTAACGAGGCGTTTCTTTGACAGAATTTTCATTGCCTAAAAATAAGAGAAAACCTTCTTAACATACAATATAGACTGTTCAAAGCAGAGCAGACTCCAACTGCATCTGGTGATTCCCCCTCCCCTCCCTCTCCCCCACTCTCACTCCACTTGACTGATGATCGGCAGAATCTTCGTGTTCTCTCCTCCCAAATATGCCTCCTTCAGTTACTGTGTAACTATAACCCAATACTCTGTCTACGGATTAATAGCTCTACGACTACAAGACCAATCTAGTATCCCATAGTACCATAGTACCGGTAACTTGAATTCCAAAGCAGTAGAGAACGATTCAACAGAATCCATCACAAAAGACCCGCATTGAAAAAACAGATTCCATCTTCTTTTGAAACGGCTTCAGACCTCTGAAGACACGTTCACTTCACTGGCTTAGTATCGACCACTCTAAGCAAGCTCCTTTAACAGTGCATCTCAGTTTCACACTCATTTGGCGCCGATGCTGCTGCTAAAGACACAGGTCAGAGAAAAACCCATTCTATGAAAGTAATACTCTTTCTTCCACTCAATGGAAACTCTCTCTTAGCCAAACGCATCCAAAGCATCTAAGATGCAGGAATCCGATTGACTAATTACAATATATATATATATATATATATATATATATATATATATATATGATATATATATATAGAGAGAGAGAGAGAGAGAGAGAGAGAGAGAGAGAGAGAGAGAGAGAGAGAGAGAGAGAGAGAGAGAGAGAGAGAGAGAGAGAGAGAGAGAGAGACGGACAGACAGACAGACAGACAGACAGAATCATTCACCCAGACAACTCTCTTCAAACTTCTGTAAGTCTCTCTTTCCCCTCTCCATAATGGGATAGGGTGAATGGTTTCATCTGATTCCACAGCACAGCCAACTTCATTGCAGTCAAGACAATACGCCCTCTCCTTAGCATCCCTGAGAAATCCCGCAAGGATTGAATAATAGACATTGCAGGCTGAACACAGGCTTTGAACTGGGAGATTCAGTCGACACCAGTCAAACACCCCCATCCCTAAGAGCTGTTGTCGTTGACAACAGCCAATCACAGACCAACCAATCAGCAAAAGCAGGGACCCAAAGACAATTGGTCAAAAGCCGTCAAAGATCGATTCTCAACAGATCAATGGAAAACGAAAATCACTGACACATAATAACAACAGAAATTACTAATAACACATAACCAATATAACTAACTGGCGGAGGTTAAGGTTAGCCGCAAAAAACAAGACACATGGCTATCAAATCAAAACCATCTGATGATGTCGTTTTTTGTTACAATCACAACAGCACAATACTAAGAAAGTACGTAGCCATGATGCTAGGGGCAGGGAGAGGGCGGTGATGTCAACAGTGGCTGAGTAGCAGGCATGATATAGTATTATGGGACAATCATTGAGGAGGAGAAGAAGAAGGAGAAAGACGAGAAAGAGGAAGGGGATGGGGAGGAGGAGGAGGCTGAGGCTTTGTCTACGGTCTGGTCATGAGCGAATTCAGTGACGTCAGCAACAGCATTTGAAAGCAGTTGTGCGTGTATTGATGCACACATCTAGATGCATGCAATGGCAAACACACAAACTGGACACATTCACTTATGCAAGAGGCCAGTTAGGGTGCCGTCACGTGATCCTAAATAAGGGAAACGCTGCAAAATGAATGCCAAGGAGCTACAACTGTCCACATTGCCCTCACAGAGGCAACGTCAGAGCAACAATTTGGCACTACAGAAAAAACATCTTCAGCAATATTATATAGAAAGCAATGACCACATACATAGTGGGTGTCATCTTCTTGGTTGTACGCCAGTTTGACGACACCATAGGAGCCCTAAACAACAACAACATAGTGAAAGGCCATGAACAGCGAATGGGGAGAAAGAGAGAGAGAGATAGAGAGAGAGAGAGAGAGAGGAGAGAGAGATGAAATCAGAAAGTGAATGAGAAGAAGATTCTTACTTTTCCGATCTCGTCCTTGAGCTTGTATTGATTGAGTTGAGTCCAACCTCCTTCGTTCTCCGTAATCGACAGTCGCCTCGTCTCCCTCGTCGGCTGGCGTTGGAGCCGAGGGGACCCAGCCGGAGACCCGTACGGCGAGTAGGGCAGAGCGGGCACGATGGCCCTCACCTCCTCCGCCGACGTCTTCACCCGATCCTCTGAATTGCTGTACACCACCTTCGGCGCATGTCGGGTCCGCAGATACGGTGACGTCATGTACGCCGCGGGAGATGACGTAAGCAGCAGAGCAGTGACGTCAGAATCATGAGCGCGCTGAGCAATTCCTCCATCGAGTCTTGGAAGCTGTTGCCGCTGTTCCGGAGCCGGTTTCTTATTCGATTCCATCGGTGACCTCTGACCTCGAGTCACCTGAAAGATGCTGGGCACCTGGAGATAACTGACGGTGTCTGCCCTGGCGACGGCGGTGTGTCTCTTCGAGGGCGCTGACGTCGTCCCCCTTCCCCCGTCCGTCTCCTGCAGTCCCTGAGCAGTCTCATCGAGACTCTGCTGGTTGTAGACGTGAGGCCGGTGTGGGTGGATGTGGGGTAACGGTGTAGGGCTGTGTGAGTGGCGTGGGGGGCGGGGATTCTGGCGTCTTACGCACTCAGAGTCGGTCGGTTGAATGCGACTGAAAGCGTCTTCAATCAGCTGAAGTCTGTTAATCAGGTGGAATGCAGGTGAGTCGTTCTTCATCTCAGAGGATAACGAACAACTACTCCTGAGATCGGCATCGAGCACTGCAATGCCCTTTGCAACCGTCGTCGTCGTCGTCGTCTTTGGAATCCCATCTGAAGAAGAAGAGTGAAGCGCCGAGTGGGATTTGGTCAGCACCTGACCATCAGCACCGAAACCACGTGACCGGTCGAATGACGCTGACCCAGGAGTGCCATTCTGAGGAGGCAGACAGAGGTCGCCGCCCTCATCCTGACTGTCTCTAGCACTGACTGACGCCTGCCTGCAAAACAAAGCATCATCCAAGCATTGAATAAAAAAACAACGGCGATTCCCCGTCTAAGAAATGTATTAAGCTGCGGCTCCATTAGGGAATATGTCTCCGGGGATATATCTCCTAAGTAGTTACCCGGACAATATCCACATGGATGATAAGCTGGCATTAAACGATGGGGTAGAGAGAGACAGACAGAAGTTCGGCTTGGGCGCCGAATCTGAGGAATCTGTCAGATTCGACCAACATTCGGCTACGGCGGTCCAATCGCTCTCGTAATATTTAACTTCGGTTTCGGCCTAAACTAAGTATGAGTTTCGGCCATAAGCCGAAACTTTCAGTGTCATATAATTAATTGATGACTGTAAAATCATTCGTTGTCATCGAGTATTTTCTCTTGATTAAGACGTGTACACATACTCTCTCTAGAATTCTGCTTCAAAGGTTGAAAGACTAAGTAGCCTAACGAATAAGGATCAGTAGAGCCATTGTAGCATTTGTTGTTGATAGTTCACACAGATCATAAATGTTATTATTGCTCGGAACGTTAACATAACCTAAGCCTGATCACATAAGACGCTACGGAGCAGATAGACAGGTAGGCTATATAGACCGTCACCCTAACAACGCTTCACCGCCAGATCCCAAACATACAACTCTTTATTCGAGAAAAACACGTGCGCGCGTGTGTGTGTGTGTGTGTGGGGTGTATGGCGTAGAGATTGTGACAATACAGCTGATGCCGATTTCCGACTGAAAGGAATTATAGAACTATAGCGGACAGGCGGGACAGCATATTTCTCAGAAGAAGTGAAAGCAAAAGGATCATCTGCACAGCCTCCGCCGCTGCTGCTGCTGCTTCTGCTGCTGCAGCAGCAGCCACTGCACGAGGGAAACCGCAGCCGACAATCAATCGATTGATCTGGAAGTAATGTAAGAAAATCTCGTCAGAGAAAATAAACACTAAATAAGACAATTTCCAAATAACAGGAGGAAGGACAAAATCGAGAGCATCTCTCTCTCTCTCTCTCTCTCTCTCTCTCTCTCTCTCTCTCTCTCTCTCTCTCTCTCTCCCCTCCTTCGTTTCTTCTTTACCCGATATTATGTATACTGTCCCTGGAATTATTCATTGCATTTCTTGTGAAATGATTATTGTCATATCATTGTCTTTAAATTTGCATCAAATACTCGCTAGGAAACAACTCACCTGCGTCGATAGATAAGATACATGGCCTTTTGGAGCAAAGTCCTTTACACCTTAACTTCATCCAATTGAAACAACAACAACACGGCCCATTAAGAGCGTCGCCGGCCGCTCAACTCCATTTCCTTGAAACGAAAACGTCATTGACCTAGAACACCGGAACATTTGAGCGGATTCACGGAGACAACGACAAACACAGAGTCACCAGAGACAGTCTCTGAGCAAAACAAAGACGACGACGACGACGGCCGATGGCGTCGCTGCATTGGACGTCTTCTGGACGGAGCCTCAATGTTCTTCTATTCCAACCACTTGTTTGTTCTTCGGTTATTTGCAATCGCTTCGTCGCTTGGGCGCACTGAATGTCGAAAGCGTTCTAAACGCAAGCCGATCGTTTTATTAGATCATTTTACGGGAGAGGGGTGGGTGGGTGGGGGTGGGGAGTCATTTAAGCACCGAATGGCCGACAACAGCGCCTACCGTAAACCCCACAACCAACGCCCACCAGCGCGCTCGATAATAGTAAGGCTCAAAATCATCGATCGCTGTCTTTACAATGGAAGAAAACGCCGGCCTCAGATCTACACAAAGAGGACAGGACAAAGACAGGGACACACAGACACACAGAAAGACACGCACCAGGCAGCGGCCGCATCCTAGAAATGCCGAAGCATTTTGTTCGTCGATTGCGTGGGTGCAATGGCGCCAATGGAAAGAGCGAGAGTGGAGAGGGAGAAGAGGAAGGGACGAGTGCATAGGTCAATAATTAAGCAAACACAAGGACCGGAGGGAAAACATTTGAACAGCCAAAGCAGAAGCTACTGCCACGTCTCAGTATCGAAGGCCATTCCAAAGGAAATCGACACAGCGGCAGTGCAGATACTCCACAGCGCTCAGCATGATCATAATGGCCGTATTGGAAGAGCATCAGAGTCAGTGGAATCAGCTGACGCCTTAGCATGTACACAATCCAGACATGAAGGGACAAATAGATGACAGGGCAATAACAGCATTTTCCAAACTTAAAATAAAATGGCAGACAGAATATGTGAGACAAAGAAAACAAACAAATCGGACATCAAAATACATCTATTAGGACAGATGTTAGGTTTATGGAGAATCTGATGGGAGAGAGGGAGAGAGAGAGATTAGAGATAGAGAGAGAGAGAGAGAGAGAGAGAGAGAGAGAGAGAGAGAGAGAAAGAGAGACAAAGAGAGAGATAATTAGATTTCCGCTATAAGATTAGATATCCACTGGATTATCACTCAACTGTGAACTCCTTATCTCTAGAAATTCCAAGAACAGAAAATGAAATCAACAGCAGACAAGAATTAATAATTCTTCTGGAATGGCCATTTGCCATCCAGGCCATCAAATGTCATAGCAGCTTATCTATGCAGCGTCTGCTATCAAAGCCAAGACACAGGCATATCACACGCCATATTGAAACAATCCATATATATATATATATATATATATATATATATATATATATATATATATATATATATATATATATATATATATATAATTACACAAACAATTACATTGAAAGAAAATAACCTGGAACCAGCTTATGTGGAATCTGAAAGCTGCATCATAAATGACAAACCACCCTGGCTATAGCTATTTCAAGAAAGATTAAGCGCATAAGAATAAGCAGCTACTGCTGTGCTGCTTTCCGGGGCGCTGTAGAAGTTTACGAGATTTTACTTACTTACTTACTTACTGGTTCTTGGTTTGAGTAATGGTATACTGGTTCTCCATTTAACGAAACCCAAGTTAGAATTTGAGAAATTACAGACTGATTAGGACCTAGGACGCTGGTTCCTTGCTCTAGAAGAGCCGACGTTGAACTTCTTAGCTCAAGAAATTGAAAGCTCTGTGGCCGACTTGGAGAATGCATGGTTCTACGTTAGCAAAATTGACTACATGGATCTAAACTGTGAAATCGTTTTCATTGGAAGAGAGAGATTAAAGATTTGAAACGTATTAGAAAAATTATTTTTATGAAAATGGATAATTTTTGCCGATGGACCTCTAGTTGTTTAGGCCTATAACTTTTTATTTCTTGGACGGAGCGACTAAATCTTTGAGTTGTGAGGTCCAGAGGGCTAGCACCCTCTACTGAAATTGGCAGAAATTGAAAGTAAAGACTTCATCATGGTTAATAATTACAGGAACAGGAAGAATTTCTATGGAAACCGTACTTCAACTAACAATTTCTTCACAGCCATGCACACACACAGTCATATTTTACAGAGCCAGTCCCCAAATGACTCGTTTTATGCTTAGATTTTATCAAATTCTGTTCTAGAGTTTCAGAATATCACCTGCAGATATTTAGAAGAGACTCTAACGCAGCATTTACTCCACTTATCTTGGCTCCCATCGAATTCATTCTGCATCCTACATTAAGAATACATGACGGTGCTCAGAAGATAACGGATGGCGTGACGCTAACAAGGGAGAGTCAACCGGAAGAGATGGGGGTCAAGAGAAATGACAGTAAACGAGTTTCATCTTAATTCACTCATCAACTTCTCACACAAGACATGTGCCTTTCGAGAAAAGACGCTACATCAATGATCGATCATCACACAGCTGAGCAAGTGACGTCAGCACTGCGGTCGCTTCTGCGTCATTTCGTTTTGGTCATGGACGTCAGGTAATCCTCACTTAACAGTCTGTCAATTCCCACGCCACTGCAACACGCCATGGCAACGCCCCATCGATCACCAGGCGGCGCAGTATAGGCAACACTGCCGCCATCTGGCGAATGCCCGATCAACAAACTAACCTCGTCCTGGAAAACGATTTCATGGAAACTGATTTTGGGAATTTTCACACAAGAATCGCTAAAGGACAAGATTCTCTGCGAGAAATTGGACAATTGGAAACAACGTTAGCCAACGACGACTCTTTAATCACGTATCTGCATCTGCAGTTCACAGTGTCTTCTATCAGGGAACCAGAGGAAACAACTTAAGTCTACATCTTCACATGCCTCAAGCAATCTTCAGCATCTTCACAGAATTTATTTCCAGGCACAGAATTTACACACGAAATTGATTGCTTGAGGAGAAATTAAAAGAGAATCGACTCCTCGGAACTTCGAAGGACCATGCAATGGACCCCTATAGGCCGACTAATGCCCATGGCCTATGGGACAATTACTAAGACTCTCACTTCCACTTCAAGAACTAAGCAAAAGTAAAAACCCAATGAATGAAATATAAACTCACAAATAGATAATCATAAAACTTCTGGAAAATGTCTCAAAAATTCAGAAGAGTGATGAAATGAAATATATCCACATTTTCTAGTGTGCCCATCTTCATTGCTTCAAACCGTACTAGTAGAGTCAATATATTATCTGTCAAATGTCTACAAAGTCGATAGAGAGATAAGAGGGGTTTTAAGATAGCTGGTTTCTTGTATTACAGGTTTTACAGACCACAAAAATATTATAAAAATGATACCCTGTTTGACATTGGCCTGCAGAAGGACTATTGCTACAGTAAGCTATAGACATGTCAGTCGCAGTACAATATAACAGAGACATGTCAGTTGCGGTACAACATAGAACTGACATATCAGTCACTGTACAACATAGCACAGATATGTCAGTCGTGGTACAGCATAGCACACATGTCAGTCTCAGATGGTGGGACATCCCTGGAGGGAAGGAGTTGCGCAGGGAGAATCTTGGGCTTCAGCCCCCCCTTAAAATCCTGGTTACGTCCCTGCTAAGACTAAAACAATAATGTAACAATATGGGGTCATTGAGACTCCAACGGCATCCATAGCTACAACTAGTCCACGCACCTATCAGAGCAGCGTGTTCTTAATATTCAGTCCCTGTAGAACACAGGCAGAGATCTCAGATGCCAAAGCACCGGAATTTGATTATAGAGTCACAAAATCCAGGGAGTATATTATGGTCACTGAGTTAGAATATCCCAATTCAAATCCATTATAAACATTTCGTTCTTAAATAATCCCACAAAAATTCTCACAGAATTACAATTTCTCCCTCCGAGTGCTTCAAATGCTATTAAAACTTTCCCCGTCACCACCCTCTCAACTCACAACGCTTCAAAGCCGCCCTTGCCTCGCCCCCACCCCACCCCTCACCACCCAAAATACTCAAAGTGATCTTTGCGTTTCGTGGCGGCTCTTAAGGACAAACACTGTAGGAGAACTGGGTCAGTCAAAGGCCACCGGATTAAGAGACCAATTACTTCATTCTTTTTGCGGAATTCTATGTCACGTGTTCACTGTTAGTCTGACGACCGGAACTGATTGCGCATGAAGCTGCAGTGGGAGAAGTGACAAGGACACTTATTTGCCATTGAGAAATCCACTTGGATGAAAATCTCCACTGGTATGTATCAAGCCATCTGTTGATCCACAATAGAACTAAAAGAAGGAGGAGAAAACTGCAGCAGCAGCAGCAGCAGCAGCAGCGGATAAATATAGAAGATATTTCCAATGGACAAAAGCGTCTCTCAGCAGAACAGATACACTGAACACAAGACAAGCACAACTCTCTCAATCCAACCAACCAACACTCCCCCTCTCCTCCTCCTCCTTTACCGACTGAATGCCATAGACATGATCCATGACAGCACCGAGCATAATAGTGCCTATCATCTGCCGCCATCATTCGGATGCAGAGCAGTTAGAAATAACCAGAAATAGAGGATGAAGCGCCATCTGTCGATAGAGAACGGCTGAACAGGCGCTTCCAGATATTCAGCCCCAGCACTATATAGGAGGTTAGGAACGGCAACTTGGCAAACAGCGGCTGATGCCGTCGGCATCGTGATATTGGCGCTATAGAAGTTGACTGAACCATTGAAATTGCCGCATAGAGAGCAACTGCGCTGTCCAGTCATCTGTTTCTGTGGCGCAATTAAGTGAATAGTTTGCGTGTCTTCATCAAATACATCGTCTGAATTGATTTCAAGTGATTTTCTGTCATTTCATTAAACTGAACTGGAAATTATTTAAAAGAACAACAAAAAATAAAGGCAAACAATCTCTTAATTAGCAAAACACAAATCATAAAACAAAACTAAAGCCTGATTGTAAAAAAAACAAGTCAGAAGTATATGAAACTGAAGAAGATATTCAGTCTCTATAGATAAGGAAATACCAGATGATACTTAAGTTAAGATAACCTCTTTGATATTACACCCTATATAGAGTATAGATAGAGTCAAAGGAGGCAAAGACTTAAGAAAAGCAAAATGCCTTCAGATCTGCTCTGACATTTCCATAAAATTAATCAAACGCCTATCACCCATTCACACAGTCCTTGGTCGCCAACATTACAGGGAAGGGGCTGGGGGTGGGGTGGGGTGGGCTGCCGCCTGCTCCAAACGCCTCACCGCCACCAGCAGCAGCAGCAGCAGCAGCAGACACCTGATTAATATTGCACCGACAGACGTTCCCGCAGACGACGATGTCGGTCGTATCCATGGCAACAGACGCTCCTATTCGAATGAATGCACCGGCGATCATCAATAAGTAAGTAAGTATGTACAGCTTATGACTACCTTGTCAAAAAATAAATTCAAACAGCTTCCTTTAGCCCCAGATATTCAGTTGTCAGGAAATTTAGACCAAAAACCAGCTTCAAAATAGTATTTTATCAAAATAAAGACAATGATTGTATTTTAATGAAATACTACCGGCAATATGCTATGCTAAACAAAAAACTTCAAATATAAAAATATAAAACTAACTTAACTAGAATGATTTCAAAATCAAATGCATGAGACGAAACATGCAAGGACAGAGAGAGAGAGAGAGAGAGAGAGAGAGAGAGAGAGAGAGAGAGAGAGAGAGAGAGAGAGAGAGAGAGAGAGAGAGAGAGAGAGAGAGCTAAGTGATCATTAGCGTGTAGCTATTCCTGTGTCTCTGCAAATGGGTGATAATAAGGGTTCAATGATTTCATTTTACAAATTCAAGAAAAGGTCATATCAGATGATGAATCATCTGAAGTTCAACATAACTTCCGCTACACGCAACACATCAGCAATTGTATCACTAGCAGCTCCATGGTGCTATACCGGTAGTTTCCTATCTTAATAACTCATCTCTGTTGTCACTCCTCTCTCACGGGATACCAACTGTACAATACTGTCATTTCAGATCCTCCTCCTCCTCCTCCTCCTCCTCATTTTTTGTCAATACTCCCAACAGGCGTCGTCTTCTTCTCGCTGCTTCAAAATGGCAGGTTGTATCCCTTGTCTTGTATCCCTTGTCTTGTATCCCTTGTCTTGTATCCCTTGTCTTGTATCCCTTGTCTTGTATCCCTTGTCTTGTATCCCTTGTCTTGTATCCCTTGTCTTGTATCCCTTGTCTTGTATCCCTTGTCTTGTATCCCTTGTCTTGTATCCCTTGTCTTGTATCCCTTGTCTTGTATCCCTTGTCTTGTATCCCTTGTCTTGTATCCCTTGTCTTGTATCCCTTGTCTTGTATCCCTTGTCTTGTATCCCTTGTCTTGTATCCCTTGTCTTGTATCCCTTGTCTTGTATCCCTTGTCTTGTATCCCTTGTCTTGTATCCCTTGTCTTGTATCCCTTGTCTTGTATCCCTTGTCTTGTATCCCTTGTCTTGTATCCCTTGTCTTGTATCCCTTGTCTTGTATCCCTTGTCTTGTACGTCTTATTCTTGTCCATTCTTTTCTGTCTTCTATATTTTGTCATGTAAGATTTCGTGGACGTATTGAGTGCTAAGAGTCAAAGGTCACAGGTAATTATTCGTTAAACATAATAAAAACTACGGAATGGGATAAAATGAAGGCCTGTGTACAGTATATGCCTGCATGGATAAAGATGGTTATCAGAGTTTTCTCCTGTGATTCTTCTCTTGCCCTTTTGCCTTCGGCCATTCGATGTCTGTCGTCATTCAGTTCCTCTGTTCTCTTCTCTTCCAATCCTTTCGTTTTCTTATGACCGACCGACCGACCGACCGACCGACCGATAGGCCTACAGCCAGGGACTGAGTTCTATTACAGCTGGTATTCATAAGCCAAGACATTCAAAGACAAGTGGTCAGATTTCAAATAGTAAACATCCAATGCATGGAGAACGGAAAGTGCTTAACTTGGGACGCAGCTGTCAATATCGACACCTTGGCAGGCTCAATTTCCAGGCGGTCCATCAGAAATACCTGCCACAAGAAACCTCGGAAAATAAGTGAATGCACTTCAAAACCCATGCACAAAGAGAGTTTAACCAGGGACGTCTGTATAGGAATAGAAGTGCTTGGTCTAACTTTCATCAGACGAATCAGTCGTCTCTTGTCTCAGTTGTCAGGCGACCACAGAGAAACATCTTGCCCTCTGCAGCTGATGTCAGTCACCGTCCAAAGCCATCGTCCGTCGCAGCCATCGATGATGGCATTTATACTCAGCATTTAAAGCCAACGCTCCGTTTCTCTTGTGGCCACTCTGCAAATGCCAGAAGTCACCTGTCAACCGGAAGCGGAAGAACCAGTGGCCGAGGAGAGTCGCACTTCTTAACAAATTTCCAGACCCTTCCCCCTAGGCGCGTTACGTCATTTATGGACGACCCCTAAACCAGAGACCAACGGTCAAGCTATAAAGGAAAGGCTATATAGGAATGCAAGATATTTGTTCATATTGTTATTAACCGTTGAAACTTAACTTGGTGCACATACTACTGGCGCGCAAACAACGGGTGCGCAAACTCCCAGGTGCGCAAACTACTGGTGCGCATACTAATGTAAACCGTAAGCGGACTCCCAAACAGCTGACAAAGCAGCAACATAATTATTATAAACAAGTATGAAAACACAGACAATAAACCAGTTGGTCAGTAAATGGCTCGAGTAAGTCGGTAATAATGCAATAAGTCAGTAGAAGCGCTAAAGAAATTGACGAGATATTATGCATTACCATGAACGACACAGCCTACATACGCAGCAGATGAAAGCAGAAAATGAAATAAGAAAGAAAACTAAACAAAGACATTGAATGGTGACAACAGTCCCTGGCATCATCATCCTATCATCAGCATTCACATCAACCACTCACTTCAACAACATCAATCACCATTATTATAAGCGAACTTCTACAGCGCCATCTTATTAATGCACTTGGCAGCAGTCGACAGTCATCATCACCGTCGTAGTCGTCGTCATCATCATCTCTGCCGTCACTTACTACAGGCGAATGACATAGCGCCATAAAACGCCAGTGGCCACAATGGCCCGTGAGTAACCGATGGAGAAGAATGTGCCTCTTTAAGTGCCGAGTCTCTCTGTGGACGATAAAGCTCAGCGCTGCAGAGCCGCTGAAAGCCTTTGCCCATACGCTCCTCAAAATAGCGCCAAATAAAGAGGCGAAGGAAAACCTGAATAGAAAACTCTCCAACTGACGACGCAACACTCCACAACGGCCGAGGCATTCAAACGACCATTGAACAATTGCTTATTATCCATGGACAATAATTATTCAGCTTCAAGCAATAGTTAGGAGTAACTTAGGACCTATTTTCCATCAAAACACTGGTAGCGGTAGCATTCAAAATGTAAGCATAGTAGGCAGTGAAGCAGACTGCCTACTGCCTTATTATATATAGTCTGTTCCTCTGCTAATGAATAACGACATACTGGTGAATGATGACAACGTCAGCCATTCATTATTCCAGGCTGTTACATTTGACGCCCTTCCTGTGCACCTATCCACCTCTAAAATGATATCCCCCGCCAAATAGCTCCTTTATTTTGTCTGTATATGAACAATGCTCAGTCAAAATAAATATGAAAAGTATCATTGCAATCAATTTGAAACATCCATCAACAGCCATCAACATTTTTTTCAGAAACACTGTTCCTATGGCAACAGGGTCTAAAGGGAACCGGGCGGGGGGGGGGGAGAAAGCATGGAACTGCCAGACAATAATTCTACTATTCCATTTTGATATTAATCAAAGAAATTAACTGGGCACTGCACTAAAATTATAAGAATTGAGGACACAGGTTAGAAGGCATGCAGCCCCAAAATCATCTTATTTTCAGGCATTGCCAACTGACGCTGTTGCCGCTGGCATTAAAGACACTCAAATCAGTCAAATGTAAACCGGTAATCAATTGTGCCAAACATGATCGTCAGATGAAGTGAAACGAACTTTGTACACTCACCGAGGAAGCAGTCCGATCTTAGGAGCTCTTGTCATCACCGACTGCTCCTCGTTGTGCTTCGGTCGAATCCAGTGGCAAATGCAACTTGCCGCTAAAACATTCACACAAATCTCAATATCTTAAAATGCTTACTCTCATTACACAAAATATCAGAGACTCCAGGACTGCACAAGATCCTGCCACTACAGGACATGCAAACACACATCAACGGCTGTGCCTCGCTTTAGCAACAGCACGTGTCCACATTAGCAGCTGACATCTGAATGCAAGAAAAAGCTATTTTGCAAATCCTGTTCATAGAATGATTTCTGCAGAATTTAATCAGACGTCTCTTATTCATGTCATCAATTGGTGCTTTGAAGATAAGGAGTCTTCTGAGTAAAATGAAAGGAAAACAATAAGAGTTTGTCTTAAGTGAAAGAAAACGGTGTGCTATGAAACAAAAGACAGGTAATAATACAGACTGCATGTGTAAAGCAACAACCTTATTCCTTCAGAAATTAAAAGAGACATCTTCAGCAACTGAAAATAACACATTTGTTGTGGCGTTGGTCGGCCCGCCACACCTTCATAACAAGACTCTACCTGCTGAAAGTCACAACACAAACCAATAACTTCATTTCTCAGCATAAAGATAAACTGGCAGTGACGTCACTGGCAGTCACATGACTCAAATACTTGCATATATCACGGACAAAATGTCAAAACATCTTCCGTCCTGAGACACAAAAACCAAGAGGCCCCTAGTGATGCAGGAAGATAAACCTGTGCCTCCAAATCATCCGAGAACAGAAGAAAGAAGCTGAAGAAAGAATTAGATTTATGAGTAAATGCAGAGAAAATCAACGATACACAGTCACTGAGACAATGCTATCCCCCCTTACCCCCCTCCCTCCCCATTGAAATCAACTCAGAGAAAGTGAAACTGCTCTCAAAAGTGCTATAGAGAAATAATTTCAGTTTGAAAAGCAACTGAGATTCATTGCAGAATCACAGCAAAGAAGAAAAGTCGCCATTGCCATCGAATAAATTCCCCCCTCCCCCCAAAACAGAACAATCCCCAGACAGTTAGACAAATAGAGGTCTGCACTCCGCAGAACCCAAGGGCAAAAGGACCCAGTTTCAGACAAATATACCGGGTACGGTATATCCAGCCAATGCCAAACCAACTTAATTTATTCATTAGTGATCCATGCAGAAACGGGGAGAGTTAAAAATGGACTACCATATATGAAACAGCCTGAAAACTTCCAATTCACAATCCACCGGTAATCCTTGTTACTGCAACCAAGTGCACCTCATAGGACTCTATGACATAATCCCTTCTAGGATAATTTACATTCAGCAGGGAAAATCATGTCACCAAAACAATAATAAAAATATAATATTGAAACATAACAACATTATCATCATTACAGGAAAAAGTTCACAGATGACAACAGCCAAGAAGAAATATTTGATATTCAAAGTTCAGCACAAATGCTGCATTAGGAAGTCATTTGGAGGGAGGAGGAGGAAGAGGAGGAGGAGGAAGTGGAGGCAGAAACAAAGCTTTCCTCTAAACACTAAGAACAACCCCCTGAAGGCCACAACAGATATGCTGGCCACTGGGGTGGGGGATGGGTGAGGGGTGCGATGTGGACAATAGTTATCAGCAGTAAAGAATTCAAATGAATAATTCTGCCTCAGGACCAATGCACGGGGGGAAAAGGCAATGATGCAATGACTTATTAGGAACAATCACAAAATCAACTAACTGCCCGTAAATAATCTATTAATATTCAATCTGATTCCGTCTGCAAACGGATGAAAACCAAGTGGCTGGACAATCCAACAGGTGGCCACCACCCAATAAAATGACACTTTATGTCAACCATGGAGTCAATTATCTAGGAAGAAGCATAACAAAGGTTAAACCATTTTCTAAATAAAGGTGTGCAGCTAAAACACAATGGCAAATTATGTCAACCTCTTCCTCCTCTTAAATGTCTGCAACTGACATTCAGAATCACAACAGGAGGTTGCATTGGGGTCCTCTATACAATTGAATGTGCAACTAATGGCATGGCAATCCTAAATAAGAGCACTAGCCGTCACCTAATTACCAGCAAATGCTAACACATTGTTGTTGTTGTTATTATTATTATTATTTATTATTATTATTATTATTATTATTATTATTATTATTAAGACACGAAATGTCATAAATGGAAATATGGTAACTTTTCTGATTAAAGACAACACCCATACTTTCTAAAATATTACAGATAGGGATGTGATGTGAATCATGTGATCCATTTAAACTGAGTTCCATGAAAATTTGTTCATATACACACTGAAGTGAATCTAGTTATCTGGGCAGCCATGGCAACTCGAGTTGTCATGGCAATATGAATGACAGTTCTGAGCATTTGCCTCAAATAGTCTGGTTCAATGGTAACATTAGGCAACCCAGTCATCATCAAATGAAAAGATAGAAAGCAAAGAGCCAAAGACTTTGTCAAATGGAAATTAAGGCAATGACTCTCTCATCAATAATTATAAAACTCATCTGAGGATAATTGAAATGCAAACCACAAACATTCAATGAAACCACCTCTCAATTGATTCTGTCCCAAGACAGTTCAACTGAAATTCACAAAAAAATACATTCAAAAATCATTGAATAAATGAACATTGATTGCATCTGTGCACCAAAAAACTTTACAGTTTATGATTTGTTGCAAAAGGAAATTCTTTTTATCTTCATAAATGTCTGAATAGTTTTGGGAAAAATATCTCACAATCCCACTTCCATTACAGATAATTAAAATTCGGTGTTAACATTGCATAAATGTGAAGAGTTCTTTGAAAGGGAAATGGTCACAACTATTCCAAATAATTTGTATGTAACTGAATGCCTCTATAAGTGATGCATGAAGGTCATCTAGAATGTCAAGAGGTCAAGGCCAGACCCAGTAAACCCGGGAGAGAATGTTCTCTGGCAATGAAACACTCTGGCTAAACTAAGGGTAAGCAAAAAGTCAAAGTCAAATGACGAGACATATCAGACAATGATAGCCATAGCGTGACTTCACATGTAGCGCCTCAGATGACAGCTCCAACATGTAGGCAATATACAATGCAAACACCAGCACATCTCAACTACAGCCAACTAACTATCCACGCAAATCAGACGCCAGTCAAATCATCCTGACAGACCGACACTTCTATAGACCTCTGTACTAGCAAAACTCAGCCGCACTGCTTTTTCATGCACCTATACAGATGTCCCACCACCTGTCATGACAGACGGTCACCGGCCACAAGAGAGTACAGGGCTTCTGCAGACGACAGTCTAAGTCTTCTCCTGGACGGTATCTCTGGTCATCGAATATTCAAAGAGAAGGATGCAAAAGCAAATCACGGACATTAAAATTGCATTCAGCCTATTTCACTTGACACCCTTTAGAAGAAATTCACACAACAGTCACCACAGTCTACTAACAAAGCACACAACAGCATCAATACACACACACACACTCTCTCTCTCTCTCTCTCTCTCTCTCTCGTTGTCTGTGAGACTCAGTATAGCAGGACACACTCTACGAAGGTGATCACAAATCAGCAAAACGCTGCAGCGGCAACACCTACAGAACCTTTCCAACCTCAAGAACTGCCACAAATCAACTCCAACGCCACCCCACCCCACCCCCACATGCCAAACAAGCACCTGCCTAATAAAAATTGATAGGAGATTTCCAGTATTTTGCTCTGAACTACAGGAAGCGGCCGCTTGCCTCTAAGTACCCATAGCTAGTACACTGCTGATAAGCTGCTTTCACACAGTATGTCCTTCGGTGGTGTCAGTACTTAAGCAAGACTGCACAGGTAGGCATGGTTGGAACTGAGAAAGGACTGACCACGGACTGCATCCCTTCAATTAATTCCCTTTGCAGGGGAAACTCCATCCAGCCATCAGCTGAATTACTTGGACTTAGGAATGGTGAGCAAGAAATGAGAATGTCTCCTCTGAAAATCAGTCAAAAGGTTCCCATGGGAACGCAACACTGCACTGCATTCAAACAGAAGACCGTTCTAGTGCAAACACAGGGTTAGTTAATGACCCTAACCCTAACCCTACCACGAGATCCACAAAAAGCTAAAACTTCATAAGGAATAAATTAGGGAGGGGAGGGTTCAAAATCCACCAACAGAAAGAAATTCTCACTTTAAGACAGACGAAGAGCACTGGTCAATCCACACCAACACAAATCTACACCCTTATATTTTCAATATTAAATTCCAGCCTATAGATGATGATTTCAATCTAATCAGAATTTCGTTTTCCCCATTCAGTGGGTATCAAATAGACAAAATGCAGCAGATAGGAAGACGGAACGACAGAAGAATCACTGAGCCACAGTCACACAGTCCATGATGAAACCAAAGGGCCCTAGCAAGTGCAGCAATTAGTACCGTCATCCGGATTGTAGAATTATGAACTCTGCCAATCAGTTCAGAAAGTTCAATATTCTGTACAACGGAAATCAAGATGCTTACATTCAAAACTAAACCAAAGCAAAATTTATTTCTGCAATGTGAGAATAATTAGCAAACTGCAAATGAATAAAGAAATGCTTGAGGCACATACAATGTATAGACAACAGTTCATTGTTATCCAAATACCAGCTGTGTATTCAATTTGCTAAACAGAAATCAAAAGGTCTGAAAAACAGGAGAAACACAAAGACTCACAATGGAAGATACACACACACACAAACAGCATATCATTGTCGTATATTTCTTCACTTCCATAACACCGTGATAAAAAAATGGACAGAAGTCCCTCATTCTTCAACACCAGTGGTTCTTAAACTTTTTCAACACCAGTGGTTCTTCTTCAACTTCTTCAACACCAGTGGTTCTTAAACTTTTTACGATTACATACCCCTGAAACATGTATAAGAGAATGAAGTACTCCCCTACCAGCATACCTTATTCTAGGACAAAAGTTTGCAATATTTTGAAAATAATTATAAACTGCAACAAACATCTGTCACAGATTGTGCACATGTCAGAAAGTGGGATTTTTCTTTAGAATTTCTATTTTAGTGCAAATATTTCTACAGTATTTGTATATTATACAGGGTTAAAATCTTTAAACAAACTTTATATTTCAGGATTATTCAGTACCCCCACAACATCCTTCAAGTACCGCAAGGGGTACGAGTACACCCCTCGTTAAGAACCACTTGTATTGGGTCTACATCTAGAATAGAACGAAACCCAGGCAAAAAGCAAAGTACCCCAGTATACTATAACAGGATTCCAGAGTCCTGTTATAGTACTCTGGCATTGCCCGAGTAATTAATTGCCAGAGCATGAGTATCCTCCTGCTTTTGAAATGTCTAAATTAGTACAAAACTCGCTACAGCTCCAAGTAAGGTATATATTGAAGTAAAATTATTTAAAACAGACTTTATTTCCGGATCATTCTGAGTACCCCCACAACGTCCTTCAAGTACTCCCAAAGGGTACGAACCCCCCCCCCCCCGTTAAGAACCACTGTTCCACACAGTTCTTGGTTTCAAATTTTGCTCACTGTGATAGGAACTCTTGCACTGCCCCTCTCCCCCCCCCCGTTGACTGATAAGAAAGGCTGAAATAATCTGTCTTTAGAAGCGTCGTTCATGAGATAAGAGATAACCTTGCAATGAGTGTGCACCTTGAAGGAAGCATCTATTAAACAAGAGGTGCATTATTGATTGAAAGCTTACCTGAGCCCATCATCAACGCATTCGAAAATCCATTTAATTCAACAATTTCACTCCAACATCTCAGTTGCTGATCAAGAATAGAAAAAAGAACAGGAACAACAATTTTCAACTCATTTCACCTGAAATTGAAGAAAAATCAATCAGTGCAAAACAATATAAATAAAAAATTCGCATATCCACTCATGACAAGACACATGAGTTTCACAATACTTAATTATTCAAAAATAATCCATAATTAAGCTGGCTTATTAAACATGATAATAGCCAACAACCACTAGCGTCGCCACGAGAGGAGCAAATGGGGCAAGTGCCCCCCAACCTGCACCAGACCACCTACCAGATTCGCGCAAATCCGGGGAGAAAGTTTTCTGTGAAGGGGGGGTCAGGGGGTAAGAAATCTGACATGCTAGCCCCTTTTGCCCCCCCACGGGGGGGCAAAAGGGGCTAGCATGTCAGATTCTTGTGTACGTACTCGTGGCCGAGTACGTACACAAAAATGCATATTTTCGCCCCATCCCCCTGTTGTACACCGTTCATTTATGGAACGCCCCATGTGTACGTACAAATTAGCTACCCCTGATGAAAAATTAATTTTTATCCATAGTCACAAAGCATTTGTTTTACTGTTAAATTATAGTTTCGTTACTTTGTAATAGGCCTATCATGTTTTATAAAATTTATGTAATAAAGAAATACAATGGAACATTCAAATGTTGTTGTCTTGACTCTTGAACACTGCCAATTATTTAATAACCGTGGGAACAATGAATTAGGTCAATGACGCTGCCAACTATTGAATAAAACCGTGGGAACAATGAATTAGGTTAATTACTCAACTGTAGTAAGGGGGCGTCTTGTGCTGCTTGCATCAAAGCCCTTTGCGGTTGGCGGCATTTATAGGCCTACCGGTCAAGGCCCGGGGCAAATCAGGGCCCGGGGCAAATGCCACCTTTTCCCCACTCCTCCACCCCGCTACGCACTATAAAGCGGGCCTTACACCGGCTAATATGTTTACTAAGAGTGGGAGGGAAGGGTATATGTTAATACGGGCTAATATTCTAATTCCGAGGAATTGAAGTTACGGTTAACCGGTCAAGGTAAAAAAGACCGGTCCTTGATTTAGGTTAACCGTTAACAACCTTACAAGAAACCAGCTCTCTTAAACCCCTTCTTTTCTCTCGTTCGATTTTTTAGACATTTGACAATGAACAGATTTCTGAAAGACTTTGTATAGTGTCGTTTCAAATGGCTCAGCATTTTTCGGGGCATTTCGAATGCTCTAGAATAAAATTGAGGTAGAATATATTGACAATTGTAGTACGGTTTGACTCAGCTAAGCTGGGGACACACGTAAATGTGGTTTTAATTTGTTTCATCACTCTTCTGAATTTTGCATATTAGTTCATTGGCTAAAGTCCATAAAAGCCAAGAATCGTTCACTTCTGGATAAAAGCATGCCACTTGGCACAGTTATAGGGTACATGGCCCAGAACAATTTCCCCAAAGGATGCACAAGTTTTTGTTATCTCTTACCATGCAATTTGGCACCATAAATTTTCTTGATAATTTGTGAAAAAATTCCGCTTGAGCTGCACTATGTAGACAAAATTATGACAATCGATACAGTGCCAAATAAACAATACTAAGTAATAATTGTGCTTATAGAGTGTACAGATATGAATATTATCATTTCGTTTCACTTTTCCTCCGAAACTAAAATACGAAAAGGGTAATTCCGCATCAAATCAACACGCTTTTGAATAAAATCGGACGTCATCATCTCAGATTGTGATGAAAACTGGCACAATTGTTCATCCCCATGAGTAATGTTGCCAATACCATTCTCTGTAGATTAAAAATGTCCTTTAAAATGTCCAATTTACGCAATAGAAATTACCACAGGCAAAATTCTGAATGCCAAGCACATTTGATATACAAGAGATAGGGGCCTAATTTTTGAAAAAACTTGATTAGCAGGTGCTCTTCACTTCTCTGTCAAAAGTGCTAGCCATTCAAACGTCTGCCAATACCATTCTCTGTAGTTTAAAAATGTCCTTTAAAATGTCCAATTTACGCATTAGAGAATACCACAGGCAAAATTCTGAATGCCAAGCACTTTTGATATAGAACTACAGAGAATGGTATTGGCAGACGTGTGAATGGCTAGCACTTTTGATTTCCATACCCTATCCCAAGGGGTACCCCTACCCCTAGCCCTATGGGTACCACTACCCCTATGGGTACCACTACCCCTAGGGGTACTCCTACTACTAGCCATACCCCTAGGGGTACCCATTCTCCTACCCCTAGAGGTCCCCCTACCCTTAAGTTTATTCGAATGCCTTTGGACAGAATGTTACTAAATTATAAGAAGTGTCAATGTTCAAAATTTCATGCTTTTATCCACAAAATGAACAATCATACGGCTTATCAGCTGTACTATATCTATAGCCTACTGTAGCAATAATCTTTGCATTGTCCAATGTCAAACAGGCACTAGCGTCGCCACGGGGGGCAAATGGGGGCAAGTGCCCCCCAACCTGCCCTAGACCACCTACCAGATTCGCGCAAATCCAGTGAGAAAGTTTTCAGTGAAGGTGAGGGTGTCAGGGGTGAGTAAGGAATCTGACACGCTAGCCCTTCCCCCCCAACCAAAAATTCCTGGCGACGCCTCTGCCAACAACTAATTCTTCTGAATATCCAACTATTGCTACATTTACTATGGTAACGCTTATGAAATATAACTGACTAATGCACAAAGACAGCTTAATTGCTAGAACGTTTCATCATTAAATCCTGCAAATGGCAGGCCAAGAGAAGAATAGTCCACTCTATTTAATTCAGTCCCAACATAATATCCAAGTCTTCCATCAAATATACATATTAATATAATAGAAAAGCATTTCAATGCAGTCAAATAGCCATAGACGACTTGAAATGGAACAACCATGACTTTCATTCTTAGCATAAAAAAACAGCACCAAGAGACCTTTCTATGACTCTTCCCTTCACTCAAATATATCTTCAGTTTTCTCTGCTTACATTCAACGTCAATCTCCTTTCTAATAATTCTTAGGAATTTCTTCAAATAAAATTATACTTCACTCCAGCAGAAGCCTGAAAAACATTCTATAAGCTGAATAAAGAAAAATGCTTTAAATGCCAAGATGTTGATCATAATCAAACTTCCCTTGAGCAATTACGATAAATCAAATGATAAGAATTCACTGCATTCGATCTTTATTCGATCCATGTGGAGTTTGCACTGAGAAATACCCAATCAAGAAGCAAGTTAACAGAAAACTGTGCTCAGATCAGGAAGACAATTACAAGAAGCAATGGACATTCCATCTGGACCAAAAAACTCTCAGAGACAAAACAAAATCAAAGAAGTAAAGAAGGGATCGATTATTATTTAAAATATTCAGACATAAGTAAGTGCAACAAAGCATAATCGAACAGAGACAGAACAACACAAAAATCACATCCACACAACAAACACAAAGAATAGTCTCAGTAAGAAAACACAAAAGAAATGAACACGTCAGAATGCAAATTGTCACTGTGCTTTAGAAAAAGAAAAGACAGAACAGAACAGAATACCCTATAAACAACATTTATAAAATCACTGAACCAAACACAGAATTCACTTGTCAATAGACAAACAGTCACTTTCATCAATTCATAATCATTTAGAAGAAATAGTTGTGGTAAAATCAGCAAAAGCCCAAGCTGCCTTTAAAGTCCCCATGCATCTGCCTCTAAAGGGGTCTCTGCTGACTTTCAAACAGTCTACCTATGTGAGCCAATTCCTGTAACTGAATCTTGGACAAAGGCAGAAAGAATGCCACAGACTGAACAGCAAAAGACTTTTGCAACAAATTGAATTTTGCCAAATTAAGTTTTGTAACCAGTGCAGGAATTAAGCCTGCCTTTCCCTCTGGACAAAGATTACATGCAAATTGTTGCAATGCTCTCCTTTGGAGAAAAACCTGAAGAAAATGACTGAAGTTAATCAGGACAAACAACAATCTTTACTACCACAGACACATATATCTGCCACAGTCCACAAAGTGGAAACACATAGGCCTGAGCATTTCATAATTCACTCACTGACAAGCTCAGATAACCATTTGCAAACAAACTCATCCATTCTCATTTGCCAATATTATTTACTCTCAACTATTCACTTATTCTGTTCAATGATAACAAAGTGCCAGTTACCATCATTACAATTTCAATGAAAAGACCCCAAGCGTTTCAAATATACAAGTAATCACATGTCCGAATATGCTACATGGCTATAGCAATTATTGTATAATTTAAAATCAATTCCATTAGAAGTTAATATTTCCAAACAAATTTCTGGATGCACGATATAGAGAAGCAACCAGGAAAGCCATGAGATAGCTCAATATGACAATAATGATGACAACAACTGCAACAAACATAATGAATTTCTGGTAGTTCCTGGGATGGGCACCCCGATGTGTCCGTCCGCGCCATGTAACCGAAGTGTCACTGTATCAGTTCGCACTTGATTATACACAACCAACACACCCACCCACACACCCACACCCACCCACACACACACACACACACACACACACACACACACACATATATATATATATATATATATATTTTTTGTAGCGCAATCGGTTTAATGTCGTGTCTGGGGCGCTGTACTACAGGTGGTGAAAAATCAACATTAATTTTAACTTTTTTCAGACTTGAAGCAGAGCATCAAGTGGCTGGGGCGCTGTACTACACATTATATTTGTTGTGTAAATTGCGCTACATAAATTTTTAGGATAGGTCACGCTGTCTTCATGTAGCTATAGTGGGCTTTTACGGACTACCTTTCGGCGGGGCGTCCGTCTCAACAACTACCGCAATCTTCGGCATTGATGCCTAAAGAGAAAATCAGAATGTCTCGAAATATCTTATTTCTTGTCGATTAAAAAACAGTTGATAACACCGATTGAAGATCAATCTTTCATCTTACTTCTTTAACTTAAAACGAGCAGTTTCCATTGCTGGAAGTCTTTTGAGATCTATGCCATTCCGGGAGCCAGTCAACGGGTCTCCCCACTGCGACGCCCGGTCGGCCGCCCGGCCGCCGCCTTGGTCCAATCGCCGCCGCCACTCTACCTCACTCTACGCTACACGCAATTCATCTTCGAAACGCCATAAATATCACCGTTGTTCTTAGGAATCCGATCGACGCACATCGTCAACTGGCGATGAATCGATGAAAATCAACAACAAATCGCTGCCTCTGTTGTGCCAGCACATGGTCTTCGACCGCCCACGAGACCATTCGTCTCCAGTGGAGGCCAACCATAGACATTAACATTCAGATTATTAAAGTCTCTGAGACCAACGACGGGTTCTGACTGCCTCCTCGTGCATATTCATAGACTAATTTTGCTGCTGCATTTGCGGACGGGGACTTATATGAATATTCATACACTTATGAACAGCCGATTTTATAATAATAATAATATTATTATTATTTCTGAGAGTTGCCGTTAGCGATTTGCTCATCGCTTATGCATAGCGCCATCTGTCGAAAAGCTTCTACTGCCTCTGAGTTTCATTGCTTTAAATCCTCATTATGTCAATCGTCTAAATGGAGAAAAATATCAAATATTGGTTCACTTGAAATAAGTCAGAAATAAGAGAGCTTGAATATTGTAAAACATTTGACTCGCGACCCTAGCGATTGGTTGTGTGAATGATATAGCGCGGGAATGGTGCAAAATACACCAATCGCTAGGTGGCTGCTATAATGATTTTCGTGTAATGCTCAACCTAACCAGGATTTGTTTCTCTTGAGACAAAATAAAGAATTTTCTCTTGATGTCTGTGAGAAACTAAGAATTACTGGATGTGCTGTTTTATTAGATCTGCTGCAAAATGGCTTAGTGGCTCTAAACAACATCACTCTAAGGGTCTGTCCATTAATGATGTCAACAATTTTTGGCCAATTTTTGACCCCCTCCCCCTTGTCAACAACTGTCAACTTTCAGTTACCCCCCCCCATAATTACGTCAAAACTTTTGATCCCCCAAGATCAATTACAGGTCCCAATAACAAGGTTATTTTTGCGGTGATGACCATTTTCCCCTGTTTTGCTCATCGAGTGTCAAAATGTGGTGGTGATGACCTTTTTGCCATGCTTTTTTCCATTGTAATAAATAGTATTCCATGAAATTTCCTACTTGTTGATTATTTTTAAAAAAGTGAAATTGTTGACGTCAATTTCTCTTGACCCCCCTCCCCTGTCAACAACTGTCAAACTTTTCAAACCCCCTCCCACCTAATTTGTTGACGTAATTAATAGACAGCCCCTAAGAGCTCAATCTAAAATGTTGTTAACGAATATATATTAAAATAAAAACCCAAAATTTGTTATTTGTAGATAAGATTCGGCTTAAATAGATAAAAAGAAATTATATTCAAGTTGAATATAAACAGAGTAGGTGCCAAGGTGCCAAGGTGCCATGCAAGTGTGGAAAACATGGGCAACAGCGTTAGGCGCTGCACGCACGGACAGCTGCATCCTGTATTAGGAAAATGTCACTGGCAAAATATTCGCGCTGCTGAATTACATTTATCTTCGTTAAATTTACAATCATTACAAGCATTTTTACGTTACATCAAATGCAGTAGAAATTTGTATCTTTGGTTCACAACGAAAATTCAACGCTTAATTAATCTAGTCTGTTTCTAGATGATCTGCAACTGATTAGCACACGAATTCCAACGCCCTCCTCCTCCTCTTCCTCACTTTTAAATATCCAAATGTCGACAGAATATCGATGCCCGAGTCTTTTTAAAATCGTTCCACATACAAACAAACAAACACACACACACACGTAGACAGCCGACTGACTCCTATAGGACACACATAGACGAGCATAGACGCCGTAGAAATGGGAAGGTGGTCTAAGAGTCCTCCTATGAAAATATGACGGGAAATCTTGAGGTGCAATAGTTCATTTAGGATGTGGTACATGTGAAAATGAAGAAGATGGAGACGAAGAGGAAGAGGAGGACGTAGAAGGCAGGGATAGAGAAGAGGGCGAGGGGAATTTTCCGGGGGTGTATGGTCCGTACAGAGAGGGAGATGTACAGCGTCTTCTGTGTGATTCTGGGCAAGTGTTGCCTGGACGGAACGTGTCTGACGTCAGATACTCAGAGGATTTGTGGGGGAAGAGACCGTATGGGGAAAATCTCGACAGGGTGGAGGAATGGTGTCGAAGGGGATGGCGGTGAATGGGAGTCAGCAGCGACGACGACGGCGGCGGCGGCGGCGGCGTCAGGAGATTCAGCGATTCCGGGGTCAAATAACGCCGGTAATGTTGCTGCCACGATTCAACGTCCGTCGGCGAAAACAGCCTTCCAACCAGTCCACTGTAACAACACCCGAGCAGCAGCGGCGGCGGCGGCGGCGGCGGCGGCGGCGGCGGCGAGCGTTCCATCGGCCGTCGCTCGTTGGACAGAGGATCAACGGCGGACGACGACGACGAAGTGCCGAAGACGGTCTTCAGGAACGTCCTTCCGTTGCCGCCGACCCTTAGACTGCTGGGGTCGAAAGGCATCGTCAGCTGCTGCTGCTGCTGCTGTTGCTGCTGCAGCTGTTGCATTTTAGCGAACATCTCGAGCGGATGGGTGCGATAGAGCAGCAGCAGCAGCTGCTCCTCCTCTGAGCGGTCAGCGCCGTTTAGCGAATGCTGCTTCGAATAATCGCCTCTTGGTTCGAATGAATTCGCTAGGTGGCGCCGCGGAGACACTTCGTTATCCTGACGATCGCCGTACATCCCGTTTTCTATTGAGGGCGGTGACCTTTGAGGAGGCGACCCGTCTGACCTCTGCAGCTCCCTCTCCTCTTCCTCTTCAGTTCCTGTTTCGTTTGTCTGCAGCCGTTCGAGCGAAGACGACCGATGACGTCCAAGAGAAGCGCACTCGATGACGTCAGAGATTGTCGAATCCTTTTGCAGAGAAGACGGATCTGAGGACATAATATCACAAGAGTTAGCGTCATTAAACACGCCGTCTCTCTCTCTCTTTCTCTCTCTCTCTCTCTCTCTCTCTCTCTCTCTCTCTCTCTCTCTCTTGCTACAAAATGGAGAATCAATCACAGAATGAGATTTTGTGAATAATCGAAGCGCCACCTACCGTCCGAAGTCCACCACCGCCTCCTCCTCCTCCTCCTTCTCCACTGATCGTCTTTCTCTGTCACAATGTTCGACTTCTCAGAAAAGTTCTCCTGAAATTCTCTCAAATTCTTCTCGGTTTGATTTTTCTCATCTTCAGTCCTCTCCCTCATCCCCCCTACATCCTCATCAGCATCCTCCTCGGCACTCTTCTTCGCTTCCTCTTCATCCTCCTCTGTTACGCATATCTCCTCATCCTCTGCATCGCTTTCGCTCTCTTGGTCACTTTGACAACGGTGGTCGTTGTCATGGGAACTGCTCTCGCAATCGTCGCCGTTGCTATCACCATGACAGCTGTGGTCGTCATGGCAATCGCAGAAGGCGCCGTAACCGTGGTTACTACAGCTGCATCTAATTGGTTCCGATGTTGAAGTTGCGCTGTTCTGAAGAGCATTGATTCGCCTAAAATGCAATTGAGCCAAAGGAATGCAGCATTAAGATGAATGCTTAAACCAAAGGAACGGTGCATTGCACTAGCTCAAAATCCATTATTAACAGTAAGTGATAGATAACTCTTCTACCGGTGATTATATGCAACAACGACAATAGTGATGATGACGACAACGACATTTTGCATTTAAAGAGCTTGAAATACAAGATAGAATGCCTACTTTTTTTCCCTCTTTCCTCCTCCTGTATCTCGAAATCCTTTTGCAAACGGATTGTTATCAATCTTCAACTGAGTGATCTGTTCAAGTAAGTAAGATAAAAGATCGATGAATGAATGAATTCCATTAAACATTTTCTATGGATGAATTCAATGCAAAGAATTATGCAAAGGCAACTGAGAGCGAGAGAGAGAGAGAGAGAGAGAGAGAGAGAGAGAGAGAGAGAGAGAGAGAGAGAGAGAGAGAGAGAGAGAGATGCCATGAGATAATTCAATGGCGGTCCTGTCATAATCGGCAGCAGCAGCAGCAGCAGCCGAGGGCGTAACTTCCGGGCGCCAAGTAATTCCTCCGTTTCTCCTGAATCCGGGTCCGATTACTTGGAGGGGACGACGACCGATAGCATCGTCTGCATTCGCGGTCGCCGCTGTCTCTCGTCTGCTCTGCCGAGGGAGACCAACATGGCGTCTCTCGTCATGCAGCCACTCCCACTTCTTCTATAGCGCCCACAAAGCGTCTCTCAAACGTCGCAGAATATTTTCTACTTCTGTCTATTTTTAGCGCTCGTCGAAAAGGAAAAGTTTTGTGCAAAATGCTCTGGATGCGAAAATTCATAGACTTTAA